>CM055211.1:4083563-4478563 GCA_029224185.1 Karalla daura
GACTTATCTGCCATTCCATCTGTTCCATCTCCTCCCAGTATCACAGCTCAGCCCGAACGTCTAGCGTATCTATGCTGAGCTGTCCTCGCACGTCGCCTTAACGTCTTGGTTGCCTTTTACTTTGTCTAACTAGATTCGGATCCGGAGAGGAATCCCCCCTGCACTTCCTTCCTCCCGCTCATTTGGTGCATTTCCATCCTTCAAGTCCCCCGCTGCTTCCCGGAGATGTGAACCCAGTGTGCGAGCAGTTACAGTACACAGGCCCCCCGATGCGAGCGCTATATTTTTAGATGAGTTCCGCGAGCCGTCATCCATCATTCACTCAAATTACGACGGCCTGATTATTATGCGCGGCTCCCCGAGCGTGTTTTCTTTCTTTTTTCTCCTGACAAGGCAGCTGACTCAAAAGCGTTTTCTAGATTTCTAGAGGGACGGGAGGAAGAAAGAAAAAAAAAACGGACGTGGGTCAAAAATGGACGCCTGTGTGTGTGTCATAAGTCGCAATCCCTCAGCTAACCAGGAGCTAACCCGCCCATTGTCGTCACAGCTGCTCCTCGGACTAACAAAAGAGAGTGAGCGTGCATCATTCATGGCCACCCGTCCTCACATTAGCGACACGTTTCCCGTTGTTTGCCTCGTGGATCGGGGGGGATTTGTCTCCATTTTTGGAGTCGCGGTGGTTGCCATGACAGCAGCACTCTCGATTCATCCAGGCAGACGCGCTGGGCTCCCGGATGAAAATTCCCCGTCCCGGTTTGAAAATAAAGGCCATTGAAAAGTATTTTATCTATTTATTTATTGTTTTGCTTTTCTCTTCTGCTTTCTCTCACATATATATATATATATGTAAATAAATGAATGGAAGTTTTCTTATGACAGGGATAAAAATGGTGAATGGCTGCAGGAGGAGACAGTAGAGGAAAGTGACCTTTTGTTCACCCTGAAAGACGAGATGACGTGTGTTTTTATTGAGGATCTGAAGTCAAAAACTTTTCCGTCTGCTCCGCAAATGATCCACCAAACTCAACGGGAACTCCGAGAAGTCATGCTTCGATCCGAGAGTGCAGCTAACCTGACGCAAGAGAGCGGCACAGACCGTCACCTTCTGACCGCTTTATTAATTAATGTCACCTGCCTAATTAAAGGCAGGTGAAGCCTGATGCTGAACTCACGTGCGGTAATGAACGCGGGGAGGAAAGATTTTGACCCGGGGGGGGAGTTAAAAAAAAGCCGAAAAAGGAAAAGATGAAACAAAATCACCTAAAGGGAGAAAATAAAACTAATGAAGGTGCCAATATTGCTTTTTTAGAGTGTGGCTAATAGGTTGAAATGTGCCTGCGAGGATGTGGGAGAAGAGCCGGCGCCGTGTCTTTTTGGCGCGGCGCATTGGAGGAAAAAAAAAACAGAAAGAAAGAAAAAAAAAAAGCTTTTTTGAAAGGAGCAAACTAAATTTAGACGAAGGGGGGGGGTTGAATTTGACACAGACGCGGCGGGGGGAGAAGAGCGCATGCGCCCGGCGACACAGTCATTAGGCTTTCAGCAAACATCATCTGGGGTGGAATGATGAGTCTTTAGCGAGATGCATTTGTTTCCTTCACATTAGCGAGGCAGGAAGGAGGGGGCGGAGAGGGGCCCGCCACCACTGCTGCTGCCGCTGATGCTGGAGCTGCTGGTGCTGCTGCTGGTGGTGGTGGTGGAGGGGGTGGGAGGTTGCACTGGGGTTGCTATTGATATGCCCCATGCGGCGCCAACACCTGACTCATTTCGTGCAGCCATTCAGACGGCTGCCTCCCCGGGCTCATCTGCGCTTCCTGCCGACGCCCCGCCGAGCGCACGCACACACAGGAGCAGGTCGATGCAAATGAGCCGCGGACCTTTTTAAAGTGACAGTTGGCCCCGAATCAAGAGTATTTAGAGGGCAACCCCGCCTTACAGGAACGTTTACTTCAACAGATGGAAGCAACCTGTTGGAAATGTCCATGATCTGCCGCATTGAGGGGATTTTGAGACCATATTTTTACCTTACTTTTACCACAGGCTGGAAGGTGGCTGATGCCTTAGCTTCTGTGTTTGTATTGGTTCATATTGGACATTTTGGTTGCAAGGAATTTGCATCTTGTTCTACAGTGGAGGAAATAAACCTTGGTTATCTGTAACAACTCTATCTGGAATCACGTCTAACCAATGTCATTCCTCGCGGTTGGTCAGAGAAAGGTCAGTGTAGCTGTGCTGAGAGGTCGTAACACCTCCTGAACTAAAACTATTATGTCACTAAATGTCCAAGAAATCAAAACCGAGTGTAGGAACTGCATCCGGTGGGATTGGAAAATGATTTAAGCCATTTAAATAAAAAGAAGGAACAGAGATTCTTCCCACCATTAGGCCTGCGGGCGCATGTAAAAATCAGGATTTTTTAAGGGGTTACAGCAGGGAAGCAGAGTCCCTCCTTGCTGTTCTAATTTACCATTCAAGTGGACCTACTGGAGCAAAGATGGAGCGGCGAGATTAAAAGTCAGCCGCTTGTGACGAGGGCCAGTCATTACCGCCAAACAGTTAAATCTTTAATGCCCGCGCGCCATGTACAGTAGGTGCGGACACACACTGTACTCCTGCCCCCTGAAATGTGCTTATTGCCCCAAGAGAAGAAGTCACGCAGGCGCGCATACGGACTCCGTCTCCTCCATTATCGCTGCGTGAGAATTGAATTAAAAAGTCATTCTCCGGGGCGAGACTTTAGGATGAATTGCAGCACCGGTATCAGATGCCTGACAATAAAACGGGACAGAGGGAGAGGGAGAGCGGATGGTGGAATTGACCAAAACAATCTATTTGTATGCAGAGTGAAACCCCCACGTGGATGGGGGGGGGGGCAAAGACATCATTACTTTGCTTATGCATTTTTCACATGGCCGGCCTGACCAATGCGTCCTCTGGGTAAATAAAAAGCGGATAAAAGTACATAGAATAGAGCTGTAATTGAACTGCGTGGGATCGGGCTTGTCAAATAGTTAAATGAGCCCACGGATTGAATTGAGATATAGTTAACACAACCGCTATGGTTCCCGGGTGTTTACGTACAGTATAGTCATTAAACCCTCTCGTTTTTTTCTAATTCCTTTGGACTGAAGTTTTATTCATCCTCAGCTACGTTTTTGCAATCTCTACCCCTCTGGACTTACATTACAGCCTTGGTTACATGTAACAGATTTAGAGCAATAAAGCAAATTATGCACCAACTAATACGGTCAGCTGTTATTTTAAGCTTTCCTCGGCACATAGGAAGAAGATAAAATAAAACGAGCGCCACATTTTCCAGCCGCAGCATTAAAGCGATACATCAGTGACTTTAATCCAATAATATACATTATTCCGCAATGGACCATTACGCATAATGACTACTTTGACTTCTGCTAATATCTTCGTACTTCTCCCCAAAGTGAAAATTGGACTGCGGGACTTTCACCCCCCCAACACCTTGGAATTAGTACTTTGGCTAAATACAGAGATCAGAGTGCTTCCTCCCTCTCGCAGCTGGGGACGATGAATGCAAATTTCACGGCGGATGGCTGGTGAGATAATTTCAGCTTGCCGTCCCACCGGGAAAACCTTGACACCGGTTTTTAAAACAAGGCGAGGACTCCATTGACTTTGAACTGGAGAGTTTTCCCACAAAATAGAAGTCAAACACCGGGACTAGATATACTGCCCAGTCATCAGGTTGTTGAGAGTCTGTGATGGTGGCTGGAGGTGACAGCAGTGACTACCCATCTACCAGCCTCACTTCTCTGAAATCTGTGGTTTAATACCTGGATTTAAAATCTGCCAGAGAAACTCCTCTGTGATCAGATCCTCCAGGGCGGAAAAATAAATATTTTAGGGTAAACAAAGTTCATCTGGCAGCAGAGACAGTCCGTGCTCTGAGTCTACTGTGGAATTCAGCCAAGGGGAATAATAAGGAAAAGGAGACAGGGTTTTGTTTTCCAGAATCCAGAACAGGGTGATAAGTCCATGCTCTGCGTTACTTAAAACACCGCTCCGCCTCACCTCCCGCTGTGTTCTTGAAACCAGACCCTGAATATTCAAACCCCCTAATACTTAAATAATAGATGAGGTTTACTTCCTCGCTTGACGCTGTCTTTTTAAAGGATTTTTGTGGGAGCTAAACCTTTTCTGTGAGCTCGAATTATGCTCTCTCAGAGAGTTGACTCAATCAGCTCAGTGGTGCAACCATGCTTGAAGTACTGTTACTACAAGCTGAGGTTTTTTTTTTTTTAAGCCGACTGTTAGACATGCCAAGCTGTGTGGGGAGGAAAAAAATTTCAGGCTTTGAATTCTCCAACTTTGTACACGCAAAAATATTGAATCTCCATTGCTGTGAAACCGAAGCATATGTTTTTATGATGCGTATAATGGCGAAATGAAAGCATCGCATCGATCGCTCGGCAACATGATTGAATCCAGGTTCATCTGCAATCACGAGTTCCCACACGTAGAAGTAGAATAAAAGGAGAGGCTCCGCAAATACAAAGCCTCATTTTTCCCCCCCCTTCTTTTAAATTCCAACAGCACTGTCTGAGGTAGGTGAAGAGATTTGACCTTCCAGGGCCTCCAAACAAGCGTCGCTCGCTGCAAATTATTTCGCAGCCGATAACATTAACAATGAGGCTCTCACTTACTCATCTCATCCTCTTTCAGACGGGAGAATACATCATCAGCCGAGTGCACGGGGGTACAAAGACAGCTGGCTCCTCAGATTAATTTCAGCATCTACTCTTTTTTTTTTTTTTTCCTCTTCCTCCTCCTTCTCCTGCATGGGAGGGAGAGGAGAGGAGAGAGAGAGAGAGATACAAAATAATAATTCATTTGCTTGATATTCTGCACAGGTGAATCTCTCCCACTCTTTTGAGAGTCCCTTTCGAAAACAATCCCCAGCACATAGACACACACAATACACACACACACACACACACACACACACACACACACACACACACACACAAACAATGTCAGGGACAATTGTTGTGAGCAGGCACGAGGCCAAGAGCTGTGTAGCAGCCGTAATTTCATCCTATTGCTTAGCCAGGTCACCTTATGCTTAACCTCTCCATTGGTGTGTGTGTGTGTGTGTGATGGAGAGAGTGAGAGGGAGAGAGTGTTTGTGTATCGCTCTGATAAGGATGTATCCACTGGCAAAGAACCGCATGCGCGGTTTAATAGAAAGGAGAATCGCTGCAGGTCAAAGCGAGACATTATAGGCTCGTAAAGCGCATAGCAGGTCGTCTCCTCTTTTACGATCTTCCAGATCAGCAAAGACGTGTTTGACAGTCCAGCTTCCGACATCTAGAAAATCAGTCTGTCATGTGACTGTAAAAGAGGAAGCAGTGTTGGTATAGGAAAAGTGGAAAACAAAAGAACTTCTGCCTCAGGCCACTGGAAAAACCACCTGAGGAGAGCCAACAAATCAATCTCATGATGTTTGAGTCCAAACATATTGACTGAGGTCGACTGTAAAGTGTTACCTTTGTGTCCAGGGTGCATCCCCTGCCTCCGCCATATGTGCACTGAGATATGCAAGCCTGCGCCTTTCTCGCTCCCTATTCTATTCTGTTCTATTCCAGTCGCTGTTAAAGTGATGACAAAAGTCGCCGCAGCCTTCACGCGTTTCCTTTCAAGCCCCCGATTTCCCTTCTGCCCCGGCACATTCACTCTGCTATACCAGGCCACGTGGTAAGAGCAAAAATCCTCTGCCGGGCCAAAACAAATGAGCTTGACTGGAGCAGCTGACAGCAGTTCACTTTCTGCACTGTATAACACTCAGCCAGGCCGCCTTTTAAATCTTGTTTAAGAAATGCCAAAAGCCTCGAGCGGACACCTCGGACTACCTAGTTATTTCTCTGTTTCATCTTTTCTTCCCCCCCCACCCATTTAAATACAAATTTCATTGGAGCTCAGCTCCTTTGTGGTTTTTTAAGGCAGGATTTTATAGATTATACCTATACACCTAAAGAAAAGGGGGGGGTTCTATAATAAACCGGTCCTCCCCCTATGTCATAGCTTTATGTAATTTCTTCATTCATTTTCCTATCAGCCTCTCTGAAAGGGGTGACAAAAATGGCTTTCCCCGGCACAATGGGCCCATTTAAGAAACATTTCCATGCCGTTTAGAGAATGCTTTCAAAGCACCTGCGGTTACATTCAGGCGACATTCGCCGCCTATATCACGGATGGCACCGAGAGCCCGTACACTCGCCATTGTGGCTGGTTTGAATCGCACAGTAGGGGTGTGGTGGGGGGGACGAGATCTGAATTTAAAAAGGCATTTTCCTTGGATTGACACATTCGCCCACATTGACCCGCATTCATGGCCGCTTTTATAAGGGCCACGCACACACACACAGACACACACACACGCAAACAAATAGTCTATCAGAGGTCCGGGAGGCGGCACATAATGGGCCGACATGGACATCATGTCACTCCCCTGACAATACACTCCACTAGGACACAGTATCACTCACATGGTCCTCACACTATATCAGACAACACATCACCAAAGCCTGTGGACAACGGCCCTTTTCACTTGCTGCTCAGTGACTGGAACTCAGGGCAAAACGTCTTCGCTTTTTGATATTTACATGTTGATACTGTAGGTTGGAATATTTTTTTTTTACTTTAACTTTACTTTTTACTTTAAAAAATGGTAATCTGCCTGGAAGTAAAGTGGACACACGTGAAGGAACCCACCAAAGTACAAGCACAGCTCACTGAGACAATATCCAAACAAGTCAGAGTGATGTCAACATGTCAGATGATCTACGCCCGACGTGGTCTCAGGTGATGGTCGTGACTGGTGTCCGTTCTTCCTGAGGTCACGTCGAAAATGAATCACTTCCGCCGCCATGATTTGACAGCTGCCACGCACACATAGTCACACACATCCGTTAGATGTTCCCACACATGCTGTGTTGTGACGGCACACTCTGTGCTCGGTGGCCCAAGATTAGACAAAAAATAAAGCTTACTAGTGGCACAGTGGGAGCCAGTCAACAGGATCAATAGATAGATTAGAGACCAGTGTTGTGCACACCTGCATTAAAATGCTAGTCGCATAAGAGAGAGTTCTGAGACGACTGTATTTCACATTGTGTTGGTAAAAGTCTATTATACGAGACATTGTTTCCAAGAAAAACAAGTGTCCATTTGCTCCACCCCTCTCCTCCATCATCCTGTCACTCCCAACATAAATGGATTTGCCACTCGCCATATTATATGCCATATTATATAACAGAAGAGTGAATCTGCTTTGGACTGCGAAGGCATCCAGATCCTAAGTGGGGATATCGAATAATACGGACATCCTCTTCCTCTAGGTCTCCTATACAGTGCCACCTGCTCAGGTGAGATCCTCCACCTTCGGGGACACTCTCTCTTTCCCGGGTTCCTCTCTGTCACGCCGTTGCACGCCTGACACGCCGTCGCCTTCGTCTCAGTGTCGGCGAAACAAAAAGTAATAAGAGGCGCCGTCACTCCGCCGCCGTCCTCATCCATAACGGAAACAGTCTGACAGCTTCAAACACCTCCCGAGTGACGCCGGACGATAAACTCACATATATATATATATATATATATATATATATATATATATATATAAAAACAGAGCCGTCAAGGAGTCACGTCTCCTCCGTCTCACCTGTTCCTCCACGAACTCACTGCAGCAGCACCAGCAGCAGGGCCTTCATGTGACACTGTCACGCTGATTTCACATCTCAGGCTCCGCTAATGAGACAATGGGTTATGGCTTGAAGGGCAACGCTGCTTTTTTTTGTTGGTTTGTTGTTTTTGTGTGTGCGGTATTTGCTGACAGCTTGGTCCGGAACGCAGAAAAAGTCGACGCAGAAGGTGATAACCGGGAAACAAAGCCGGCACCTTTGTTCTGCATGCGGCCAATAACGCACCCAGTGAATACCAAAAGCTGTGCCTACGCCCAAAAGTGTGGATAGGAGAGGGCGAGAGGGGAGTAGGATGAAGCACGGACGGTATTAGAGGAAAAGGAGGGAGGAAATGTGTAAATGAAGACCTGGGGTTGTCTATATTGTATAATGTTAAGGTCCAACGTGTTGTTTCAATCAGTTGAGTAGTCGGCCTCAACACATTGTAGCACATTTAAAAGTCAGACTTTGGAATGTATTTGTCTATTGGTCACATTTGGTAACTAAACCTGTGTGTGCGTTTTCCCATATTCTGTTGCCAAAACCCATCAATTATAGTTGATTATAATCAAATCAAGCTGAATTATCACAGTTTGCAGTTAATTCTCAGAAATAAACATGTTAACTGACCTGATTTTGCTCATTACCGTGACAAAAGATGATTAACTGGAAATATTCAGAAGCTCCTCGGCAAGCGAGTGTCAAAACGAATTGGCTGTCATGATTTTGTTTGAAATTTCCGAACTTCTGCGAGCTCGAGCTGAAAAGTTTTCCGAGGGAAACGTGACTAGTTACCGCCGTTGCAGATGATTTCTGCCTAACTCAGGGAGATTAAGTTGACCTCAGTTCAAAAAAGAAAACATGCAGCAAGTTTAGAAATGTTGAATTCTGTTCAACTTTTCGTTCAACTTTTTCTGTTTCTCAACAGCTTTCAACATATGCTCCTCCAGTCCAGTCCAGTCATGTAACATCGATTTCCTTGAGGGAATCTACAAGGTAATCATCAGTTATGGTCTCTAAATGTTTGACCCAAGCCGAATATTGGAATCCCCTCTCTCCCGACCACTCTAACGTGGCTGATGCAACTATAGATCACCACCAGTGACCAGAGCGATGACCTCTCTCCAGAGTTTGCTGAGCTTTCCTTCTTCTAGGGTGCGGCGGTCTGAGGCAGAGGAGCTGTCTGGCCCTCCGACACCCGCACAATTCATGCCGCGGCTGTGAATGAACAGGTGCCAAACCCAAACTGCTTCCTCGGGCCAAAAAAAAAAAGAGCACTTGATCCCCGGCCAAAAAACGGCACGCTCAGCAAAAAAAAAAAAAAACGCTGCCTGGGATAATAAGAGCAATAAAACACCTGCCCGGAGGAGTACAGTGTTTGATCTGATCGGCCAACCAGGAGACGTGCTTGTTTTGTCTTTTGCAACAACATCGCCTCCTAAATTTCAGCCATTATTCCCCTTGTTTTGGTGCAGTGACAGCCCCCCCGATTCTCCAGCATTCCAGAAAAGCGTGCTGGCTGTGAGCATCTGGCTCTTTGATTGCTTTTAACATTAAGTTCAGTGGAAGGGTTTCGGGCTGCCTGTTATTTCTCGATGTCATTTTATCTCTCTCTCTCTAACGCTCACACACACACACACACACACACACACACACACACACACACACACACACACACACACACACACATAAGAAAACATATTCATGGGATTTACTTGTCATCTTGTTGTGCTAATGGGGAAGTGTGTTCCAACAGATGTTGCAGATATCTTTACAAGGAGTGGGGGGGGGGGGGGGGGGGGGGCAGGAGAAATGAACTTATCTCACCTTCTGCAAAGGAAAACAGGCGTGAAGCGCGTTTCATACTGTAGGTGAGGAGAGAAAAAAAACTGCTTTTATGGAGCGCCGGGGATTAAACATTTTGATTCCGACTCGGTCTTGAAGTCGAGCTTAAAGGATTAGACGGCGAGAGCAAGAAGGGGACTGAGAGATTAGCGACGCGATTGCGTTTTTGACTGTTTTGATACGCGGCGAACTATTATTAAGATAATGGCGGGCTGTGAAAGCATGGCATTCTGCCGTGGGACGGTTGTGCACGGCTCCGTATAAACAAACCGCTTCTCCTGTTAGAGGCATGAAAGAATGGCTGCAGAGGAACATACAGTAGTGCACAGTAAACCCATCTCGGAACATTTGGGCAGACCTATGGGACCGTTGTCTCGTTATGTTAGTTCCTTTTTCATATGTATTTTTTTCCCCCATCTCCCGAGCATCTAAAATTACTTTTCGCCTGGTGCGTTTCCAGAAAGAGAATGCTTAGCTTCAAGCGGAGCCACTTTGCTCGTGGCTAACCTTTAGGGAGTGAAAACGCACAAAACGACAAAAGTTTGCCAAAAAGAAAAAAAAAAAGATGAAGAAAGAGAGAAAGAGGAGAAGAGCCCAAGGAAACGGATTGCGTAACCTCACCTTGATGTGAAACCTGAACAGAGATGGTACAAAAAGGGGGGAAAAGTACAGTACTGTAGTTCTCAGATCTGCTTTCTTTGCGCGTGTGTCTGTGTGTGTGTGTGTGTATGTGTGTGTGCGTGTGTGTGTGTACGTGCAGCACATCGCCTCCCCTAACTGTAACATCCACGGCAACCGGCTCTTTGAATCACACTGTCGCCGATGTGCACGTTGCCATGGAAACAGCTTGAGGAGCGTGTTCCCGGCAACAGGTTGCTCCTGCACAAGGAGCCAATGCGAATCCGTGTCACATTTATTTATTTATTTATTTACTCACTTCTTTATTTACTTCTTTATTTATTTTCCTCCGGCAGCATTGTTCCCGCGCATTTCCTCAAATACCGAGGATGTTGATCAGCCCACGCCCCCCCCCCCGCCCTGCGTCTCACTACTTTTCGTTTTTTTTCCCGGGCAAATTTGCGGCTGTCAGGATAATACTCCTTGAGGTAAAAGGCAGTTATTTGCTTGTTACAGTGACAGTGGCGCAGACAGACTAATGCCGTTAAATAATTGCCTTAAAGAGCGGCAGAGTAACGAGCGCTCTTCTAATCAGACAGATTTCACCCCCCCCCCCCCGTTATATGTCTGTTAATGAGCACGTGTCAGGTTAAACGCGCCACTTTGAAGAGGCTTCGGGGGGGGAAATGCGGATCCGCCCGCGGGGCTTTTCAAACCACGATACACTGCATAAATTCCAGCTACGCTCCATATAGTGGTAATACATATTAAAAGGAGGCACTATTTCAGTCCTATTCTGCATTGTCTGGCTACTGCAGCAACTGGAAGTGCACACATGGCGTTTAATTCCGAAACCCAAAGCAACAGAGAGCCAGTTATATCCCGGCTTTTCCCTCGACACCTCCTTAAATTTTGATGTATTAACTGCTGATTTTACAGGGAGGGGGAGTGTGTGTGTGTGTGTGTGTGTGTCTGTGGGGGGGGGGGGGGGGGGGGGGGGGGTATTAAAAAAAGAGTGGCATAACTCACGCCCGGAGCTGCCCCCGGTATAGTGGCATGGCACGGATTGATTTAATAACAAATAAAAATCCAAATCCTGGGACGTGCGGGCGAAAGAAAATAAAGGCGGACTTTAACCATCAGATC
Source organism: Karalla daura (assembly GCA_029224185.1). NCBI lineage: Eukaryota > Metazoa > Chordata > Actinopteri > Chaetodontiformes > Leiognathidae > Karalla > Karalla daura. Next base: position 4,094,882 of record CM055211.1, read on the forward strand.
CGGGAGCGGTCGCTATATTTCAGATATCCTGAAAGAAAAGAAAAAAGAAAAAGCTAAAGTCTTATCAGGTGATGTTTCAGCATGTGTGGCGCCAGATAAGAACTTGTTCAAACAACATACTGCGGCACGTGAGAATTTGTTATATGATAACGTCAGGTTAAAAGAAACGGGCGTATATGACATTTTTGTCAATTATCTTATCTAGGACAAGTTATTATCCTGTGGGCACAAGATAATCAATTCACGCAATAGCACATAGCATTTTGTTATGTCAAAAATATAGCTTTGCTGTACAGATTTATAGCTAATGATCAAGACAACTATTTGTGTGAACAAGATAATTCTGTCCAATTATTCACCGAGCTCAGCATATCAACTGTGTTTTATTTAAATTTTTGGGATATAACACAACACTCTCCAGACTCGTCTGTAGAAGATAATGATCTTGTGGGAACAAGTAATTATCTTGTGCACACAAAGTAATTAGTACGTGACATTTGGGAATAAAATACAGCTCGATTAGCCATGTTATGTCCATAATACGGACATAACTCACGATCTGATTAGTCAGTGAAGACGTCCCACCACCACCACCACCATACAATGAACCCATCTCAAGATAAGAATATAGTGCGACCGAGTGCACGAGATACACGCCCCCCGATGGGACTTTCCCCAACACCTCCACTCACAGCTGATGTTAATGCGGTCAGTGTGAACAGGCAGGCATGGATAATGCACCCCACCCAACCAGTGGGAGACCAGTTGCTCCAGCCTGGCCATTACCACCTCTGGCTCCCATCCGCAGCCATGCGGAGATGACGCGGACATTGTGGCTGTCAGCGCAGAGCCGAGGACATGGAGTAACAGTAGGGGGGGGGGGATTGTTCCCAGTCACGCAGAGAGGCAGGCAGGGAGCGAGGCCTCAATGTCTCACCGGGGGAGGACAAAGCGAGTGGGGCTCTTGGCGAGCGGGAACCGTCCTCGAACGCGAGACAATCGCACCTGTGAGCTTCTCGAGTCTCCAGGCAGGCTCAGACCCCTCTCCAGAAATCAGAGGCCGCAAACGAGCAAGGATTCCTCCTCGGCACCTCTGCCGGGGGCTGATAGGCGGTGTTTTGGAAGGGACGGACGTGAGCAATTAAGCACGTTTCTTTTTCTGGAAGGGAATACGGCGTTTTTCTCATCATTGCGGGCGACTCACCTTCACGAGGACGCGTTTAACATGTGCGTCCAAACCGTCTCTAAACCGTCCAGCATTGTTTCCCAGCTGCATAATGTCACAACAGTGAATTAACTTCACCCTTTTTTTCATATACTACCAGCCTTGTTGATGTATTACTTTATTTTCCACTGCAGTCTTTCTGAAAATCTGGCGCCCCCGCTATCGTTCCACATACTGAACGTGCCTTATTCTCAACATTTGTTTGCATAGATTTAAGAACTCCAGCTGAGTAAATCTTAGTAATATAAATAGATATTGTTAATATTACATTCTGCAAGCTCATTAAGGAGGATGTTGAGACTCTGCAGCACTGTAGTGCCTCCGAGTGTATTTATAACTGCTGTATATTATCGTGCTGGATCTCTGATATGAGTCTGAACCGTGTTTACAGCCAAGGGTTGTACATTGGTAAATTAGTGCATGAGGAAGAACAAAACAGGATTGCTAAAATGTGTAAGATATTGGCTAAAACGAACAGGAAACATGGAACGGAGAATATTGCAGCTATAATAGTCTCTATAGCTCTTTATAATCCATAAGGGTTGTAAATACATAGAGTTCATGGTCAAAGCCAGCCTCGCAGAGCTTCTTGTCAGCCTGCATTGTGCTACGTCTTCATTGTGCACCAGCAAGGGAGACTTTTACTATTCTGGCTAGAGGTAGTGCTGTCTTGCAGCCGGTGATAAAACCCTTCGGGTTTCGACCTCCGATGTCCAACTTCTCGCCTAAATCAACACAAGACTGTCACCTTTTCTTTTTTTTCACGTATTACTCCTCACATCCCAGATAATATAATACAGGCGGAGTAATGCTTTGTAACTTTCTGACACCGTATCAAGTACGCGCTGTATCTATTCTCAGCGTGCGTGCATGTTTTGGCAGCTGATTCAAGGTTGTTGCAACAGACCCCCGGCAGGCATGAAGAGAACGCCTCCCCTGCATCTCCTTCCTGTTGCTGGAGGCGAGCACGGCTCGCCCGTGTCTGCCTTAGATGGCGGCTCCTCGGGTTTCTGCAGGTCAATTCATAATTAAAAACCCTCCCCCGGCAGCCTGAGGACGGCGCGTGGTCGAAACGCTGTCGCTGGCATTTTGATATCCGCAGGGCGAAGCTTTGGCGACGGCACCCCTGGAGGAGGAGGAGGAGGAGGAGGAGGAGTGGGGGGTTAGGGTGTTAGGCGTGAATGGGAGAAAGAGCAGCCCTCACGCGGACAAAGTCCTTTTCGAGTGGCCCCTGTATTTTACTATGAAATGGTAAAAAAAAAAAAGACGAATTGAGAATCAAATGTCAACCGACGGCAGAGGAAAACATGAAAGTTGCTGATTTGCCACACGGGGGGGGGGGACGAGTCCGCAGAGTCCCGGAGACCTTTAAACACGCCGTCACAAACAATTAACACATCACTTGTCGGCTTAGTAGCGGCAAATGCTAATGCGAGGTAATGTTAATGTGATGGGAAAACTAAAATGACCACCTACGAGCCAAATGCTGTTAGGTTTTGGCCCCGGACGCACAACCGTGCCCCTTCTCTGGCACGGCCGATCAGACTTTTTGACACGTGGAGCGAAAAAGATAAAATCTAACATTGGTTTCCGGCCATTAAATCGCCCTTCGGCTGGTGTATAATTTAATAGGATAGGCATGATTCCGCGAACTCTTTACCCTGGCGGTGTCGGACATTATGTCTCGAGGTAATTAAGCCATTGTGAAATAATTCATCACAGTCCTGGGGATTTGAAAAAGAAAAAGGAGAAAAGAAAACGGGTCTGAACAGCTTTAAAGGAGGGACGGAGACCGCTTTTTCGGACCATATGTGCACGTGAGCGCGAGGTGTTTTCGTGCTATGCGAACTGTGCGCATATCTACAGATCTGACATGGACGCACACTCTGGGTCGGTAACAAGTGCGTCTGTTGTAATTCCGCATACGAGCTGTCGGCCTCGAGACCCATTAAGCTCTGTTCCACTCCGGTGCTGAACCAAATTAGCTGAGGTCGCGAACCTCACTCCGAGTAACGTGTTACCATTTACCGGCTCGATTAGTATTCCGTTAAGGACGCGGACACTGTAATCGGAAAAGAGCAGGAGTGTTAGGAGGAGGCGCGGGGATGGAGGGTGAGGAACGAGCAAAACTCCGGCTGTGCGAAGGGAGGGGGAAGAGAAACAAAAAACAAAAAAAAAAACTGTGTTTTTCGAGACGCTTCTCAGCAGAGGCCCCTCTCCAATAATCCTCGGCCTCTCTCCCTCTCTGTCTTTCTCTCTGTTCTTTCTAAATAGAGCGATTCAATGAAATCCCACTGAGACGTGGGATAAATCAATTTTCTAACACTGTATCTAACACATCTTTGCTCTTTTCTGCCATAAGCTTTTTATTGCTTTTAAGGTTCTCGCTCTCTCGGCGTCTGTGTTGAGGATGAATTGACCTCGTAATTAAAAGGAGGCAAGGACATTGTCTTAAAGCACACAAATTAACTTTTTTTTTCCGTGTCTCTGAAAGGAGAGCGAGACCAAGACATGAAGTCACTTGTTAATATATAGGGAAATGACCTTATAATGCTGCTTTCCATCTATTCATCTATCATGTTAACTACCTTTTAACCAACAGTGTCTTTTTGACCTATACAGACAGGGTCAAAGGGCAGGAAATACACTCTGGACACACCATTCAAACTCGGGGCAGTTTAGAGTATCTAATCCGCTTAAACTTCACATAAACTAGTTTTTTTTTTAATGTACCCAAAGGTAAACATGCAAACCTGACTCTGAGTGGGTTTCAAAACCAGGGACATTTCCAACCGTGTCGCCCGTGCTGCCTTTCTTCCTCGGGTGAGCACAGGATGTGACACAACAGGGCGGCTGTGCCGGGCTGAAAATTATCCCCGAGAGGATTCAGAAAATCGGACCTTCTGCGCCGTCTGATGCGATTCGGCTCTTATCACCGGGAGGCAACGCGGCAATTTAGTTTCCCGGGCAGCAGAATGTCTGAGAATGGCGGTGAATGGGCGCGCGGACCTGCCAAAGAGTCTTTGGTACCCTGTCAGTGACGGGAAGGCGCGGACGGGCCCCCGAAAGCGCGTGGGCCTGCCCGGGCCGCTTTTGATTAGAGCACAGCATCCGGAGAGCGATTCACACGGCGGACAAAAGCCAACTGTGCAGGTTCTAATCTAGCAGTCGGCCAGGGGGATAAACTTTAAAGAGAGGAGCGCACTCTCAGGAAAAAGAAATAAAAATATAAATCCCGGCCGCTTTGGCGAGACATCTAAGGCCCTTTTGAAATTAATTAATGAATAAAAACCTGACTTGCCAAAAGTTTATAATAGCAACCAGGAGGGGCGTCCATTTAAGAGGGGCTTTTGAGGTCTTTTTTTTCCTTTTCAGCTCCTCTTTAGGAGAAAAAAAAAGGCAGAAGGAGATGGAAGTTTCTTTCATTGAAGGAGGTCAAAGTCATCCCGCAGCAGGAAACGTCAATGGACCGAACTCGCTTTTTATCTTGTTGTCATCCTATACAGGAATCGGGATGTTATATCCCAAACCGCCTCGTTCCCTCCCCAGGGATCCATCAACAGCCTTCCTTCGCCCTCCCCTCCCCGCCATGACCTTACTGTATATCCCCCCCCCCCCCCCCCGTGCCCCCCCACACACCCCCTGCTTGCTCACCTGTAAAACAATCTGCCGCAGCCGAGGCCGGGACCTTAAAAATAACATCGGGAGGGTATTGAATGAGCGCCCGCCTCCTCATGTGGCACGGTGTTTGGTTAACCTTTCCCACACTCAAGATCCCATAAAAGAAGATGGAGCGGATTGTTGTTTGCTTCGTCCTTATCCTCCGTGCCTCCGTCTCTATTTTTTGCCTCCCATCAGTAAGACGACACCGTCTTCGGATCTGTCCTGTTCTTATTGTCCTCGTCAGGGCTGGACTCTCTTCTTTCTCTCTCCGACTTTTATTCCCACTCCTCCTTTGCCCTTGTCTCTCCTCTGTCTCTCTCTGACCCTTCCTCCTCTTCAGCTGACACGTCTCGTCCTCGTCTCTCGCGCCTCTGACACGACCTGGATGGCTGCTACATAGCGCCAACATGATAGGTACATGTCAGAAATCCTCATCTGTCAATGTTCGGCGGGTTTCTTTAGAAATGCAGCACAGAATACATTGTGGAATATACATCTGATCACAGGGAAGAAATGAAATGCATTAAAGTATCAACAGCAATTCGTTCTCCCACTTGTAACCTATAATAACAGCATACACTCAAGTGGAAGCGGATTTATTTAATTTCTTCATTGCACTTATTCATTTCCACAGCTCCTACATTTGTACTTATGACACAGAAACTTGAATAAAAAAAAACAAACAAGTAGAGATGCACTGAAAGTTCAGCTGCTTAAAACTATTCTGCTAAATATGGCCAAAAAAAAGAAGGAAATGGGATATTGTGATGCCTGCCTGGCAGTTTTGCCAACTTAGTGGCTATTTCCAGTGTTGGTTGAGACTTTGACATGAAAGTCCTCCCACAGCCATCCTTCCCAGTTTCCGCTTTTTTGAGTTTCAGCCAAATGTTTTCTGAAATGTTTTCCCTAAATCCAACATGTTCTCGGTTCCTAGATTTCTCCGGATCGTCTGGTTTCCTCTCACAGTCCAAAAACATGCACGTTTAGGCCAATTCGAGACTCTGAATCGCCCGTCTGTGTCAGAATGACTGACGCAGTGGCTCACGTGCAGTACTACACCCCTTACCAAAGTTGCGGCTGATCCTAAATATCGCTAATATGGATTCTGCATCCCACTATCCCACCCTACACGAGACAACAAACGAGGTAAACGTACCCCCAAGTAACTCCTATCGATTAAGGTAATCATAACAATGTTTGATGCAGACATCCACGGCTTTAAGATACAAAATCACCAGACGGTGGAGTGGAAAATCAGTACGGCCCTTCAGTCAGATACAGCGGGTGTGTGTGTGTGGGGTGGGGGGGGGACCTTGAAATTGCGTATGAGAAAGTTTATGAGTGTAAGTCTTCTTCAGAGGCGTAGTGAATCGTGCTATGAAGAAGTCTTTGTGCAACTTTCAATGTTTAAGGGCGTCTCGAGCCGAGGCCTCGCTGTAATAGCCGGCCTTATCAGTTAAAGGATGGAGGTGGGAAAAAAGAAAGAAATAAACAAAATAAAGGCTATGTCCAATCGGACTTCAGCCTTTGTGATAAAGGAAGAAAGGAATGTTAAGTGCAAATTGAAACATGTCTGAGAAGGAGTGCATCGGCGCGGTGGAGTTCGCTCGGCGGGCGAACGAGCCGAGGTCGCGACCTTGAAGGATCTCGACATCATCGAGCAAACACAAGCGCCAAGGCTCCGAGGCCCAGCTCCAGGTTTTTTTTTTTTTAACGGGACGATTATCACGCGCACAATCAGCAGAACGGCTCCGGCTCTTCCGGAGTCTCTAATCGCAGATGAGAAGATCTGGGTGGGGATAAGGTGCACGTCAGCAGAAATCCATCATCATCCCTCTTTCCGAAGCAGCTGGTGTCCGTGACATCATTCGGACCCACAGTTTGGCACATGTAGCCAATAAGGCCAGCTGTCAATCATTGTATCTTTCTTCTGGAACTTCTATAGAACAATAAAACTATGTAAGCCCCTAAAATGATGGATAATAGGGTGGAAAAGGACATTTAAAAACATTTTACTGTGATAAAATCACCTTAAACTACAGAAACATGCTTTTAGTCAATGGATATTTAGGTTTTAGTTGTCCGTTTCTTTTTAATTTCAAAAGAGTAGTCAGAGCAAATGAGCGTATTAATTAATCTGAGTTACAAAGGGATTATTCTGTTTTTTTTATCCTGCCAGTGATCTCGCAGTTTACTTTCATGGCAAAAGTTTTGCCGGGGGAGGGCTGAAGTGACAACGTGAGAGATCCGTCCAACGTGTAATTTCACTTGACAGTCTCTCCCCTGGCTACGGCAACTTTTTAAAGTATTAGTCACTTCGGGGCTGGCGCCGGAGCGAAGACAGCGAGTGGGAGAGGAAAAAAAAAGACAAAGATGGGCCCGGGGCAAAGGGGCGGGGGGGTGGAGGGGTTACATAAATGTTTCTGTGAAACGCAAAAGGAACATAGCCCACTGTATGCAACATGTTTCAGGGCTTTTTAAATCTAATTTAGATGGATTTAGACACAGATGTCCCCGGTTTCCTGTGTAGCAGCTCCCGATATTGCCGAGGTCACGTTTTCAGTTTGAGCGAAGTATCTCGACGGCCGGTTCCTGTGTCGGGATGAATGATCAAGTCTGCTAATGACTGAGGCGATTGGCAGTGTTCGGGAAGCATTCTCGTCCGCGATAACACGCCGCCTTTTAAACATCTGAATATTAACTCTGACCGTTGTTTTCCTTTCTTCATGCAAACACAATCGTTTTCTCATCACATAAGGTTCATTCGAGGTCCCTGCATCTCATGAAGGGATATACACATCACTTTTGAATGTTATTTTTCTTTATTTTTCACTGTCCATTTGCTTCTGCAACACCTGATTTGGGTCTAACAAATGTTGTTCTGTTCCATGTCAGGAAGTGACGTCATCCAGGTAACCAGAAGTGGCGCGCTTGGAGGAAACGCTGAACCAAGAGACCGGGAAGAAGATAACGGCGGAAAGAAGTGATGATGCAGACGAAAGGAGGAAAAAAATTAAACCCAGGTGGAGTCAGAGTGAACTCCCCCCCCCCCCCCCCCCCCCCCCCCCCCCCCGCCCCCACCTTCCTCCCACAGTCCAAAAATGTGTGTTTGGGTTGATTCGAGGCTCTGAGTCCCTAGGTACGAGTGTGAGAGTGAATGGTGTGTGTGCGTGTGTGTGTGTGTGTGTGTGTGTGTGTGTGCTGAGACCTGTCCAGGTGTGTTTCCTGCCTTCAACCTGTGTGTGCTGGAGATAGGCACCACCAGACCCAGAGACACAAAGCGGGTAAGATAATGGACGGATGGATGCAGCCTCTGTGGTTTTTGCTTCCAAAGCTTTCGCCCCGGTTTGTTTGTTTTCTTTTTTTTTTTTAGTATTTGTCGAGGTCACACTCCCTCCTGTTTGGGGCTTCATATCATTCAGAGAATAGACTATCTCTTGCCCGCCCTCCCCTTCTATGAAGCACAGCTCAATCACCCCTCCTGACAAGAGCTGCCATCTCTCATTTTGGACACCCGCGTTATCCAACTGGCAGCGCCGCCTTTCTGGCCTGCCTCTCCCTTTTTCTGCCAGAGCCGCTGACGCTGCACAACAGCAACTTCCTCTCTGTGGACTCTGTGGTCTACGGGGGGGGGGGGGGATTTCTCCCCTCCCTCCATCCCTCCATCCCTCCCGCCTAATCGGGCTAATTCTGAACCGGCCAGGACCGTTCCAAAGGGTGTGTTCTTCGTGCCGTATTAATCTTTTGGTGAACTGATGCTGAACTCTTTATCAGCATGGTGGGGGAAGAGTAGAGTGTGTGTGTGTGTGTGTGTGTGTGTGTGTGTGTGTGTGTGTGTGTGTGTGTGTGTGTGTGTGTGTGTGTGTGTGTGTGTGTGTGTGTGTGTGTGTGTGTGTGTAATTGCCTGCGAGGGATAGAGAAGAGGCGATCCCACCTCCCTCGTCCACTGTCTCCCTCACGCTCCGAGAAATATCCTGACTCTGTTTGCCAGCCATCTCTCTCTCTCTCTCTCTCTCTCTCTCTCTCTCTCTCTCTCTCTCTCTCTCTCTCTCTCTTTCTCCCCTGCACTGTGAAGGCGAGAGAAGGAAAAAAAAAAGCTCTCTGGACAGCTACTACTCATCAGCGTCATCGCTGGCGTCATTATGACTGTAATATCGAGCTTACCTCAGTAGCTGAGTCTCCCTTTTTTTTTTCTCTCCCTCTCTCTCGCGTTTGAGAGGGCTTTAAATGCCACGCCAGTGTGGTCTGCGAGAAGATAAAATACCAAACGGAGCGTAGACGTTACATCATCTGCTACAAAATGCACAAAGATGGTCGCATGTCGTGTTTGTTTGAGCTGGTCTTAACACTTGTCTGGTTCTGAAAGAAGACGCACATTTGGCTATGTTTCTCATAAAAAGCCTCGAGTGAGAGGGAGAGGAGGAGGAGGAGGAGGGGTTGGTTGGTTGGTGGTGTTGGAGGGAGAGTTTCGTAGAGTTCTGTGGTAACCTAAATAATTACACGCCCTGTTCTCCCAGAGTGATTAATTATATCTGTGGAAAGGGATTTCTTATTTTAGAGTCCTCTACAGACAAGGGCTGGTGGTGGAGGGGGTGGTGGGTTGGGGGTGGTGGAGGGGGTGGTGGGTTGGGGGTGGGGGTGGTGGGGGGACAAAATACACGGAGGCCCTTATCAAACCTTTCTTGACAGATTTAGGCTGTATGTATATAAGACTTGCAGAGTAATGTATTTTGCTTTATGGTCAGCTTCCAAGAGCCGTGTGCCGAGAACATGAAGGATTTAAAGTGAATCGATGTTTCACAGTGGGCATAATTAACTTCATTTGAGGATCTTGACAGGATATTGGGGGGGGGTTTGGGGGGATGGAGGAGGGTGGAGGGGGTGGTGGTGGTGGGCATTTTACAGCAGAGCATATAGCATTTGGGAGGGATTAGTATTTCTCATGGCCATTACTTCACATCATTTCTTCATTTCCCTTATCGGAGTATGCCAGAGCGGCCTCCTCGGAAGGTCTGCGAGCGTGCATGTCCCACCCAGTTGGGGAGGGTGTCCCCCCCCCCCCCCACCTACCCCACCTCCCTTCCCACCCCCCCCTCCAGGCGCGCTCCACGCTGTGTGATTCGCCACGCTGGGACCCTGCGTTTAATTTGTTGTGATGCAGCTTAACGCGGAGCGAAGGAGCTCAGGATGAGGAGCGCGGCACAAGACAGATCTTCCAAGAGCAACATTTTCATGGGTTGCATGTGGAGGGGGAAGAAAAACACATTTGGACGCACGCATTGTCGCAGTGTTGTCCGCAGTGACCTCTCGTCTATCCAGGGGGTTGCAAAAGAAAAGAAAAAGCAAGTGACCTTTGTCTCTTTTCTATTTACATAGCGAAGGTGAACAGGTTTAATTTACTCAGAGCGAGAACTGAGGCGCAGCCACTCCAGATGGGATTAACTAAAAAAACAAACAAACAAAAAAAAAACATAAATTACCTGTCTCACCTTCTTATATCCCATATGAAAATGCACAAACTTCTGCTCGGCTGCAGCTTGTGCGAAGCTCACACCTATTCATTATATTGTAATGTTTAGAAATAATAGAGAAACAATATTTTGCAAATGACATTTCCCCGTTTTGTGCCGTTACAAAGGCAGATTGTGAACCGTCGTGCTACCTCACAGCAGAAGTTTCGTTCTCGGCTCAGGATCGGTGTCGATCCCGGCTTTTTCCTAAACAGAGCATCATCTCTTGCGGCGCCGTTAACCTTTTCACGTCGGCGGTGACACAGTGGATCGGCCCCATTATGTTGTGAAGCTGTCAGCGCCTCCATAACTTTCCCCAATCAGCCGCTCAGGGCCTGTTTTAATATTGCAGGGTCCCTCCTCTGTGCCAAACTGGCACGTACTGCAGAACAATTGACAGCGTCTCCCTCTCTCTCTCTCTCTCTCTCTCCGTGCCCAGTGGGTTTCTCTCACTTTTCCGGGGGCGGCGACACAGTTGTCTGTCTTACAGTATCCAAAAGCCAAGAGAACACGCGCAGGTGTGTGATAACCCATCGGAAAAATAACCACTCCTGATGGCTGAAATGTCACGCTAACTTCTGCCGCTTCGTCTTTGTCCTCAAAGGCCAAATTACGGCACTTGTGAGCGGCTCAATTGTCGGGTAATTCAGACGAGCGGGGAGAAGACAGCTCCTCCCGCGACGCTGCTTCCGAGCAGCCGACGGCGAACGCTGACACCTCCGAGGTTGAAGTGACATTTATATCAGATCCGGCAATTACGTGGAGGCTGCGAGGTTATTCATGTACTGTATATGCCGGGGGAGTGGGGGAATAAAATGCACTTTTGTTTTTTGGGGGGGTTTTTTCTCCTGTAAACGTCTCCCCGTTCTCTGGGGCGAACACCTTGAGATGTTAGCCGCCGGCTTCAGAGGAAGAGCAGGCAGCGCCCGTCACTTAGGGCCACGCTCTCCACTAAATGAAAAGTGCATTTGATTATGGCCGCGGCCAAAAGGAGGAAAAAAACAAATAAATAACAAACACCCTCCATCTGGTCTTTGTGTGGGAATTAGTCCGCGGAGACGCGGCGCAGCATTAGGCCCAATTAGCCCTCACGCATCTCGGGGTCGGCGCTAATAAAAAGCCATCGCGCTCAACTTTCAGGTAAACAAACTGAGGCCAAGGCGGAGATGGAAAAGTTGAGGCGCCGCATGAAAAACACATCAAACCCCCCCCGCGCTGTCGCGTATGGACCTAATTTGCTGTTAAATGATTCTCAGATGGCTGGAATCCGGAGTGGAGAGACCTCGCCTGAGGTCTTCTTAACCGGAATTAGCTTCTCACGTCGCAACAGGCAAAACCTCGGATCAAAACCTTGACTTCGGATCGAATGAACTCCGCCAGCTCGTCTGAGGCCGTCGAGTAAAGCAGCCGATTAGTCGGTGTTTGTAACTTTTATGAAGAAACTTGTACCTTTGTGTGACTCATCTCCCACTTGCGGCATTTTGAATGATGCGAGAACAGGGAGGGAAGAAATCAAAAAACGCCAGAGCAGAGTAATTATCTACAGCCTGGCACCAATTTGGAGCCCTGGAAATAACTTCAACCCATCACAGATGACGTCTCCTAGTCTCATGAAAGTGTGCTCCTCTAATTTATGTCATGAGATTGGCTCTTCCTGGCTGTGTTACTAAAAAAAAAAAAGAAGAGGCAGTCATATTTGAGGGAAATTACGTTTCATTTACTGTAATGTAAGGGAATATTGCTCATTTTTGGACTCCAGAGTCACAGAAATGATGGACGAGGTAGTGCACAGGAGAGTGAAGGTAGAGTGATATGAGGCTGTTTCACTAAGATATTCAGTCCCTTTTGTCGAATGAAGGGTAATCGGGTTCAGGCAAAAGAGAGGAGAAGAAAAAAGATTGAGATGGAGAGCGTTAAAAAAAGAGAGGGAGGAAAGAAGGCTCAGGGCTTGGCTGGGGCAATGGGAAAGATAAGGAAATATGATATGTACATTTCAATGAAACGGAGCTTAACTGGCTGCGAATTCAGACCAGAAGGTTTGGGGAGCGAGAGGAAACCGACCCCAAAGTTGCTTTGAATGAATTCATTCATTTGTGAGTAACTTTTATGAAAAAGGAAAAAAAAAGTGGATTCCATCCGTCCATTATCTCACCCGCTTAGCGCGGAGTGGCGTCACGAGGCACACAGCCGGCATTCACTCTGGCTCCTTGGGCTATTTCAGAGTCTCCCGTCACGTTCACACATTTAGGTCTGTTGGAGACTATAATCCGGCTCCAGGTCTCTATGCTCTGAAAGCTCATGGGCAGAATGTGTAGGGGTTGTAAATACGGATCGAGTGATTAATAAGAGAAGATGCGTAGCCTGAATTCTCCCAGAGTGTGAACGTGAGAGTGGATCTTTTGAGAAACTCGGAGGTCAGAATATGATATAATCAATAATAGGCAAAGACCTCTCTGATATAAGCCAGTCTAAAATAAAAGTCCTGATCCGACCCATTGCAGAGTTTTAATCATGTTTGAGAGTGAGAGTGAAGAAGTATTACGGGGGGATAAGTGCTCCTTTACGCATTCGCGCTCTCTCGGCTTTGTGATGCAACACCTCAATCAGCTCAATGGAAAAGCGGGAGTGAGTCAGACATGTGCCCAGACTCCGAACCAGACCCGAGAGAGGAGATAAAACACAGACTTGAGATTTTTACAATAACGGCAGGTCAAGCGGGGCGCGCTTTGTTGGCGGAGCGGGCAAAAAAAATGAAAAAAAAAAAATGAAAAGGAGAAAAAAAATCCAAACTTTTAACAAAAAGAGACGTTGCTTTCATTTTGCCTCCCTCCTCCTCAGCTGATGTGACTGAATGAAAACTGTCAGCAGCACTTGGAACAAAACATAAAGGAGCCCGGCGTCATCCGTGACATGAATGCAGAGCGATCAGAATGGTATTTATTTATTTATTTGTCCCCATTTAAAGCTTTTATGAGTTTTTTTTTCCTCCTCTCTACCAAAACTGCTGGTGGCCTTGAGATGCCATTGCTGATAACTTCTTCTTTTTTTTTTTGTTAATATCATCCATCACTTCTGGCTCCCTGCAAAAAAAAAAAAAAACGAAATCGCAGTTTAGCTTGACAAGTGCACTCTATAGAGCTCCTCTTCCCCTCTGCCTTTTTCAAAGAAAAGATTTTCGTTTTTTTTTTTATTATTTGCCTCCTGCCTTTGAATCCTCCACCAAGGCCTCGAATGCCAAAGGAACACTTTTAATTCATCAGTGGGGGGACACTGAAGGCTGTTCTGGATCATTGGACAGACAGCGTCTGAAGTCTGAAAGACAGAAAGGAGAGAGAGAGAGAGAGAGAGGGAGGGAGAGAGAGAGAGAGAGAGAGGCGGAGGAAAGGGAGTGACTGGCTTATTTAAAAAGTCTCCCCTCATAGAACGAATAAAGGACTTTGCAAACAGCGCTGTAGAAAAGTCCTCCACCATTTAATTATCGAGTAATTGTGAAGTCCATAACAGTGCAGGCAAAGATGGGGAGGTGGGAGGGAGTATGTGTGTGGGGGGGGGGTAGGGCGGCTCCGTGAAAACGTAATTAGCCGAATATCAGTTCTCCTCTCTCTCGCCGCTGCGGAATTTAAGGGGACGGGAGGAAGAAAAACATGGCGAGTTCCTCTTAAGATAAAACTAAACGCCGTGTCACAGGTCTCCCTCTTGGATCTCCAGTGACTGGGATCAATATGTAATTACCTCTGGGAGGAAGAAACACCCCGGCTCCCCATCTTTTTACTCTCTCTTTAACCCCCCCCCCACCCACCCATCCCCACTTCATTCGAAACAAAAGCGCCGGTGATTGAGAACGTCCGACTGATATATCCCCGCGTTTTTCCATTTCAATTAAGAAGGAGGAGAATTAATTTGGACGGTTCTTTTTGACCCGGGGCCGTCCACCTGCGATCGCTCACGTGAAGGTGGTGGTTGGGGGGGGGGGGGGGGGTGAAAAATGCAGAACCTGCGCCGCCCGGTCACAGTTCGACCTGTTGGAGCAGATAGATGCTCACGTGGAGGGACGTGCACTCCGTTCGGCTCTGGCTGGTAGCAACCCGCAGCACATAACTTATCCCCCTGACTGCTACAAACAGATCCCATTCAAGTGGAGGACTGGGTGGGAGGAGTGGGAGGGGTGGAGGGGGGGCTTTTAGTACCGCAGGGCTAGAATTACTGCGGCAGTCAATGTTGGCTCCGCACTAAGTAAACTCCTTATTAAGGTTGTAAGATCCTCTGTGCATGAGAACAGAGGCTTAAAAAAAAGGGGGAGATTATTTTAATCACAGGAGAAGAATAAACGATGGAAGGAGCGGGTCACTCTAAGCGCCCCCCCCTCCCTACTTTAATCTGCATCATTCATCTCCATGTTCAGGTTAAAGGCCTGGCAGTTTATATATTCAACCACGTCTCTTAAAGAGGAGTCTCGATGAGAGGAGTTCTGTGTCCACCCTTTCTCCATCTTTGGTAAAAATCCACGTGTTGTGATTTGATGCGAGTCTTCCAAGGGCCCTCCTAGGTGGAGAAGTCGAACAGTATAACAAATTCATGTGAAACAACCCTCAGATGAAGTGTCTCCATCTCAACCTTGTGTGAGGAAGACTTGACAGTGTTAAATTACCAGGCTTTGTACCGCAGCGGAATACATACACATAAGTGTCTTTTTCATGAGCCGCGAGGCGTTTTCGACCAAGGTCAAACAGCCGTACTCAAGGCAACCGGTGCGGGTGGCGAAATCGCCGTCATTTTGAATCGATGAATGCGAACATCCCGGGCGTTACATCTCCTGCAAATCCCCCCGATGACTCGGACCTACAAGTGGAGTTACAAGTGCAAATTTGCATGGGCCGGTGTGCTGCCAAACAGCCATCCAGGGGTCAGTGCACGCCCCCCCCCCCCTTTCCTCTTTCCTCTACCTCCCCGCCTTTTGTCCGCACGCACATTGTGTGTGACGGTCGAAATAGTCCAACCGGCGGCCGGTCTTGGAACGTCATGACAGCCCCGTCCTCCACCTTGCTTCCAGAATTAACAGCTGCTGCCGCCTGATTGTGTCCCGTCTACGGGGACCACGAGCTGCATACTCCGTCTATAGTGCATCCAAGAGGACGCGCGCCCCCAACGGACGTATACCCGGCGATTCCTTTCACTGGGAGGAGGGGGAGGAGGGAGCAAACATACAGAGGGAGGCAAGGATTGGCGGCTCTGGCATGAATAACAACAAAGATGGTTGTGCTGTTGTTGCTGTTGTTGTTGCTTCAATTAATACGTTCGGAGAAGGTTCTGGAAGATTTTTTTCTTCTGGAGCTCTACTGTGTATTATTTCACAGATTTCTCCTAGGAACCGGTGTACTTTTTACTATTTTTTTATCTTTCTTTCTTTTTTTTTTGCAGCAGAAGCTGTCAGGGTAAAAAAAAAAAAAAAAAAATAGTGTGCACCGAAATGCAGGAGATGGCAGCCAGACACGATCCAGCCTTGGATTTTTTAAATAACTTTAGAGCTTTAGCACAGGCAAACAGAGGAGATGAGTGTGTGTGTGTTTGTGTGTTTGTGTGTGGGGAGGTGAGGGGGGGGGGCATGGCCTAAAGTACACAGTGAGACTAACGAGGCTCACGGGGGTGTAGGTGAGGCAGGGGAGGAGAGAGCTGATTGGCTGAGACGCCTCGTTAACCAGGCTGATGCAAAACAGGTGTGCAGGCAGCAATTAGCTACATTTTACCTACACTCAGGCTCGTTGTGGGACTTAATATTCATGGTGGGGTGACGCAGCGGATGGGTGGTTAGCACCTTGCCGCATTATGATCCCTGGTTCAATTCCTGACTGAGGCGGGGGGGGGCGGTTAGCAATTATATGCGATATTTATACAAATTTCCATAGTTCAATTAGTTACATATGGAAATATTAAATGGGTAGAAAGTTTGCATCACGTCTTTGTGATAAGCTTCTACATGGAAAATGAGAGCATTTTTTTTTTGCAGTATTTGAGAGGTTCCTATTACGAGTTTATAATAGAGATCTTTAGGTTTTTTCATATTTGATGGTAAAGCACCCTGTCTCAGGTTTCATATTTTTTCCAGGTACCTTTGTCACATGCGTGTTTGGAATCGAGATAGAGCCCAACAAACCTCGTAACACTGTGTAAATACAAAGCATATAAGATAATGGATGGACAGAGTGATACATATACAGTACATGGCGCTTAAGGGGTAACAGAAAAGTCATCGTTTCAGGCGAGCTAAACATGGCTGATCTTTAATATTTTACAGATTGCACAATAAAAATAAATACATTCTTTAAAAAAAACTTCCTCCGTGATGCATTTCCCTTTGCGTCAAATCAGGTTCGTGCAGTCTCAGTCTGGGATATAAATAATGCATTTTTTTTTTTAGAGCATTGTTTTGGAGGAATCGGAGGGGTACCCTATCTCTCTCTCTATCTCTCTCTCTCTCTGTCTCTTTTCTATCTCCCTCTCTCTCTCACACACACACACACACTTGCTCTGTTTCCCCTCCACATGTCAGCTAACATGACATTCAAACGGCGCCAACACGAGCCGCAATCTCCCGTCAGATCCGGCGGCGGGCGATTGAAGTCGACGTCGACTTATGAGGCAGATTTCCTCCGTTCGTCTTTATGACGAGTCACTTTCGAGAAGCGGGGCTGCGGAGGCATGAAAGGGAAGGGAAGAGTCATTTTATGCTAATGGACCCTCTTGGGGAGGGGGGGGGTAAAAAAAAATAATAATAATGATAAATAAAAAAATAAAAAGGCAACGTCTGTCGCTTCACACCCGCTTGGGAGGTAGTGACACAAACATGACTGGGGAAAAAAAATAAAATTAATTAAATTCCCACAAGGCGGTTCCCTCAACCAGCCCTAAAACCCGACACTGCCGGCGAAAACAGCATCTAAATATAAGTGCTGCTTACTGATATGTGGAGGGGCGAACGCTGATATGTATTTCCACAAAGATGTATTAATTATTCATTGTATTTGTCAAACAAACCGTCTGCCGCTGCTGCTGCTGCTGCTGCACAATGGAGTATTCTTACGTGTGCGGATGATTGTGTTTTTAAGATCCCCCGCTGTTATTTATTCTTCATCTTTTGGAGGGGTGGGGGGGGTGAGACGAGTCTGAGTAAGCAGTCGCTTGACGAAAATGTATTCTGGGAGTTCCATCCGTCCATTATTTCAGCGGCTAATGGTGTTTTAGCACATAGGGTGAAGGCTGGTTGGAGACACACACACACACTATCCACCCTCAAACCCAATTTAGAGGCTCCGATTGGCCTGGACATGCATGTTTTCAGACTGACTTCTTGAATAGAATAGAATATCTATATCTATGTCTCCTACATGTTATCCACTTATTCTGCCATCCACGTACATTGCCATGTCTATGTGACTGTGTTTCCCCAGCTCTAGTGCGAAATCAACGCTTTGTTATGGGAGTCGTGTGCTGGTATGGAGAGTTATACGCTGCCTGGCATCTCCGGTCTGCTCGTCCTGGCAGCATCGCATTGAAAACCAGGCTCTGGGAAGTCATTGCAATATTTAATACGCCTCCCGAAATAAAACAAAAAAGAAGGGGCTGAGGATCTGGGAGCAGGACCTGTCCACATGTCGGAGCGTCCTTCGGCAGGAAGGAGCTGCCTGAACTTCACATGATGGAGCTGCTGAGGCTTGTGTAAGAGCATTGAGTTAAGACTGCTGTATAAATGCAACCAGTTAAAGCTCCTTCATGATTTATTGGAACAAGAGTGCTCTGATGCTAACTTACAAGGGTGCATAAACTACATATGAACAAGGGCATACATGGGAAAACGTTGCAGCTCTGCCAGCGAGCACAGCAGGTGGATCGGATTCCATTTTTTGTGATTTATTGCAGTTAATGTGGCTTATTATCATCATCATCATTCGCACCGTCATTACTTTTATGCCATGAGAGGGTGCGTGACAAGTTTCCTGAAGAAAATCAGCACTTTTTGTATTATAAATGGCAGTAATTTATTGGCACGCAGAGTAGATTGTGTTGGATGTTGCTCTTCCAGTTGAAATGATTACGTGTCAGAAGTGATAAAACACTGCGATCTGGGCCCTAATGTTTTAATGCGACGCCGTATCCCTGTCATCTCGTCATTGTAGCACTGGCTGGGTGAAATCTATTTTCTAGGCCATAGGAGTCTTCGGCTTGTTTGGGCTCCCGATCTAGGCCATCAGGGAGTCCACCGGGGGCTCGACAAATCTCGATTCCAGATACATAGACAGGCTGACACTCTTGCACACATACACACGCACACACACAGAGAAGCTTGGTTCCAGTGTGAGCAAGTTGCTCTGTCGGGGCACCTAGGGGATAGCTTTAGCCACCGGCTGCCAGTCCCCAAATCCACTGACTGATCCAGTGCCCAGACAGTCAGGCCCTGCCCGGCCGCCGCACAATCTTTCAACCTTCCCTCGCCGCTGTGAGGCCTCCAGCGCTTCACACTGTGCCTGTAAAAAGCAGCACGGGGGGTGAAGTCAACACAGTGGGCGGGTGGGTGGGTAGCACGCAAAATGTGGCTGGAGAGGTCAAAAAAGGAACATGGAACAAGCCACAAAAGGCATGTTTTTTTAGCATGTTTTGCCATGTTCTGTCCCTTACTTCACTGTTCACTCCTCGTCAGCCATCCACTTGTAGTTGTAGTTGTAGTTGTTATGATATCCATTAATGTCCTCGTATTAATGTATCCATGCTGTTTCACAGGTCATATTTTCTGATGATATTAACAGTAATTTTCTGTTGTCAAATTACAAAATGGGTCAAATTTGACCTGACCAGTAAGATACAAATGACCTTAACAGATTTTACCTGTGTCGCTGAGCTCGGTGTTGTTTCCGAGGAGGTTTCCTCCCTGCGTCGGTTTTCCTGGTCGGCCCCCGCGCTGCTCCGGGGCTTCTCCAACCCGTCGTCTCGTCTGGCTCCCGGTCTGAGACGCACAAAAGGAAAAGCCCGTCTGACTGGATTGATTTGTACACGCTGATATTCTCATTCGTGTTTTTTTGAATATACTGTAATTATCTTGACTATTTAAATAGAGGGCAAACGGCTCCTCTGGTGACTCGCGAATCCATTATTGCCTGCCTAATTGGCTTGGCAAGCCTCGCCCCCGTCCTTCCCTCGCTTGTTCGCTCGAAGATTAAAATCCAGCCGTGATTCTTAATTTGAAATGGAAGAAAGTGCAGTCAAAATGATTAGGCAGGGGTGGGGGAAAAAAAAAAAGACGAAAAACATAAAGAGTAAAATCTTATTTAAGCTCTACAGAGAACACAATGTGCATTGGCGAACTTTGCCCCCCATGTGGCGGCTCTGACAGCGACATTCAATTCATGCTCCGACTTTTCCCACTTCGTTCTGGACTAAAACAAACGGAGACTTCAAGCCAAACTCCTACAATGAAGGTTTCTATGCTGTAGAAAGTCCCTGCCTGCGTGTGCGTTTGTGTGTGTGTGTGGGTCCACATGCGACCCCACATCAGCTCCTTCCGCCTGCTGTTGTTTTGTGCCCTGGAGCGCTTCCATGAAGTGGCATTTAGTGGCTCCCATTTGAGATTTTCGCTGAAGCCCTTCAGAGAAGTGCCCGCGACCCAAAAGCAGAGCTTCTGCACTTGTGGCCTGATTGGGAGAAATTCTCATTTATCCGATCCGCCTCATTTTGTTTGCTTTCTCCTTTTTCTCTTTTTTTTTTCCCCCCGGCACGTTTATCTGCAGAGCTGTCACGATCTGGAGAGAATTAATGTCACGGAGGCCTTTTCATGAAGTTTCCCAGCAGCTGTGAGCAGGTTGTGGGTTCACGCAGGTGTGAATTATTGTACACCGAACGGAAAAATTCATCGAATACAATGCTAAAACCTGCAGATCAAGAGATAATTCCAGCACGACACGTCAGATTCCCCCCGCTCTTGATCTGCAGCGCCTTCCTCTAAGACCAGGACCTTAGTAGAATTTGTTTCCCGCCAATGTCTCGGCCCGGGATGAAAGCCGACTCTTCTCCTGACCTTGTTTACAACCTCACACAATGCCCCCGTGCAGGCAAATGAAAAGAAAATGTTGTCTGGCCGGGTTTAAAAAGGAGGGCGCCTAGACGCATTCAGATAGAGGCTCAGACAACCCCGGGATGTGTTGAACGCCGATTTTCCATCAACTTTACCTCAACTCCCAGCCCTCATGGAGTTTATGTGCATTTATGATTCGGAGATGCTATCGAACCGGGATCTGAAAATATTCCTTTTTTGCCTGCATTAGAATTTCATTGCTGGGTTGCATTGCTGCCTTTATAAGGCATATTCCATCCTAGGGTGTGCACTGTGATGGCAGTGGTGGTATTCCCCCTCTCCTCACGCCCTGTTTGTCATCCCAATAACTTCAAAATGACCCAAGTCCTTCACTTCACTGTTTGGATGCTCCTCCTTTATCTGCATCCCGTTCTTTTAAATAATGATCCAAACATCTTAGAGGCGCCGACCTGGATTCGGCCCGCGGATTGATTCCAGGGCGGGATGATTAACTGATAGGTGGCTCGGTTAAACTCACGGAGGTGCACTCCGCCGAGCCCCTAAAGTGCTCTCATAACCTTAAAAGCCTTCATGCTCGCTGACTGCAGCCAAATGAATGGACTGGACTTGGTTATGGTTCACCGCTTTTGTTCCTCCGCGCGGGGAGCTAATAAGTCAATCCCATCCACTCCCCGATACGGCCGAGGATGCACTTATCGTGTTGTCAGCAGGTTGCTTCATTAGAGCTCTCCCGGTTACGTTACACGCACTACGGATTCGACTTTTTTTTTTTCTTTTGAATTAACCTCCCCTCACCCTCACCCCCGTGCACCCTTTTTTGCCCGCCCCCCTCCAAAAAAAATAATAATAAAACGCACACACACGCCGGGTGAGGGGTGCTCCCCGCACACGCCCAGCCCTCGCCCACCATCAATCACAGGCTGTCAGAGCAGCTGCTGCAGCTGCTGCTCTCGCTCTTGCTCTTTGCTGGGAGCTCACACCAGCGCTCCGCATCGCCCCGAGCTGTGATGAATGCGCAGGCTTCCGCTCCAGTGCCTCTCCACCCGACTCTGGGGCCGCGCCATCGACAGGTAGCGCCGCAACAGACACCGAGCGGAATGATGGGATGAGGCTGCCCGGGCCATACATGGACCCAAACCTCCGCATGAGAGATATCGATCCAGGGATAAACGCATTTTATGAGTGTAAAAAAAAAAAACAAAAGATGTAACCTGTGTTACTCTTTTTTTCTTGTTCTCAGACTGTGGATGCAACCTCACGTTACAGGAGGCAGGCGGCTGATCTTCATTTGCATATGCTAACCCTACTTGTGGCCATGAAGCAAAGCTAATACGTGCTAATTGCATTGCGCGTTAATGGCGGCCGCGTTCATATCCTCCGATTCTCATTATCGCCCGGGATGGATCGGGAAAATTGTTTTCTAATTCCTGTACTATCAGCGGTTTTTGAATGGACCTGCAGTGGACGGTCGTGATGGAGATCGCCAGCGGCGCCAATTGGCCTTTGGACTCGCTAGCCAGATGAGACCTCGCGAGTTAATCGCCGCACAATGCGTGTCAGGGTCTCCGCAGACGCAAGATGTCACCTCCTGACACGCGATTTCCACGGCATCTGCCCTATGCCAGATTGTAAGATTTAGCAAGCGATATTACATAAAGCTACACAAGGTAGCTCAAATTAGACATGTCAATCATAGATTTGCTTCCATGCAGTCCTCAGTTCTTGCATGTATAGTGCTTTCCTAGTCTCCGTGACCACTCAATATGCTTTTCCAGACACAAGTCACATTCACACATTCCCACACTGTCTGCTTTAACCAGCAGCTCAATCAATGACATGTCCACTGCTCTGGAATGGGATCGAAACACCAACTTCCCAATCTGATAAAGATAAAAAGATTTAAAATCAGGTGCTGGATCTGACAAGATTACATAGGTTTCTTTTCCCGATGTGACCCGATTGACCTACATGGATCCAGTAGGAGACAATTATGCTTGCTGGGCACACGCGTTTATCCCACTGCTTTCTCCTCTAAGCCCCCATGCTGAACCCTATTCATCAAGCGCCGACTGGAAAATTAAATGTAATTTCCAGAAGATTTGTTCTAAATATACTATTGTCCGACAAATTGCAAAAGCGGGCGGCGGAGCGGCCGTGCAACGTCTCTCCCCGCGGAGATGTTTTTTTTTCTCTTCTCCTCCACACATTTCATTATTTCCCCTCGCCCGCTGCTTTTTGGCTCGCGGCCTGTCCGACGGAAAGGCTTTTTTTTGACTGGCGGTATCAAAAGACGGACCAGGGCCCATTCTGGATGAGGGCGCCACTGCCAGCGATGTCACATGAGCGCACAAAGGCTGAGGCGTTTACGTGCCGACAGAAGCTAATCGAGCGTCGCCCGCTTTGAATACGTCCTCGTCGCCTTTTCACGGGCGGGGGGGGACGCGAATTAAACTTCTCGGTGTCAAACCGGAGCGCAAGAAGAGAAAGAGCAAAAAGTTCTTTCTCGATTCGCAAGGAGCCGATTATGTGGAGGCAGAGCTCGGCGTAATTGCAATAGCGGGACGAAACCTTTGTTCTGATTCATAGTGCTGCTCTGGCACACGTCGCCTCGGCGGTCGCCATGCCAGCAGTGCCAAACTGTGCCAGGCAGCCCTCGAATTTAAGCCAAATTAAACATAGAATGGAGCTGAAATCACTTCCCAAACTCCGCTCAACTAGTCATTTTTCATTCGGTTTAATGGCTATTATGCTAATTGTGAAAAGCCTGTAAGAGAGAAAAAAAAAACATACCTTCAACAACGTGGTCGCGAATCATTCAAAATCACGTGTAAAATCGCTAAAGTGTGAACTTTAATTTGCATTTAATTGCCTTGACATGATTATAATGTGATGTGGCCCGTAATAGCATCAGTGTTGCTGTGAACCCATTAGCCTTTGTGACATGGATTTATGATCGCACACATTCACACACACAAACTTAAAGTTGAGTCCGTAAAGCTTGAACAAACATGCCGTCATGGCCCAGCCGCCACTTTATCAAGGGTATCTGGCTCCTACCCCCCCCCCCCCCCCCCCCCCCCCTCATTCCCCCCCCCCCCCACCCCACCCACCCACCCTTCATCAGTGGTACACAAAGTCATTCAGAGTATAAAAACAAACACACACACACAAAAAGAGATTTAGGACAGCTACACTCATCTCTTTGATGCCCGATGGCTCTCAGGGGGGAGCGGGAGAACGCCCTGCTGCATCATTGCATCCACCCCCCTCCCCACACACCCCCACCCCAGGGAGTGGGTTCCACAGATACAGCCTCGTCCGTCCCCACAGGATAGACCACTGTTAATGCGATTACAGGGCTCCAGACTTTAAGATAATTCAATGCATCTCCACGGCTAATTTCAGTAAGGCGGGCACGGATGCCACATCCGCTTATTGTCGCTGCCCGCATGCTAAAGAGAGCATAAAAGTTGACTTATTACCACACAATACTGACTAAGTGGGAAATCTCTTTGGACATGGCGGCCCACCATATGCTAGATTTAATTCGATTTTCTGTTTGGGCTTTAGTTAAGTGCCTCTAAAGTTTTGTTGTCCCACAGCAAAGGGGTAAAGAGGGCAGCCGTGGCTTTGACTCGATTTGCTCTTCCAACAAGGGGCAAATTTAAGCCACGATCTGGTAAAAATACAGAGCACATAAAGCAACATGGCAGCATTAGTAGGCTCAAGTATTTGGTGCAAAACTGGATTAAGCCTAATCCTACGCTACATTCATTTCTTTTCAATGCAGATATCTTGTAAATTTGTGTTCTCCGGGGCTATAGGTTTTAATCCATGTATCCCAATGTGTCCAGAAGGCGATTCGAGGTGTACAAATGAGTGTTTGCGTGACCTTATTTGCCTGAAACGAGTTTAATATCCGCTCTAAAGCGATACAAAGGTTATGTTGTGTGGGATGCGTGGCATTATGTGTGGACATAGAGCAGGCCGGGACAACCTCAGCAAATAGTTTCTGTGGTCACTTCTGTTTCGAGTTGGCATGACCTCATGTGTCATGGTGGGTTTCCTGTTTTCCTCGCAATTCAGAGTCTCTGATCGGCTTAAGCATGCATTTTTTTTGTTCTATGTGAGTATGTGTGTCCTCTGATGTACTGGTGACAGGTCTATGGTGTGTTTTCTGCACAAAGCAGGTAAGTTGGACAGACTAGGCCTGTCAAATCCAGAGAATACAAATGAATATCCTATTGTCAGAGCGGACGCTCAGATTGTTTCACAGATAAAGGAGAAATGGGCAGGCGTAAACCACGCACTGCTAATAAGAGAATATGTTCGAGCGGTCCTGTCATTTCAAAGGAATATCTTCCTCGATTGAGCAATGAAGTCGACACAATGAATCCAGGAGGAGTGTGCACCCCCAAGAAAAGCTAGACAGACAGATGTGTCCGGTTGTGACTTTTCAAAAGCGTGGAAATGAGAAAGCTCTGAGTGACAAATCAAATGGTTGTTGCTGCTGAATTAAAACACTCACAAAAGTGCAGCCTGGAAATGCAAAGCCTGCCAAGATGCCTTTTTCATCATTGTGCTGCCCTCTACGGGCCTTCTTCCAACCTTTTTTTTTCCCTTCCTTCTCTCCCCCTCCTCTCTCTCTCTCGCACACACTCTCCCACCCTCACCCCTCCTACATTACCATACCCCCTTAAAGAGTATTGCACGCATTAAATTGCTTTTCATTTCCTCGCAGTGACAGTCGCTGAGATTGGGGGGGATTTATTGCGTTTTCCACCGCCGACTTGCAGCTGTCATGCTTATTGCGATCGTTCCCTAATATGTGCACGGCTGCGGGGGATGCAGCAACCATGATCAAGTTGCACTAGTTTGAAAACGCTGCTGGGGGAGATACGTCGGATCTCTCTTGCAGGACCTGAAGGGGGAAGGAGAGGATCGGGTTCCCTTCGCGTCCCAGGCTGGAGGACCGCAGATCTAGACACAAACTGGTCTGAGAGAAGCAAAAGGGGAGGATTCGTGCATCCTCTCCATCTCCTCCTCCAGTTGCGCATGGATGCGAGGCGCAGCTGAGACGCACGATGCGGCTCCTCTCGCCACCCTGATGCGGGATTATCGCCGACTTTTCCCCGATTTCTCCATCACCATGTTCCAACTTTGGTTCTGGCTCTTTTTCCGAGACGATGCCGCTGCGGATGTGAGCAGCCGCAGCTGGATGCAGCCCGGAGCCCGTATTGCCATCACGTTAATACTGGCCTGAATGAGACTGTGTTTATGGAGCTAAACGCCGAGACTTGACTTGAAGGAATTTTCTTTTTTCTTTTTTTGTTATCATTTGCATTCGACGGTGAATGCATCGGGAGAAAGAGGTGGGAGAAAAAAATCCGTGTTTTCAGTGAGGTCGGAGACGAGAGAAGGGGCACAGCCGTGATTTTTCGGGATGCTTTTTGCGTGCCACGGGATCAGAACGGTAAGATTGCAATGATTTCCACCCCTTGTTCTAACACTGTCGGACGTTTTTCATCATTCATTCGCACCATTTAGTCGTGTTGCGCCTCTATATCGTATCCTGATGTGTCCGCGGTGTTGAGATGTCAGGTTTTGAAGTATTTCAGACGCTGGTAACCAAGGTGTCTGCGGACAGAAACATGCACATAGACTGATGCATCTGCAGGGACCTCCTTCGTGCAAGTTATAGATATTAAAGCCACATGAGAGGGACATATGTGCGGGGTGGTGGATATAGAAACTCGAATGCACGAAAAAGATTTTTTTTTGGAGGAATGACAGTGGTTGGGGGGAGAGCGTGTCCTTGTGTGTTAAAATACGCATATTTGGGGAGATTTAGGGTCGATGTGTGGGCTTTTGTGCTCTTTTAGGGAGGGAGTGTGCGTGTGTGCGCCTGTGTGTGTGCGTGTGCGTGTGCACGCTTCTGTGGTGGAGAGAGGGGGAGAAAGAGATAGAGAGGGAGAGAGAGAGAGAGATGGAGAATCTGTAACCTTCTATATGGCAGATGCCATACTGAATCCATGATTACGGAATTATTTACCCTTCATCCAAAATGCTGTTTCCATCAGAGATACTGGCTCGTTCGCCTTTTGATCAACTCCTCCTGGTTCTTGCCTTCGCCCGTGGGCAGAAGAAGGGCTGCGACTGTCGCCTGGTAGGCTGATATTCACATTTTTTTTCTATAGCCAGGCCAGGATTTTCAAGATCCACACTCAGCCGATTGTCAGTGGGGGTGCTGCCTCTCCTTCCCCTTCTCCTTTTTCACCCCCCCCTTTTTTTTCTCTTTTTGGACTAATCATACCAGGGTGAATACAATCCTATCTCCCCCCTCCCTCCCTCCCTCCCTCTCCACATCCTCCTCGTCCTCATGTTGTTTGGACGGAGGTGGAGAGAAGGGATCCAACAGTTTCCCCACTGTTACCAAGTCGTCGGTTATGAAGGGTGAGTGAGAGATCCTTGTGTTTAAAACATAGGGGGATATATATATATATAAATATTTTTCCTCTCTCTCTCTCTCTTTCTAAATGACAGTTTGCTGAGATTTGATCATCTTTAAAATAGACAAGATGCCACATCGTTCGTCACGATGTGCCTTGAGATATCTTGGCAGTGAGCCTGTGTGTGCGTGTGCGTGTGTGTGCGTGCGTGCGTGCGTGTGTGTGGAAATGCTCAAGGGATTGAATTAGTAAATGACCAGATCTATCAGTCTGCACACGGTAGATGGCGAAGGCTTTTTTTTTCTCTCCCCCTCCCTCCCTAGATGGATTGGAATTCAGGCAAGCTATCAAAAAATGCGCAGTGGCCATCCACCGCTGGTAGTTGTCTTATCAACTTGATCACACGTTATCCTCCTAAGTGTGCATTCATTAAATATTCATTCGGCCGCTTGCTTTCTGACACCCTCGTAGCCGAAAAGGAAAGAATAAGGAAAAAAAGAGCTCCGCACATGAAACATCTGCATGATGAATGAACATTAATAGGCTTGCTTGTTTTTTTTTTTCCGGTGCATGTTTGTTGTGAATGTTCAACACTGTGAATGTGTTCATTGAGTCAATGCAACACGTCAGATGTGTCTTTTTTGTTTTTCTTTTGTTCACGGTGTATAAAACAGAACCTTCTTCTCCTCCTTAGATGACACCTCATACTGGTACCGCACTTGAGTGAGCTGGGGCACCCTCTCCCAGGAAAAATGCATATCTGGATCCTAAAAATAATCCTTCTGATTGCATCATCTCTGAGGCTGGTCGAGATGTATGACAATTATGGGGAGAGCTGTCGAAACCTGTGCACGTGCGAGGAGAAGGAGGGGATCCTGACGGTGAGCTGCGAGAACCGGGGCATCATCCGGCTGACGGAGGTCAGCCCCGTCCACTTCTCCATGTACCACCTCCTGCTGACGGGGAACCTCCTGAAGAAGCTGTCTGTCAATGATTTCATCAATTACACCGGGGTGACCATCCTGCACTTGGGGAACAACGACATCTCCGAGATAGAATCGGGTGCCTTCAACGGACTCCAGGGATTAAAACGGTTGCACCTGAACAACAACAAGATCGAGGTCCTGCGGGATGACACCTTCGCAGGCCTGGAGAGTTTGGAATACCTACAGATTGATTACAACTACATCACCAATATAGAGCCCAACGCCTTGAGCAAGCTCCACCAACTGACAGTCATGATTTTGAACGACAACCTGCTCTCGGCCATGCCCCCGAACATCTTCCGGAACGTCCCACTCACGCACTTGGACCTGAGGGGGAACCGGTTGAAAATGTTCCCCTACATCGGCCTCCTGGAGCACATGGACAAAGTTGTGGAATTACAACTCGAGGAGAACCCGTGGAATTGCTCCTGCGAGCTCATCGCCCTGAAGGCCTGGCTGGAGAGTATAGCCTACACGGCCCTGGTGGGGGAGGTGGTGTGCGAGACCCCGTTCAGGCTCCACGGCCGGGACCTGGATGAGGTGTCGAAGCAGGAGCTCTGCCCCAGAAGACCGGACGAGCTGGTGAGGCCTGCACCCCCTAGCAGCACCAATGGATATTACCAGACCACACCTGCTGCCGTCACAGCCTCCGCCACCTCCTCGGCTGTTTTCAGGTCCTCTTCTAAGCCGACCAGGGGCACGCGACAATTTAACAGAACTAAGTTAAAGCCCACGTCACGAATACCGGGCAACCCGTACAATTATGGCCCCATCATTGCTTTTCAGACCAAATCTCCTGTGCCTTTGGACTGTCCCACTGCCTGCACATGCAACCTGCAGATATCTGAAATTGGGCTAAATGTCAACTGTCAAGAGAGGAAGATTGAGAGCATTTCAGACCTGAAACCCAAGCCATACAATCCTAAAAAGATGTATCTCACTGGAAATTACATCCCTGTGGTGCGGAGATCAGATTTTGTCGATGCCACTGGATTGGATTTGCTTCACTTGGGAAACAACAGGATAAGTCTCATCCACGACCGCGCTTTTGGGGATTTAACCAACCTGCGTAGGCTGTATTTGAATGGTAATCTCATGGACAGGCTTACAGGAGAAATGTTTTTTGGTTTGCAGAACCTGCAGTATCTTTATTTAGAGTACAACAAAATCAAGGAGGTGGATGCGGGCACTTTCCGCTTCCTCCCTAATCTCCAGCTGCTTTTCCTCAACAATAACCTCCTGAAAACCTTACCTGTGGGCATCTTTACCAGCCTCTCCCTGTCCAGGCTTAATCTGCGCAACAACCATTTCCAAAACCTGCCCGTGAGTGGCGTTTTAGATCAGCTCAAAGTGCTGCTGCAGATAGATCTGTTCGAGAACCCCTGGGACTGCTCCTGTGACATCGTGGAGATGAAGATCTGGCTGGAGCAGCTGAGCGCAGGCACCGTGGTCAACGAGGTGGTGTGCGAGACGCCCCGGCGCCACGCCGCCATGGACCTGCGCTCCGTCCCGTCCGAGCAGCTGTGCCCAGACATCTCCGACGCCTACGTCGCCCCCACGACCCCGACCGAGGAGCCCATGTACACCCAGGCCGAGGCCACGGAGGCCCCGCAAAAGTTCAACACCCCCAGCAGCACCGTGCCCCTCTCCGTGCTCATCCTCAGCCTGCTGCTCGTCTTCATCATGTCCGTCTTCGTGGCCGCCGGGCTCTTCGTCGTGGTCATGAAGAAGCGCAAGAAGTCCCAGAGCGACCGCACGAGCACCAACAACTCCGACGTCAGCTCCTTCAACCTGCAGTACAGCCTCTACAGCAACCGCTCCGGCCCCAAAGTGAAGGCCCCGGCCGGCCACGTCTACGAGTACATCCCCCACCCCATGGGCCACATGTGCAAAAACCCCATTTACAGGTCGCGCGAGGGCAACACGGTGGAGGACTACCGCGACCTCCACGAGCTCAAAGTCACGTACAGGAGTACCCCGGATGAGGAGAGGGATAGCAGTACGATGCGGAGCCCCTCGTACAGCGTCAGCACCATCGAGCCACGTGAAAACCCCTCCCCCGTCCAGGACGCCGACCACTTCTTCAGGGGCATCCTCGAGCCGGACAAGCAGCCCTCCCACCAGTCCCTCGCATCCATCCCAGCCGGGGCGAATTTAGAGTACAAGTACACGGGGCCCGTGTCGTACACGTACAACCCAAATTTCGATGTCAGACGGCAGTTCTTGCACCCGGAGCGGATAAGAGAAACAGTGCTCTACGGCACAGCACCCAGTACTGTTTATGTTGAGCCCAACAGAAATGAGTATTTGGAGCTAAAAGCTAAGCTTCAGTCTGAGCCCGATTACCTCGAAGTTCTTGAGAAACAGACCACCTTTAGCCAGTTCTGAGCAACAGAATCATTAATGTATTGAAGCATTTTCTCTCGTGACCTTCCATGGGGAGAGAAAAGAAAAAAAACAAAAAAACAAACAAACTGTGGCTCGGTTTAAAGGGTGCCTTGGCACAACACAAACAAAGCAAAAGGAGTTCAAACGGGGTGTGCCGAACAATCTTATTCTTATTTCTGAAACATGACATTGCAGGAATGGATACAGCTTTCTGAAAAACACGGATGAACAAAAATTGCTCTGCTTAACTGATGATGATGATGATGATGATGATTAAGATGATGATGATGATGATGCAAAATCTATTTTTCTATGGTGAAGATCGAATAACACACAAAATGTAAGTGTACAGGTAAATCTTACCCAACTTCATTTTCAGGAATATAACCATACATAAGGTATATTGTGAATCAGAAAAGAAATGTTTATAAAAGTCACTCCTGGACAAAAACACTGTACAGCAGATCATCAAAACTGTGTAGGACTATTTTCTGCTGTAGTCTGTAAGTAAGTATTTATTGATATAATCTGCCATGTCTTTTCAAAACTTTTGATTCTACATCAATATTACCTGTGTCATCATACTCCATGATCCTCTGGAAAAAAAGGCTTATGTTTGTAGTTTCATTTACTGTAGCTCTGCATTGTAAAAGTGGCTTTTTTTGAAAGTGGCACACCCCCAATGTTCAAAACAGACTGCGTCATTTGAAGAAGATGAAAAAAAAAGTGTCTTTGTATGCTTTCTGCACTTTTTGGAATTGGAAGGCAAGATAGCCTTCAATGAGCTCTCATAAAGGAGATTATTATATTAAAAATGAATATGGGTATTCATTCTTAATATGTAGAACTGATATGTTATAAAAAAAACAAAATTCATAAATGCTATTTGAAGTATTAATTATGTTGTGTAATACTGATATTTTAATCAATGTAACACCTATTTTTATACAAGCATTCGCAGATTCTCTATCCCTTATCGATTTGATTTGTTTTGATTGCTTTGCACTTAATGCACTATATTGACCAAACTATGTTATTGTCATCAAATAAACATGATGTCAGGTTCATACAATGTGCTTCGAAGGAAACTGAGGCTGCTCAGTGGTGGTGATGTGAAGGAGGTCACATGGGTTTGGTCCAATTTGTGACTCACACTGAGACAAATACAAACGTGTGTGTGTGTGTGCTTCTGTGTGTGTGTGAGTGTGTGTGGTGGGGTAGGTTATGGAAATACCAGGCCTGGAAGTTATTTCGTTTTTGTCATCGGATCACAACACGCCGGCTGATGGGAAGTGACTGTGTTTGGGCTCAGTCAAAGATGATAAAGATACAGTACATATGCCTCAGTCAAGAGGGGGCAGATAGCGTCTCGCTGAGGATTAGAATCAATGGGTTTCAGTCAATGTGCATTATCCGAGGCTGTCCTTTTGCAATTATACCATGACAACAGCGTTCACACGGCCACCCGGCCAGTGATGAGCCGGTCATCTGAATAAACATCATTGGAGCTGACTTGAAATGAAATGCTTTTGTAGCAAACTGACAAAGTCGCTGAGGACCCATTGTGACACTGATTAAGACGTACAGCTGCTGGGTCTGTCTCCGGTGTCACCAAACATGTCCTGTCTGCTTTCCTTTTTCCGTGATTGGGTAAACTTTTTTTTTTTTCGTTTTCAGAAAGAAGAGGGACGTGTGTTCAAAAGTCCAACAGAAACCGCAGGTGTATAAAAGAAATGTCACCATGTTTTGCAGACGTTTTGTCAACTGTGTGTGTGCGTGTGTGTGTGTGTTGTTGTTGTCTTTTTTTTTTTTTTAAACCGCGATAAAAGATTGAAAGAAAAGATCTTGGGGGAGCTATCAAAAGTCAATCCGCCGCGTCTCAGCCGGCGGGGAGGCGCGGGCCGGCGTTTGTGTTTGATTGACAGCGGCTGGCAGGCGGCGTGCCGGTGTTACACCGCGGGGAGCGCCAGATAAAGTGAACAAAACGTGCACCGCGGCTCACATGTCACGCGCAGACAGAGTGTCGTTAGGGGCGTTGAGGAGCAAGGAGGGGATGTAGGGTGGGTGGGTGGGGGTTGTGCTGGCATCCGGCTCAAGCCAAGCGACCTTTTCAGGTTTTTTTCCGATTTAACGCTCGACATCCGGGGCAGATTGCGCTGCACGTATCCTCCACCTCGAACAGCGATGCGATTTGTCGAAAAGGGAAAAGA
Source organism: Karalla daura (assembly GCA_029224185.1). Taxonomy (NCBI): domain Eukaryota; kingdom Metazoa; phylum Chordata; class Actinopteri; order Chaetodontiformes; family Leiognathidae; genus Karalla; species Karalla daura. The sequence continues at coordinate 4,127,394 of CM055211.1, forward strand.
AGGGGGGGGGGGGAGATAGATAACGTGGCGTCGCACAACGTCGAAAACGAGTCTTCGGGCGGGCGAGACGCGGACGTAGAGGCCGCTGTGGCCGCCGAAGGAAAAAGCAATTTCATTTCAGTCGGACTGGGAAGTTACCCGTCGCTTGACCCACTTAAATCCAATATGCAAAGCAGGCCCATAAAAATGCAAAGGATGCACAGTGCCACCATTTTCAGAGCGTGGCGTGCATCAGCAGTTAGGTCTTTCAGGGGCCCCCCCTGCCCCCCTCCCCTTCCACTCTCTCCTTCCCCTTCGACTGAGGCGGGCAGGCAGGGCTCCTCTCTGCAGAATGAATAGAGGCCTGGCCGTGTCAGGCGGCGTAATCTGCTCCTTAGTTTCTCATTTGGATGCTCAAGAATTTTTAATTAGTGCTACAAATTGCGTGTATCCCTCTGTCAGCCATGGTCGGCTGGAGTACGGGCGTGTTTTTTCTTTTTCTCTTTCTCTCTCTTTTTTTTTCCCTCCCAGTCTCTCCATTTCAGCGAGGCGCCAGATGCCTTTCCGCACTGACACAAAACAGCAAAAAAGAAAAAAAAAAAAATGGAACTGGCCTGCTCAGGGCCCCTCTTTTGTTGGAGCTTTTCATAGAAGCCCAGAATGAGAACAGAAGGCACCATTTGGGAGATGAGGAGTCCTGGAACCGAGTGTAACTGTGGATGTGTCATACATGTAGCAGGGGATGTGAATCATCGCCAAGGAGCGTGTGCGGTCGCCCAGCATCGGTGGCCTGTGGGATTGCAAAGTGTTGACAGTCCTTGACACGGGGGTTTTATTTATTTCTCCGACGCCAATATGGAATTAATCGTAGTTTAGCCGAGACGCAACAAGAGAGGATGCGACTTGGTCAGCGCGGTGACTACAACGTGTCGCCCAGATGGCGATCGCCCCTTTTTTAATTCCGAGAATATTATATTTTTCAGGATGATTTGGCCACATCTCGGGAACCGCAGCAAGAAGTGATTGAGCACAATTACATAATCTGTGAATCATGCATTCCAAATGGGCTTGTTATTATTGTATCTCTGTGTGTCTGTGTGTGTGTGTGTGTGCAGATCCCTTTCACCCAGGCTCCCAGCGTGGAGGTTTATCACTGTTATGACCCGGCACCGTGGCCCAAAGTAATGGCTGCATGAAGCATCCCTCTGCAAGAGTAGGTACAGTGTGTTTGTGTGTGTGTGTGTGTGTGTGTGTGTGTGTGTGTGTGTGCAGATAGAGGAGAGGGAGGAGGGGGGGTGAGACACTTGCCAGTTGAAATAATGCTTTTAATCAGCCAATGGGTCTTAACACAAATGGAAGCATCAAGGAAGGGCAGAGAGTTTATTGCACCTGCGCGGTTTACTCCATTTATAACCTTTCTTTTGTGTGCGTTTGTACGACTGAGATGTTTCGATGCTTTGAGGATGTTTCCGCAGGGGTCAACATCTGTATTCAGGACAAAAAAAAACAAAAAAAAAACACGGGGAACGGAGATCTCAGACGCAACGTCTCGCCACGGGTTGCCTCATGCGGCGAAGGGAGCGGCGCCAAGATTCACGGGCTCGAGCTCTCGTGCAGGATCTGACGCGGTGGGTGATGCAAGGCCCCCCCGGTCCGCATACGTGCAGAACCGCAGACGGTATAGAAAAGCCGGAGGAGGGCCGGCTTCGGCCCCCGCACGTCCCGCCGTCTCACAGACAGAGACGTGGGAGAGAGACGGCGACGGGATGTTTCGTGTTCCGACGTTCCCTTTTTTTTTTTTTTTTTTTTTTTACACTTTTCTGCTTTCGCACCATTTGAGAGCTAATCAATGCTGGAACGGCACACGAGGCCCGTCCAAGCTGCCAGCGTTGGCTCGGCTGGCCGCTCGGCTATTTTCGGCACAGCCGAGTTTAACTCGGAAGCGACTATTTTTCCGACAGGCGCGATCGGAGGAAGAAAAGAGAAAGAGAAAAACTAGGCTAATTGAACATTTCCCGTGTTTGATTTAGCAGTCACTTTTTATAAAATCCCTTCCCCGGCTTTATCAGATGGTGCTGGCAGAGTTTTGTGTTTATGGTAAATAAAATCAGCTTGATGGTTAACATAGGCAGGGATGGATTCAGATGCAAAGAGTTTCCGGGGCCAAAACTGAGATCCGGGCACCATATTTCCAAGTTTTCCTGCCACTGTTTGTGAACTGTGTTTCTATTGCTGTTGCAGAGCTGGGATATTAACTGATCAATGCATAAATGGGTCACCAGAAGTGAAATGCTTCAGGTAAACAGCTGTATTTTGAAAACGAAACATATTTTGAGAACAATTGGGGACAAAATTCCAATCACTCTGGGTTCGTTAATAATCCAGCCCTGTTTGGTTTTTACCACGTTTTCTGTGATTTATATGTAAAATAGTATGACAAAAAAGAAGATGTGATGCATAATGTACCTGGGTTTTCACTGTTTATGCTCTTCATTGTACATTTTCTTTCTATTTTATTTGTGAATGTATTTTATTTCCTGAACATCGAGGCAGAATGAGATTCCGGAACTGAAACTGAAAAATATAACTCTATGTAAGGGTCTTACATCTTTTCTTTTCTTGCAAACTATCAAATGTTACATGTCCCCGGACGAGGCGGCGAACTGAGAATCCCTGATAACCGTTAGGGGTGTAGACCCAAAAAAAACAAACAAAAAACAGGCTTATTGTGATTGACAACTTAACTGACACGGCGTGAGCTCTCCTGATGGGACAAACCTCAACCATCTGCTGCAGGACTTTATTTATTTTTTTAACCTGCGCCACCCCGACATGGCGGCAATATGCGCCGGTGATAATTAGGCTAATATGTGGCCACCTTCTGTATAGCCAGACACATAGAGGAGGGGGGGGGGGTGGACGGGGTCCATATGTCGGATACCCTACCCCCCCACCGCGCCTCATCCTCACGCTGCTTACCTGCCACCCAGTCCCCCGTGATGATGTGTGCAATTGAGTTCAAGGAGATCTGGGTAATTGAGAGGGCAGGGATGGCATCTGACAGGCACCGATGGCTCCAATGATTACTTTAATCAGAGTGGTTAATGGAATTCCTTCAGGCATGTAGAAATGCTCAAATGTTCATCAGCGCTCAACCAGTTTTTTTTTTTTTTCACTTTACCCCCTCCAGCCCCTCCTCCTTCGCCCCATGTTGCCGTAATTACCGATCAGTTTTATTTCCCCCTTTTACGCCGCCGCTTTCTGTAAAAGGCGCGCCCGTTGTTTTATTTGAATCCAAAGTACGAGCCGTTGTGTGTCGGATGCATTATGCATGAAGTCGTTTTTTTTTTTTTTCCTTTCTTTATTGTTCAAACAGATCGGGGGCCGGCCCATGTGAGCAGCAGAGGGGCGGTCAAGGACTCAATCGCGGCACAATCTGCGTAAAAGCCGCACGCTCGGGTAAATAAAGGGCGTGCGAGAAAGGGAGGCGTTTCCAATTGGAGGGGGGGGGGGGTAGAGAAAGGGAGGTGACTCGTCTCCGAGGCCGTCGGCGTCTTAACTCAACGGAGTGCGGGTCCATCATTAGCGGTAAACTTCCACCAACTTTGCCTGCGTTTAAAAGCACAGTCTGGACGGCGGCTCCGAAGCCATCTGCCCAAATTAACACGCCAACTGTGGCTTGGCTCCGCTTTCTGTTTATTCAAACCGGCCCGGAGACGCGTCTGTCTCCCCTCTTATGTTACACATGTTGACAGAATGTGACAAGTTACTGTTTTGCATTGACTCATGGGTTTTTATTTAGTTATCTGCAAATTAACTGGGTGTATTTTATTTGTAGCGCTCCCTCGGGGGCCTCGAATCCTCCGACTGTAGACCGAGGCTCTGTATGCACGTTGGGTTTCTCATTATCCTCCACATGTTTTTTCATCAGCTTTTCCTTTCACTTGAGGGGAAACGCGGAGGGAGGGGTGGGGGGGGAAATATGATGATCACAAGTTAATCAAGAATGTTAATTTTTGCATATCTGTGCTGGCAAAAAAATGCCCCGCTTGCCTTTCAAATAGGGTTGTAAACAGCGCTTTCACCTGCTACGTCCAATTATGTGATGCAAGATGGAAAGTGCACGCACCTGTTCGTTCTGTTGATGTGTTTTTTTTTTGTTTTTTTTTTCCAAATTATTTCCAATTCCTTGTCTGATGTGAATGACGGATAATGAAGTTTGTATTGCAAACAAAATGGATTCCAGTTATTTTCCTCCACATATGCTGCTCCGATGTTATTTTTGTTTTAAAAAAAAGGGTCATCTTACTGTGTAAGATGTGTGTGTGTGTGTGTTGCAGCATGCGGTACGAGATCAAAGCTTTCAAAGCAGCGTCTTTATGTTGGCGCCTGCGTGAACGCATGGAGGGAGAGCGATACAGAGACGCTACAGTATGTTTCATGTATTATTTAACATCTTTTTTTACAGGGCCCGTCTGCAGCATCCCCCCGCCTCCCCTCCAGTATCTCTTACCCCGTTTCTCTCTCCTTCTTCTTCTTTTTTTTTTATATCCCCCAACTGGGCAGCCCGCGTGTATTCATCAGGCCCCCCCTCTCTCCCCGCCTCCCGTTTTGTTTGTTTATTTGTTTACGTCCGCCGCAGTAACCCTGTCGTTTGATGAATGGCGACCGCGGCATTCACCGGCTCCCCAGCCGGGCCCGGCGATGCCCGGCCAAGAAACAACAGGTTGATGTATGGCTTCCTTCAGAGTGTCAAGCCATTTAACTAGCGCCTGTCCGGGCACACCGAGCCTGAGCGTGTGTGTGTGTGCGTGTGTGTGCGTGGTTGGAGTGGTGCCCTGTCCTTTCCCACCTCCTGTGCGTCATCGAATTGCACGGACAGGACAGACGAAATGAATAAATCGCTGGTGTAAAAGCGCGCGTGGGAGTCTCGCTGAGGGATTTCTAGCGCCAGGCGCACGTCGGCCCGATCAAGGTCGACGCTGTGGATGGATGATTGTTTACTGGTTTAAGTAGGAGATATCCTAAAGGTGAAATGAAGCGATGCCATGAGGCAGATTTAAGATGGATTGGTAGATTATGCTATCCCCATGGTTCAAATTCCATTTGGATGGGTCCAATTTGCATGTTCTCCCTCGGTTTTCCACTCGGTTGTTTGCCAAAAGTAAATTTTTAAATTCAAGTTCAAGCCGTGTGTTCAAGATGTACAAAGAGTGTTGTGTGAGTAATAACAAAGGTTATTGCTTTGTGTGGCAGGTGAGGTCTAGGTGACATGGTTCCCGGTTTGGATCCCCAGTTGATTCAAGGACCTTTATGTTTTGAATTTGCAGCTTTTGTCCATCTTTGTCTTGCCAACGTCCAAAAAAAAACCATGCATGTAGAGGTTGATGAGAGACTCTAGATTGCTTGTGTGCCAGTACATTAAACGCCACAGATGTTGTTTGCCCCGCAGGTTCGCTCGCTGCTCCTCTAAAAAGAAAAATGGATTTTATTTGGAGTGAGTCTGGATCACAATTAGACGCTCCATTGTTATTGGTAAGAATTGGCCTCTCTGGAGGTGTTTGTGCGCGCGCTTCCAAGACGGATTGTTTGAAAGAGCGAGATAAGGCCCGTAACGTGGGCGGCTCACACATGTGTGCCTTTGTGGGTCCGTCTTTGCAGTGCAGACTTTAACAGGTTTCTGATTTACTGTAAAATTCCACTCGTTAGTGCTCCCTCTCTCCCTCTCTCTCTCTCTCTCTCTCTCTCTCTCTGTATCTCTCGTCTACGGCTCCTCCGCTTTCTCCGCTGTCCCCATTTTGTTTCCATCGCCTCCTTTTTCAAAGCGCAGCCGAGGAGTCTGTAGAAACCGGGGGCCCTGCTAAAGGAATTAGTCGGCGCGCTGGGAGATCGCTCAGATAATGAAATGGTGGGAGGTAGAAAAACTCATTTTCTCACTTGTGAGAGAGAAAGAGAGAGAGAGAGAAACATACTAATGCGGCTATTGAAAATAGTACTGACAAGGAGATGGAGGGAGGGTGAATCTGGAAACCTAATCATGCGATTTGATTCCAGTTTGCGAGATATGGAGCGGGTGGAATGATAAAGTTCGGCGCCTGGCTTAGCCCACCCGAAGCGGACGCGTAGTGACGGGAGAGCCCTTGTTTTCCCGACTGTCCTCCTCCCCGGAGCGCCATGAGTGACGGTTCTGCTGGTGTTTGGACAATGGCGTGGCTGAAAGTTGGCAGAGTGTGGGTGTTAAAAAAAAAAAAGAGGAAAAAATGTTGGAGGTGCTCTCAGAGCTCTTACAGCAGCATCTGACGTCAGCTACTTGTGCCGTTACCTGCCAGTGTGTTGTATGTGTGTGTATGTGTGTGTGTGTGTGTGTGTGTGTGTGTGTGTGTGTGTGGAGGCAATGCAAAGAGAATAGGGAGTAGCGTGATGAAATCCACCAGGCGCGGTGGAGGGTGTGTTTGAGGAGGAGTGATGCAACCCGCGCACGGTTTTAACTCAGCGAGGTGGCTAAGGCTGTTAACCGGGAAGCGTGGACGGGTTCAGGCTCGGAAAATCCTTAAATTTCCCCACCGAGGCTCACGTAGATTCTCGCGCGGTGGAAAAATCCGACAGCACAACGTTTGCACAGACAATCCCACTAGATCCCAGGTCCTTCTACTCCAGGAGTAGTGACATTTTGTACAGTTTTGCGAGTCGGACGTTTCCCAGAAATGAGCACAGATGATGGTACTATGGTGCGACCTGTCCCAGTTTGCAATATCGCGCATCTATTTAAACGGCAGAAATAATTATTTGTTTTGAAAACTGTAATCGTGTTTTACCTCCAGCTCTTCATCCCCTCGTTTTATATTGAGTACGCTCCCTTTTCGCACATACCCGCCTGAACTCTAACAAATCAGAGTACTTAACCTGCTGTTTGGCCCTACAAATACAAACATCCATCCATCCATCCATCCATTATCTTAGCTGGCTTGCACTCTAAGGTGCCATTCGAGTCTTCGGTTGATCTAAATATGGATGTTTTTAGACTGTGGGAGGAAACCAGAGTATGCACATACAGAAAGAGCATGCAAACAAATCAGACCCTCAGGAACAGGAGCTGTTGTTGCAGATTGCACTCCTGTTGTATCTCAGGTTTTATTAGATTGGATCAGATGAGACTCAACTTTGTCACTACAGTGTATGTTACAGGTACAAAGCTGTGAAATGCAGCCTCTAACTACAAAAGTACTCTGGGACATGCATTTCACAGAAAAATAACATTTAAATACAGTATGTGTACGCACAAGCTACTATACAGTCCAATGATGATAATACAGGATTGTGAGATTGTATTTGATTAAATATGGTTATGATTAGAATGTAAATGCAACATCTATAGCCAGGTCTGTGCTTATTTTGAGAGATGTCCAACTCGCACCCTGTTGCTGACCCGTTCATAATCCATTTTCTCCACTTAACCTGCCGTTTGGCCCCTCGAATGCAGACGTTTAATTCACCAACTTTACATTAACAACCCCATAATCCCCCAGTGATACCTCCTACCTCCTACCCCCCCTCCCGCCCCGGTCCAAAGCGTGGGCTCCGCTTGGTGCCGTGTATCTCATTTGCCGTGTTAAACTGTGTTAACAGGAGGAATTAGCACCAAATGAAACCACCAGAGATCGCCCCCCCCCCCAATCCCAACTCATCTAAGTGCCAAGACGTTATTATAGACTAAATATAAATGTGGACGGTGCCTTGGGAGGATGTGGTTATTGAATTACGCCAAAATTAAACCATTAGCGGGGAGGAATCAATCTACCCAACTGGATCCAGCGATGCGGCCGTGAGGGCGGTTTTGTCACAGGCGTTTTGAAGGACACGTTACAAGTCTGTCGTTTCTCCTTTGTGCGACACCTCGATTTGAGAAATGGCTTCGTAAGGGGCATAAAGCCGGGTTTACACACTGACCCGTGGTAAAAAAATACATTCTCGGGGGCGCGAGCAATTCCCTCTGCTGTAGATATAACCTCAACAGAGACTTTCTTGTGGCACATAAAAGAAAGGGAGACAACAAAAAAAGAATCTCATGGAGGAAATATAGAGGGATTAAAATGGCCGACTGTCCATTCGTGTGCTTTCTTATTTTTCTGCTTGGTACAAACGTGCCACCAGCAGCAGGTTGGCGTGTAATCGCGTTTAATCGTGTAAATTAACGGGACGAGGAGCCCCGGAGATCATTACCTCTTTCCCCCCCAAAGTTTAAATGAAGTGCATAACTAAAGTTAATCTGAATTACTCTCCGCCGCTTTCTGCTGACTGACTGTTAACCGCTAATGGCTCGGCAACCGGCGGGTTTACAGATGGCCAGTTCCTAACGCGATGATTAGAGCGTTCGACCTTTGCGCGCCACAAAGGATCTGATTTTAAATGGAGCTGAAGTGATAGTTCAGTCACAGGGTGCTTAAATCAAGAGACGGACTTAAAAAAAAAGGGCGTACGTTTGAATAAGGATATTGGCTTTTAGATATTTTTTTCGATAATGATATAAATGTCACGTCCATGCCGCCTCCCTCCCTCCGTCTTGACACAACCGAGTGTTACGTTTCCGCCGTTTCACAATCAAAAGTCCTTCGCCGCACCGGTTGCGTTCACTCAGTCGCAGCGTGATGAAATTAATCATTCATATCGAGATAATTGCATACTACTGCGCCTTAAACATCCATTTGTGTTGTTTCAAAACCTGTTAATGGCTTTTAAATGAAAACTTGATTTCAAAAGAGGATAATATTCAAATGCTGCGGAAATTGGGGTCCCTGTAGGTTCCAACTTAATGCGGAAATTCGAATAATCAATTTGCGCCTCTGAGATTACTTATGTGGTAATAATTAAAGCCAGGAAGGCTATTATAAAACAAGACCCACGATAGCTAAGGAGTGTTATCTGAGAGACCTAGTTTTTGATTCCTGGGCTCGGCTCATCATTTATTGCATTTCACCTGATTCCGAGTAGTTTTGGAGCCAGAGCTCGTGAAAAAGCTTTCCATTGGCGGGAGGCAACAAAGGGGTGGGGGGTTACTATAAATAAGTCTGATTTTCGAGGAGCGAAAACAAACAGATCCCAGCGAGGCGGCTTGAGAACCACCAGGAACCCTTTGCTCGGGGGCGAAACATTAGCGGCTGCCGCTCGGATCCTCTGCCAAGAGGCGTCACGCCGGAGCCAACGTGTCTCTAAATGCGTCCTGATCTCCGGCCCCCGTTTCCAGAACCTCTGCCCTCGCTGCCATCGTGCCTCGAATGCTTTTGAAAAGGGGATAAGAAGAAAAAAAAAAAAGGCCGTCCGAAAAACATTCCAGGCGAGGTTTTTTTTTTTTTTTGCCAGAAGAGACGAGAAAAAAAAAAAGAAAAGTGCTTTCAAAAAAGAAGACACCTTTTGTGCCGGAGCGACTGATAGGTGAGATTCCACGCTGGCTCGATGCTTTCAGTGCGTTGACTTTTTGACCATTTTCATGCTGGAAATAACACACATTCACGGTCGCCCCATGGTGATAGGAAATTTCTCTCAGCTGGCGTTGAGGAGCTCTGAAAACTGCAAGTAAGGCTATCATGGCATGGTGAAAAAAAAAAAAGCCTCTAATTCCACCACAGATGTCTCTCCATTTCTTTCAGGCTCTAAGCAGGTCACAGATGTCCCGTGTCAAAGCTTTTTTTTACCCATAAATTACTCAATTTATTGGTGCAGGTGCTTTTCAAGGGTAAAATTAAGCTTGTTCTCAACCTTGAGGTTTGGATTATTACGTTGGTAGCTTTGTGGTGGTTATGGTTTTTACTGTGATATTTGGCAAAGGTGTGTATTTTAGGACTAATTTCGATAGTCTTAACACAAATCTTATCTAACTCCACTTTTACACCATGCTATGTTGGCCCGAAGCCGAAACATGTCTGTCAGTGTAGGCCTGCGTGTGGTGAACCCACTTCATAGAGTGTGAGGGCACGAGAACAGCAGTAAAAAAACAACAACAACAAAAAACAATAATAGGTGAAAGTCTCGTGATCTCCAGGGCCAAAACACCAAACAAAAACTCCCACGCTAACTAGAGAACAAAAACACATCGCAGCGCTCCTTTTCTCTCAACAACACAGGTGCAGGGAGGGTAGCGAGAATAAAAGCAGGCCCCACAATGCTTCCCCCAAAACGTTAACAGGACTCAAAACACAAACAAAGAGGGGTGGTCCAGAACAGTGTGACTGCAGAGCTGTATTTTCGCAGGGAAACAACCTCTGTTGGCATGTTTTTCTTTTTTTTTCTATTGTCCAACCCATTTATGTGACATTTTCCACAATAATTAATGAACATTACACTGAAAACTATCAAAATATAAAGACAATAGAAGATAGCTTATGACAGTCATTGTATGACCCTGACGCTAGCTATAGTTTCTTTATTATTTCAGTTATTTTGGCCCATCAATAAATTAGCTGTGTCCTTCCAGGACAGTCCATCTTTGGTTTATTTGGAAATCTTGGCTGCAGCAGGATGGTCAGACTGGGGTCAAAGTTTTAGCCTGAATCATTCATTGGGTTTTCTTTAAGCTGCCTAGAGTGCCATATGGTCGGGATTTACTTGTCAGGACAATTTTGAGCGTGTCAGGTTGGTTGTCAATCATATGAGATATCTAAAAATAACTGGCTCTGACTCACTGGGCTGCACCTGGCAAGAGAGAAAACCCACCTCTCTGCCCCGATAAGACCTATAGATCACAAAGATTTAGAGCTTCTGTGGAGAAACAGTGGCTCTGTTCCTTTCTTATGCTTTGAAAAATCCAGATTTGGAGTAAAATTACAAAATCTCATAGTGCAGAATATGTGGATGAGTTGAGATCTGTGTTGAGGTACCAAAGCAACTTTGCTCTGAGAGGCTGCATCAGCGGGTTAGCATAGCATTAAAAGAAAGGGATGAAAAAGCTGCAGTAAGTCCTTTCTATCACTCCCAGAGTCCAGGAGCTGATAGATGACTCTCCCCGGTGTCCTTGCGTCATGCAAGCGGAGGCTGATGGTCCTGCACCGGATGGCCGAACCTGTTTTCCCCATGAACAAACTCTTGGCAATGGGGGATTATTGATCCTTTGTTCCTTTTTAAGGCTAATTATCCACTCCACCGCCAGTTCCTGTTATCGATGTCCTGCTCTTCATCCGTGCTCATCACGCTGAAGGCTAACTCTTGGAAAGAAAAAAAAGGAAAAGAAAAGAAGACTGCTGATGGTCATCTGCCTGGAGGGAAGAAGAAAGCAGTCTCCGTGTGACAGCCACAGCTCCGTATTTATATAACGGGCTGTAATAATGCTAAAGATAGTGATGTGGAAACACACAAACGGAGAAATGTGGAGACTAATGAGGAAGCCGGGCCTGCAGTTATCAAGCCTGTGTCTCAAAATGAGGGTTCTGACCTGCAATTAATGAGAAAAAAAGAGCCCGCGGCTGTCACATTCATCATGACGTGAGCTTTTCAGATAATTCTTAAACACGTCCATATCGTGTCCACGCGAAAGAAGGCAAAAACAGACTGGATATAATGCAATGTCACTGGAGCAAGACACCGATGTGATGGATTCGCAACGTCAAATCATCTCAAAGCTATAAAGACGCATATGGTCAGAATGTCCTTGACACAACCTTTTTAGCAATAAATTGGCACCGGCTTTTCATAACAAACAGATGCATTATACGGGAAGGAGAAAAAAAAAACGAAGAAAAGAAGAAAAGGCGTGTGCTGTGAATTCCAACCTAACCCTGGCATGAGAAAGGACCGGACCCCTGTTTATTGAAACGGTCCAGCCGTGATAATGAAGGAACATTCATCTATTCCAACGGTTTGATAAAGCGTTGCCAGAGCTCGCCAGCCGCGCTAATGGATTAGAATTTAATATGGGCCCCGTTTTTATTAAAACAAGTGTCCCTTTAGGAAAACCCTTGGCAGGGGCCTGTTGTGGTAAACAAGGCCCGCGGTCCGGCGAGCTCCCTCTCCTGTCACATCTCTTCTCCGTCTGCCTCCCTCCCAGCCCCCTGAAGCCATCGCTATGCAAGGGAGGTGATTGATTCGCTTTCCTCTCGTGAGCCGTGATAAACTGCAAACTCATTAAGATGGCGGCAACCACATCCTAAGAGCACGTCGTGCCAGATCTGAATCTGAACTTCCCGGAGTCGTTGAGGTGCTTTACATACACCTTAAAGTGGCGGATTAGGACTTTTATTCAAGGGAGATTTTGTTACTTTTCCAATAGGAGATTTCTATCCTTCGGGGAGGGGCCGTGACAAACTGTATCTCTTGAGAATGAAAGGAAATAGATAGGGGGAGGGATGCAGACGCAGCCATAATTACTGTTGTGATTTCTAAAGTGCTGGAGATGCAGCAGCTACAGTGGGAAGTAGAATTCAGCCACTGGCTGGTTTTACGCCTGTACGTGTGGATAGATAATTCTTCACGGTCCATTTCCACTTCATTATAAACACCTATGGCTCAAAGACGTCCACAGGTAATAATTCTTCTTCACGATACAAAACATCCAATATCTTTTTTTGGTATTATTGTTATTATTGTTCCACAGTGGTGTCCTAAGGCACTGAAGCACTCTCTGTGACATTATATTACAGGTTGAATTACGTTGCGTTACACATAAATAGCAATACGCAACTTATGAAGGATGGTTCCCATATTTGCATCATGCCTTTACACTGTGTTCACATTGTGAGTCTTCAGGCTCAATTCCAAATTTTTCTCATTGTAATTTAAAGAACAAAACTGCACTGCTCAGATTGCCATTAAAAATCTAATATGCCTCACAAAGTCTGATTTTTTTTGCCACTTTTTAGCTCACTAGCAAAAGTACTGTACAGTACTGTACTGTACAAATGCACAGAAATCCACTTCTTTAGACCTATCACTAGAGAAATGTATGCATATGGATGGATGCTGTGTTCCCTCCTTCAATATGTGATTATGTTTGTCATTTAGCTTTAATTACAGTATCAAAATCCAAAGTCCAGTGACTCCAACAAAATGTCCTCCAGACCTCCATACCTGCGTTCCCTTTGGAGTCAAAAAAAGGACACGACAGATTGACGTTTGGCAGAACGTATTGGAAGTCTATCATACCTTCCATTAACATATGCAAATGTGATTAAGTCACATTTAATCACCCTGTGCGTCAGTCAAACCCAGTCCTCACTGCGTCCACCACTCCGCCTGGCATGGAGGCAGTGCGGGCAGAATCCCAGAGTCAGAGCCATTTAGCAGGAGATTTTCATCCAAGATGACAGGAATGTCAAAGGACTGGGAGCCTTGGCCCCCACGTTCCTGCTACCAGCGCTACCTCTGCAGGTAAACTCGGAGTTACCTCCTTTATGTAACACACCATTACTTCTGCTCTGCCTATTGGGGCACGGCGGGCTACAGGCTGAAATACGTCGAGACAATTCCAACTTCCTTTGCCCTACTTTTGCTTGTCGAGCGTGATCATCGAAATGGCATTGCAAATCGCCAGAAAATGCAGTGCCGGTTGAGGACTTGGACGGATGAACCTTGATGGTTTGTGTCAAAAGTGAAAGAAAAAAACAGAAATGTAAAACTAACGGCCTCGGCCTTGCAGCTGCATTAACAGGAGTGCTGTGTAGCTGCGCAAGGGTTAATAATCCTTACATATGTTTTCAGAAACTCATCTCCTGCTTTCAATTTGTGTCAGAATATAGCTCACAGTAAAGCCTTGGCCCCGGCTCAGTGGGAGACAATAGATGGGTTCACTCACTCCTACATTTCCATGGTGACGTCTGGAGCGGAGATAACTGGTGCCAGATTATCAAATATCTCCTTTGAAGCATTGGTCGAGTGGCCTCTATTGTGAGAGACAATCCCGTATGTGCCAGCGTGAGTAATTGCATGCAAATCCTCTGAGTTCGGGACATCTGAATTCGAGGTAATGGCACTCGAGAAGCCGCCTCGCGTTCAGAACGGCCAACAAACACAGCGAACGCAGATCGAGACAAGTGGTGGCTTCAATGGAGTGGTAAACGCACGGTAATTGAACACGTGGCGGGGAAATCTTGAACCTGCTTCGAGTATTCTCGGCCAAGCATGGAGGGCATTTAAAAGCAGAGGAGAGAGAAAGATTCACTGACACAGCAGGTTCGAGATTACCCTGGCAATTGGTGGTCACAATACGGGCAGACGCAGATCTGACACAGATCCATTTGTTTTCAAATCAGAAAGAGCAAATGGATGAGCAAGCCCCGCTGGTCTTAAATCAGGTGTCGAGTCTTGCTTTGGGATGCGTTTTGTGCTCGTTGCCCAGTTTTAGAGAGACTCACATTCCCTCTTTGTTTTACTGCCCGTGACTGCAGGTGATGTGCCAAAAAACAACTGCCTGAAATACAGCTGCTTCCATGACGGGGACGTGGACACACCTACACCTTGCTTTGAATAAACAATCATGAAATGTGTGCAAGTGGTTTGCTTTTATTGCTGTTGCTGTCGTTGCTGCTGTAATATGTAGAAACATCATGTTTTGTAATGTGACATTTGCATACACACCATTTTATCCTATGAATAAAGTGACAGCCTCAATGACGATAAATACATTAGAGCTTGCCTTTCAATAAACAATCACGAGTTGGGTGTCAATGGCTCACTTTTGTTGCTTGTGTTGTCGCTACTTCTGTAAGATGAAAAACATCATGTTTTGTAATGTCATGGCCATTTACAGTTTTTTACCTATGAATAAAGCTGGAGCCTTCTTACTATAAGGGAATTCCAGTTTCTTTGATTTCATGACAATAAATAAGTTAACACAGAAAGCTTTGGTGTCACGTTGAATGCCAATTACATAACACGAAATGAGAAATTTGTACTGATAATCAAGGATTCACAGCAGTATAGTCAAGTATTAGTCTGTATCTCCAGTATTTTGTCGTGACTGACTGCACCCCATTTGATGATGATCTTCACACCATTTTCTGGAGTTATAATTGAGGGCATCAGATGCAAGTACAGTGAATTTTAGAGTGAGAGGGGCAGTCACTTTTTGGTGCATGTCACTGGCTCTTTTTGGAGCAATACCTGCGTGATGTCCTTCTGAGAAACAACTTTTCAGGGATGTTCATCTATCCATGATCCTGGCCACTTTCAGTCATGGGTTTACTGGTTACCCTCTTCAGTTTGATCATATCTCTCCTCACGTCTTCATAGCTTCATAGAGGTCCAAACACTTTTATTGTGATGAATGTGTAGAATAGCTCAGTGAGTGAAGAGGGAATTTGAAGACTGGTAGCTCAAGGTTTGATGTCTTGTAATGATTGTTAGGTTTCACAAATTTTCTTATTTCTGAGCAAAGGGCACCCGAAGATATGGGAACACACTGGATTCAAACGCTGAACCACAGATCACCAGGTAGCTGCTTTACCGACTCCACCACCCAGTTCCTGACTATTACTTATCGGAACTTCTATTTATTGTTGATCCCCACAACTCAACAAAAGAGGTAGCTGCATATTTTCATACTATTTTCATACAATGTCATAAACACATATATGCAAATCAATTCACCCCACCCCACACACAGTCAGACAGTCAGAAGATTTGAGTGGACTGATTTATTGGACAAAAACAGTTTCCATCTCTGCTCTGCCTCCATCACAAGCCCAAAAAATTCAATAAAGCTTCAAATATAGCAGAACAATTTCTTGTGCAAAACAACAGTTTAGATCACTGTGCAAGAATGCTTTTTTTTAAAGAGACCTTGAGCTGTGAAAAAAGTCAGACCTAGGTGCGCAGTGAGTGTATGACATTGTGGAGACAGACAGGGGAATTGAAATCATGGATGCTCCTGCAACGGCAAAGGAGAAAAGGTAACAGAGAAATACAGGACAATGTGCAAACACTGCCAGGCCGCCCTGACATACATACATATTAGCAAGGCTGTAAAGTGTAGCTATCCTCGCAGACCCCATGTGGCTGTGGGTGAGTGGGGAGTGAAATTGATCGGGTGGGCTAAAAAAAGAAATTTCTAGCATCCTCACGACCCAACCCCACCTCTCTTGTGGTACACACACACACACATGCACACATAAGCAGACAGTTTGACAAATTTGTACAGGTAGAGTAATGGGATGACATGCATGACCATGGATTTGAACATGTACCTACTCTACACCCTGAATAAGCAGTGGGTGACACATATATATGTATGTTATGTATGTACGTATGTATGTACACACACACACAGACACACACATACATATCTATCTATCTATCTATCTGTCCATCTGTCTGTCTGTCTGCCTGCCTGTCGATCAACCGGAAGACAGCGGCCCGGGCGCATTTGTCCCAGTGGAGTTGCCGTAAGTAGCTGCCCAAGATGGCGGCGTACCACAGACAAACGCAAGCAGGGCATGGATGTATGAGGTAGGGTCATAACAGCCGCGTTTTTAATTTTAATTTTACTGCCTTTCATAACAGATAAAAACGACGAGGAGTGTGGGATGTGTATGAAAGGGGCCCAGGTGGTTGTCATGTTTATGGTTTGTGCTTCCGTGGTCGCTACGAAAAGAGAAGAAGGCGTCTCGAAGGCACTGCTGTTTTCAGTGGTGTCTATTAAGCTAATGCTAATACCCAACGCTAGTCTTCTGTTGGGTTTTTTAAATGCCGCCAGTTTTGGCGATCGCTGATGGCGTCACATCCGGGTGTCGGTTTGTTGGGGTGGTCATGCAGTGGAGGCACACCTGTGGCTGCGGCCTCGTAAAGTTACCCCGAGGCTCCCGCACTGGAAACGCGCTTCTATTTTGTCGAGAGAAAACTCAGGTGACTAGCATCCAGTAGCACTTAGCATAGTATGCTAATGGCTATTGACCACGGTCTATTTATGCGTTGCTTTGCTTCTGGGACAACGTTTAAAACCAACCGGAGTATATGGGGATGCGTTGATCTTAAGACAGTAGTTAATTTTGTATATCTGTGCCGTCTTAATTGAGCTAGTTGTTAGCAACGGCTGCACCACGTGTTTCTGCTATGGGACTTGTCATGGGCGTCATTGCTATATGCTAACTAATGCTGTAAGGCTGAACTAGTTGGTTTTGTGAGCTAAAACCAACTTTCTGTGAGGATTTGAGTTATTGAGACAATTCAATTAATCAAGCATGGTTGGTGTATGCTATACTCCAACGTTTGTGTACACTATGGGATGAGAAAAGCTGAAACTATTTTAAATAATTCTCACTCAAGCTATTTCGTGTGCATTGGCTGTTCAAAATTACTGTATATATATAGCTGTATATGATATGTTATGTGAATAATCTGTTAATTTTATTTCAGTTTAAAAAGACAATGAATACTGTGCAGGTGATGGAGATAAATGCATAAGGAGATTAATAATGGATGTAAAAACTGCTGTTTTGCGCAGGTTGGTTTGTTTTCTTGTGTAGGAGTCTTATTGTGATGGCAGACCAGAGGAACGTGGAGCAGATCAGCGGGTAACAGGTGTGGAGGGTATGCAGCTTCATCTTGAGAACATTGATCACATCATACATGTAAGGAGCAAAATCACACTATCCAGATAGATGAACATTTACACAATCATATACTGTATACTGAAGGCACCCACCCATGCTGAATACAGATGAACTGAGGACACTGACTGATCAGATTTTAGTAGGTATTCAGTTTCTTTTCGGCTCATTTTCTTATTTTATTGCTCTTTGAAAGATATTACTCTCCATGTTGTGAAATTGTTTTATTGTTTTTTTTTTTCGCTTATTAATACTGAAGTTGATTAATTCCAAGTTGATTATTGGGACTTCAGATTGCAGACTTCTCTCTCTGCGACACTACACCCCAGCTAAGTAGCTGACCCAGCTAGGTTTGTTTTCTTGTGCAGGAATTGAGGAACATCCACCCCAGTTAAGTAGCTGGACCAGATATGACGAGCCCAAGTCTGCTGAATACCTGTGCCACTGAACTGAGGGAGTCTGGATACTTTCCTGATTTGAAGACTAAGAATGAGGACTTTTTTTTTTTGCAGTCTGTGAAGACACCATGCATTGTTCTGAAAAGAATCAGCAGAGTGAGATGAACGACTATGGATCTGTGGTGCTTCATGAAGACCCTGGAGCAGCTTTTCTCCATCTCCTTTGTCCACAGGTGCTGCATGACCAGGACCCCCTACAGTTTGTGTACCAGAGGTCAGAGCAGGGGTCTCAAACCTACTCCACAAAGGGCTGTGTGGGTGCAGATTTTTGTTCCAGCCAATCAGGATTACACAGTTTGACCAATGAGCTGTCTGATGGTTGAGATCAGTAAATTGAGTCAAGTCAGGTGTGTTGCTGCTTGGATGGAACAAAAACCTGCAGCGACTCATTTTCAGACTTCTTGTGTAGAGGATGCTGTCCACCACCTCCTGCATCCAGCCTACACTCACCTGGACAAGAGGAGCAGCTCAGTCTGGATCCTATTCCTGGACTCTGGCTCCAGATCAAGCTGGACAGGATGCAGGTGGACCCACATCTGCTGTCATGGATTTCTTTTGTCCCCCGTCCCTTCAGATTGTACAACTCTGTAGTGGGACTAGCCCCCCCCCCCCAACACCTCCATCAATAAACATGAAAAACACTCTCCCTTTGCTCCCCACTCCTATCTTCAGGTTGTCTCTGTATGTGTTCCCCCCATTTGTCTGTCTCTCTCCCCACAGGGGACAGTTGGAGCAGGTGAACAGAGGAAGTCACACACCAACACCTGTAGAAGACTCCAGGGGGAGATGACTCTGGCACCCAGTGAGTTCTCTCTCCCTCACCTCTTTCTTTCTGTCTCTTACCCACGGTCTCTGTCCACCTGTGAATGCTGTCCCTGTCCAACTACTCACTCCCCCTATGTTTCTCTGTTTGCTCTCCACAGAGAGGGATGAGCGACACAGGACACACCACCTGAAGCTGAGCAATCAATCATCACATCTACTGTCTCGTGTAAGAATGGCCTCATTGGCTGGTCCACCTTTGCATGCTGTCTGTGTCCATGCATGATGTCTGCCTCTCCAACCACTCACTCAGCCCTCCTACTAGCCCTCTACTGTCTTATGCAAGAACATCCATATTGGTTGGTCCACCTTTCCATTCTGTCCCTGTCCCTCTTAGGGCTGCACAATTATGGACATCATCATCGATCATGATTATTGTTATCAATATTAAAGTCAGGCCGTACTATGGATCAGAATTATGTAAAACATTTTGTATTGGACACATCTTCAGCCAAATAAAACACCATCACATCCATTATTTCAGTGTCTGAGAGGTGGATGGATACGGTTGTCCAGTGCTGGTTGCTGTTAGGGTTGTCTGGCTTGGTGCTGGACACATGAGGATTTAGTGGACCAGTGTTGGCTTTTGGTCTTCATGCATTCAGTTTGATAAGATGAACTTATGAGCAACTTATGAGCACGCTGGTTGTATTGCCCTACAGCACAGACATGACTCTATGGCACTTTAATATCATTTCATTTCTTGACATTGCGTCTGGCTCTCATATTAGTCCACAGTTTAGCTGCACTTCTACTGTGGGAGTTCCTGCTAGATACTGGAGACATGGTGGTGGAGGTCAGGAACAAGAGGGGAAGGCGTCTCAAAGATGCTGTCTTTCTCTCCAGTGGTGTCTGCTAGGTTAGTGCCAAGACCTAACACTCTTCAGCTGGGTTGTAAAACTGCAGCTTGTTTGGATTTCTGACCCAGCTCTAGGTACAGCCCATCAGGTGCAGAGTGTCACAGTCCCATCTGGGATTGCAGGGTGTGCTCGTTTGCTCGTTAGGAAGCTTAACAAAGCCTTTACCTTTAGTTCACCCCCTGGTGGTTGGCTGACTATTGGTTGATAAAGTGCACTATGATACGCAGCAGAGCCTGATTTTTAAAAGTTAATATCACTGGCGATCATCCTCATTTAATCATGGAAGCCAAAATCATGATCATGACTAAAATTGTGCAGCCCCACTGCCTGTGCATGTTGTCCCTGTCCTCTGTCCAACCACTCACTCCCCCCTATGTTTCTCTGTCTGCTCTCCACAGAGAGGGATGGGAGACGCAGAGGACACAGCACCTGAAGCTGAGGAATCAATCATCACATCTACTGTCTCGTGTAAGAATAACCTCATTGGTTGGTCCACCTTTGCATGCTGTCTGTGTCCATGCATGATGTCTGCCTCTCCAACCACTCACCCTCCTGTTGCTCCCTCTGCTCTCCAGACAGTGATGGGACATACCACCTGCAGCTGGACAAGAGGACAAGTAGCACCTGAAGCTGAGGAGTCGATCGTCACTGTCTTATGTAAGAACATCCATATTGGTTGGTCCACCTTGACATTCTGTCCCTCTGAGGGCTGCACAATTATGGACAACGTGTTGATCATGATTGTTGTAATCAATATTGAAATCAGGCCATACTATATATCAGAATTATGTAAAGCATTTATTGTTGCGCAGTATTGTATTGGACACATCTTCTGCCAAATAAAACATCCGTTATTTCAGTGTCTGAGAGGTGGATGGATACAGTTGTCCAGTGCTGGGTTGCACTGATCCTGCTCTAGGTTCAGCCCATCAGGTGCAGAGTGTCACAGTCCCACCTGGGATTGCAGGGTGTGCTCGCTTGCTCGTTAGGAAGCTTAACAAAGCCTTTACCTTTAGTTCACCCCCTGGTGGTTGGCTGACAATTGGTTGATAAAGTGCACTATGATACGCAGCAGAGCCTGATTTTTAAAAGTTAATATCACTGGCGATCATCCTCATTTAATCATGGAAGCCAAAATCATGATCATGACTAAAATTGTGCAGCCCTACTGCCTGTGCATGTTGTCCCTGTCTTCCTGAAGCTGAGAAATCTTTTAATCATCCATCAGAATCTACTGTTTAAAGTAAGAGTAGCCATGTTGGTTGTATTAGAGCAGCTCAGAGTGTTTTAGCTCAGTGTGCACTGTCTGCTTTGATTCTCCTTTCACTCCCACCATGTTGCTGGACTCTATCAGGACTCAAACCACCTACTGTCCATTCCTGCACAGTGATCTACTCTGTGAACTGTTGTTTTGCTGCATTTGAAGCTTTATTGGAAGTGTTTGACTTGTGACAGAAGTGTATTTGTCCAATAAATCAGTCCACTCAACCCTTTGACTGTCTGAGTTGTTGCAGAATTTGTGCACAGGAAATTAGGCTTTGTTAATGCAGCTAATTGAGCTCGTTAACAAGACCCAATTTGCTGAATTTGTCATGGTCGGGTACGACCAGGAGTAAAAACTCATGGAGGAGGACCCAACAGAATGACCCAAGGGAATGAGTGACAAGGGTCTGGCTGGTCACTTTACCCAGAGAACACGTGGAGCAGGAGGACCAGGAGACTCGACATGCAGGACACAGCATGGGTAGAAACCAGGAGACACATGAAGCTCCAGAACCATGGCATGGGATCAGGAGGAGCAGACCACACACACTGGCAACCTGAGACAGGAGACACACCTGTTATTAGAGACGTGACACTATCGGTGGGAGAGAGAACACCCTATACTAATAAACAAGCCTAATTCTGACATCTACTGAATTACCTGTATATTGTAACTCATGAGTGTAACTCACGAGTGTAATAAATAATGCGCATTTGTCATCGACCTACAAACAGCTGTATCGCAATAGTCACATGGTAGTGACAAATGCTGAAAATAAACAAGAGCAATAGCACCGTTGTTAATAGTAAGCACTAGCCCTGTTAGCACGGACGTTTTTCCCACATTGAAATGCTAATTTAACCACTGCCTTAGTTCAACACACTCTCGTATACCTCTGGTTGGTTTCAAACATTGTCTCAGATGCATAAAGACCCATAAATACGTGAGTGTCTAGCCCTGGTCGGCAGTTGCTGGCATACTGTGCTAAGCACTAATGGCAACTGCTCACCTGAGTTTTCTCTCGACGTAAACACAATAACAGTGATGTCCGGCAACCTGAAAACCACACGATAGTAGATACCTTCTGGAATCAACAACACACGCCAAAATACAGTTGCGTTTCAAAGATGCTGTTTGTTTTGGCGATTGCCGTTGACGTCAGATCCGGGTTAAAGTTGAGCGCTGGAGTCAACTGGAAGTATGAACCTCCACCTTAAACCTCAAGTCCTCCCTGAAAGGTGGAGCTGATTGAATTGTTTACCCCCTCAGCAGGGACTGTCAAGCCCTGTATCAATTCTTCTAAATGTGCAGGGTCTGGAGTGGAGTTCCTGATGATCACTGGACATCGCCGGACATCACTGTGTTATCGGGTTTTTGTCGAGAGGAGACTCAGGTGAGTAGTAGTCATCAGCGCTTAGCATGTCATGCTAGCAACTGCCGACCAGGGCTAGTTACTCCTTATTTATGGGTCATTATGCTTCCGAGAAAACATTCAAAACTATATATGGCAGTATATGGGAGTGTTTTGAACTAAGGTTGTGGTTAAATTCGTATTTGGGTGTGAGAAATGTATGTGTTAATGGAACAAGTGCTTAGTATTAGCAATGGATATTGATTGTTTACATATATCAACTCTCACTGCTGTGTGACTTGTGCTAACAGCTTTGAATATGTAAATAATGGGTTTGTGTGTGAGTGTTTTGTTTTGTTCAGGTAACTCAGTTAACTATATTCTATCACTCGGAATGGAAGTTATTTATATATATATATATATATATATATATATATATATATATATATATATATATATATATATATATATATATATATGGGGGAAACAGAGATCAGCAGTGTGTACTGACCAACCCTCCGTGACGTGACCCATTGGTTTGCATAGACAGATATAACTTTTCACCTCCGTCATCCTCAGCGCACCCACTGATCCATATGATCCATGCTGCCTACAGAGAATAGCATGGCCATATGAACAGGGTTAACACAGTCTATTATTTTATGTCTTTATGATTTTCATCTTTGGTCCTTTTGTGTTCATAGATATGTGTTGACTATAACAGCACTGAATTTTATGCATCCTTAATCCAGGCACACAGGATGTTACATGCGCTCAGTATCATCAGTAATATAATAGATTCATTGCACTTGCAATGTGAGGTGCATATATGGTGCATATATGGAACTCATCGCAGGCTGTTCCTGTCGAACAGCCTGCGATGAGTTCCATGTACAGGTGATTGAGTAGATGTCAGAGTTAGGCTTATTTATGAGTATAGCTTAACACACCCTGTTTAAGAGAAGCGCTCTAAAATCACCACCATGCATGGTATCCAAAATATTATATACAAGTGTTATGTCATACTTCAACCGGCTACTTTGCCCCAACATGTTCGATCCTCATCTGATGTCTGCTGTATTACACCAGGGAAGAAATAAGATTTTAGATGATTGTAGATGTTAAATCTTAGCCACTCTCTCCCTCTCCCCCCTCCACCGAGAGCGCCATGTCTCACCAAATATGTTCATTTCAATTGTGTTGATACCTTTATTAGTTTCATCTTTGGTCCTTTGTGTCTTTTTATATTCAGTCACTCGTGTTCAGTATCGCTTCCTGTTTCCTTCACCAGCAGTGTCTTTGTGTTAAAGCCGCATCTCGTTAGTCCCTAATAACAGGTGTCTCAGGTTGCCAGTGTGTGTGGTCTGCTCCTCCTGATCCCATGCCATGGTTCTGGAGCTTCATGTGTCTCCTGGTTTCTACCCATGCTGTGTCCTGCACGTCGAGCCTCCTGGTCCTCCTGCTCCACGTGTTCTCTGGGTAAAGTGACCAGCCAGACCCTTGTCACTCATTCCCTTGAGTCATTCTGTTGGGTCCTCCTCCCTGAGTTTTTACTCCTGGTCGTACCCGACCATGACAAATGGAGGCTTAACTTTGGTCAGACTGCAAAAGTTAAAATAATAATGAAGAAAACAGTTTGGACTTGAAATGAATACCACTTTATTGGAAATGGAGCGACTGCAGCACAGTCAAGTGTAAATTGCAAGTAGCGCTCTTCTGTATGAAATGTTCTTTTTTTAATTTCTTAGAAAATAAACTTTCTTTAATGTGTTTAAAGTTCCTGTGTTGTTAGTGTTTCTTTCCCCACTTCTCCAATACAGACATACATGCAGCTATTGAACTGTAACTTTCATCAATATTTATGTGTGTATGTAGATATTATTATTATTATTATTATTATTGATGATTTAAAAGAAAAAAAACTGTTGTAGAATTGTACCCGAAGCTGAAATCGAGGGATGACCCAAAAAGATGTTAAGACACGTTTACCGTCAATGTGCAAAAGGCATCAAAAACTCACATCGTCTTGTACCGTTTCTTATTTCTCTACATTGCTGCCATCTGCATAACTGATGCTTGTAGAAGCCAAACAGTATAAGGAGCGTCTTTAAAATCAATTTTGAATTTTATTGCTATAAAATGTTTGTTGTGAATGCAAAACTTGCAGTCTTGTTACAAAATTCTGTTGTAGAACCATTCAGAACTCAATGAACATCTGAAAAGGATGGGAGCTTTTAGCTCCAAACATGGTATGACAAATTTATTGTCAATGTGCAAAGATGCAAATGTGAAGCATGTCCTATAGTATGGTCAAGTGTTTAGCTTCATCAAAAGAATTTCATTTGTGACCATGATGAGTGTCTCATCTGGGCTCCATAGTCAAATTTTGAGATGTTAGATGATTCTTTTTTTTTTTTTTTAAACAACTGTTTCTGTGGAGAAGTAGCTCATCGGGATAAGAGAAGGCTTGGGTCCTGGTGGACCAGGGTTCGAGTCCTGCCACCTAAACTGTTCTTTGGTGAGTTTTCATCCTTCCACCAGAAGATCCCAATGCTCTGGTGCTATGTGATGGAGATGTTTGAAGCTGGATGGTGTAGTGGATAGAGATGTGGGCTTCCACGTCAGCACCGGGGGTTCGAGTCCCCCTGAGGACACATCCGGGCAGAATAAAACAGATGAGACACGTCCGGTGGGGGCGAGACGGAGATGAGAGCGGAGGTGGTCAGAGTGAAAAAAACAGTGGAAAGGGGGAGTTATATTTTCAAAGGAAATGTGAATGAAGCCATTTTTTTGCAAAATCCCCTCGAGGGTGCTGGTGGTTTCGTAGCTACCTATCGAGTCCCGCCCCGAGGTGTCCCTCCCTATCTAGGCCTACTCTACTGAACCGTGTGCTGCAGAGAGAGGCGGGCCCTGTACAGGGCGAATTAGCCTCTTATGCTATGCTAGGCTATGCTAGGCTATTAGCTTATGCTAGGCTATTAGCTTATGCTAGGCTATTAGCTATGCTAGGCTATTAGCTTATGCTAGGCTATTAGCTTATGCTAGGCTATTAGCTTATGCTAGGCTATTAGCTTTAGGTAAATGACATTGGGATGGTTACATGCCCAGTGTCGCGGTGGCCTGGCCACCGCTGCAGCACCACGGTTCTTTACTACTACCGGATGTCCCTACCGGGAGGCGAACCGCCTGACACCCGGCCTGCGAGACGGAAACCCGCATCAGTACCCACTAGACCAACCAGCTTCAAGTGTGACTGCTAAAAAAAAAAAAAATAGCATATAATATTTCGAAATTGATCAACTAGAGTCCCAGCCCTCTCTCTTCTCCTGCTGAGCTTGTTTTTCACGTGAAAAAGCTGTTCAGAACTAATATTAAGCATCTGTCAAGGATAAAAGTCAAATAAGAAGAAAATTTGCCAAATGACAGAGAGAGGCAGGACTGGAACTCAGGTCTCCCAGGGTCCCAGCCTTCTCCTTTCCCACTGAGCTATTTCATCTGACAAGCTCCAGAGAGCAGAACCAGCAGACTGATGATGATGATGATGATGATCATCAAAACTATGGATGGTTGGACATGCCTGAGAAGTGCTGAAGAGCTTGGATGGTCCAAACCCTCTGATGCTTATGTGTGGATGTACAACCCTGACTGTCTACAACACCTCATGTCACCTCATGTCCACGGCCCAGAGGCGGGTGGGGGGCTATAGAGACCCCCCCTCCTCCAACGGGGTAGATGTCTTCTCCACAACAGTGTAATTTCGGGGGGGGGGCGTGTGTGTGCGGGAGGAATGTGGTTTGGTGGTGGTGGTGGAGGGAGGCGTGGGGGGGGTAAGTGGGGGGTGCGTGTGCGTGGGGGGGGGGTGTGCGTGTGTGTGGGAGGGGGGGTTGTGCGCGTGTGTGTGTGTGTGGGGGGGTTGTGCGTGTGCGTGTGCGTGTGCGTGTGTGTGTGTGTGGGGGGGGGGGGGCGGTCGGCAAAGCATGAGGCTGCAGGGTGGAAGACAGGTTAAGCCGATGGGTAGCGGTGGGTAGCGAGGCAGGGTCTGTAGAGGCTGCTCGTGGCCGCCACCCCCCCCCCCGCGACTGAGGGGGAAGCAAGAGGAGGAGGAAGAGGCTTCAAAGCTGGTCTCAGAGCTTCCTTAACGATGTTTCTCCACCGTCCAGAAGAGATGCGCTCTCCGTGAATGTGAATGTCAGAGCGACTCTACACGCACTTTGTCCACTGTCCCATAGATGTCTTCTCCACGACAGTGTAAAGTTGGGGGCGGGGGGGTAGTTGTTTGTGTTTGTGTGTGTGTGTGTAGCAGCTGATCGGCAAAGCATGAGGCTGCAGGGTGGAAGACAGGTTAAGCCGATGGGTAGCGGTGGGTTGCGAGGCAGGGTCTGTAGAGGCTGCTCGTGGCCGCGACCCCCCCCCCCCCCCCGCGACTGAGGGGGAAGCAAGAGGAGGAGGAGGAAGAGGCTTCAAAGCTGGTCTCAGAGCTTCCTTAACGATGTTTCTCCACCGTCCAGAAGAGATGCGCTCTCCGTGAATGTGAATGTCAGAGCGACTCTACACGCACTTTGTCCACTGTCCCATAGATGTCTTCTCCACGACAGTGTAATGTTGAATGGGGGGGGGGGGGGGGTAGTAGTTGTTTGTGTGTGTGTGTGTGTGTGTGTGTGTGTGTGTGTGTGTGTGTGTGTGTGTGTGTGTTTGTGTCTGTGTGTGTGTGTGTGTGTCTGTGTCTGTGTGTGTGTGTAGCAGCTGGTCGGCAAAGCATGAGGCTGCAGGGTGGAAGACAGGTTAAGCCGATGGGTCGCGGTGGGTTGCGAGGAAGGGTCTGTAGAGGCTGCTCGTGGCCGCGACCCCCCCCCGCGACTGAGGGGGAAGCAAGAGGAGGAGGAAGAGGCGTCAAAGTGGGTCTCAGAGCTTCCTTAACGATCTTTCTCTACCGTCCAGTGGAGATGAGCTCTCCGCCTCATGGCCGGTGTCAGTCACGAGAGCACTTGCTGCTGAAGTCGCTGGTTTATGACGTCATATTTGTGTGCCCTGATCGTGAGGGTCTGTGGCGCAGCATGTCAACAAAGGTTAGGAACTTGCTGCCGCTCTGGTCCAAGCCTTCAGCTCGGTGAGCTGCTTTGTCTGGTGTTTAGTTTCCTGTCCGAGTGGAGGAGCTGCAGCCGCTGGAGAGACGAGAGAGGCAGGAGCAGCCGATGTCTCCATGCAGGTCAGTCACCGAGATATCTGGATATACAGTACAGGCTATAAGAGTGGCACTCCTTCTCATTTGATGCCTTTTCCTCGTTTTCATGACTGTTTACATTGTAGATTCTTGCTGAAGGCATCGGAACTCAGTATGCTTCATCAGTACATAACTCCACATGTGTTCATTCATAGTTTACAAGAACCAGCTGGTATGTAGCAGCTAATCTCAGGAGCAGCTAACACAGAGACCCAGTAGCTCAGAGCAGAAAGATATTTTAGCTGTAGCTTTTGTCTGCCTGCGTGCAAAAGTTTAAATAATGATTAAAAAAACGTTTGGACTTTAAATGAATAACACTTTACTGAAAGTAGAGCGACCACAGCACAGTCCAGTGTAAATTCCAGAGTGCCTTTCTGTATGAAATTTATTTTGTAGAAAATAAACTTATTTTATTATATTTAAAGGACCTGTGTCATTGGTGTTTATTTTCCTTCTTCTCTAATTTCATCTTTGAAAATGTTTTTCTCTACATTGTTGTCCTCTGCAGAACTGATGCTTGTAGAAACATAGACATGACTATGACTATGACTATGAGGAGCATCTTTAACGGGTTCAGTGGTTAATTTGATCATTGCAAAGTGTTTATTGTGAATGCAAAAGTTGCAGTCCTATTCCAAAAATCTGTTGTAGAATCATTCAGGACTCACTGAACATCTGACAAGGTGAGAGAAGTGAGTCTTAAGCTCCAAACATGGCATGATGCATTTATTGTCAATATAACAGCATTCTATAATGTTTATATGTATGTGTGCAGGTAATCAAACCACTAACCTTTGTGGACAAAAACAACTTTAAGTTGTGTTAAGGTTCATTCAAAGAATTTCATTTGTGTCCGTGATGAGTGACTCATCTGTCATCAGTAAAGACAACAGTCATCAGTTGTGTTGCAGAGGTAAAGGTGACAAGGTGTAGTCAGTCAGGCTTGAGCACCCATACATCTCCTCATGATGAGTGTGATGGGTCTGAGTGTGAGGGTCGGAGCATCCAAGGTCTTGAGGACTTGAGGGTTGACCATCCATCCATGGTTTGGATCATCATGAGTCAGGGGTCTGGTCAGGTTCTCCTCTCCTCGACATGCTCCTACCTGTCCTCAGGGCTTCCAGCCCCAAGTAGTATTTTTTTCAGATTTACGATGATAAATTTTTTTTTTTTTAGTGTTTTCTTGTGAAGCAACGGCTCAGTGGTAAGAGAGAGGGGCTGGGGAGCTGGAAGGTGTGGGTTCGAATCCTACCAATCCTTATGGTGTTTGGCAAATTTCTTGTTTTTGGACGAAATTCACCAGAAGCTCCCGGCCGGAGCTCCCGGAGCTCCGGCCGAGTTCCGGCCCCGGCTCCATCCAGCTCCCTGCTGGGCTCGAACCCTAAACCTGGGGCTCCCAGGCCTGCTGCTATACCCTGCAGGCCACCCGCTTGCTGGAAATTTGTGTTCGGAACTTCTATTTATTGTTTTCATCACCACAGACCAACAAAAAAAATTAGGCTTTGTTAACGAGCTCAATTAACCTCGTTAACAAAGCCTAATTTCCTGTGCACAAATTCTGCAACAACACAGACAGTCAAAGGGTTGAGTGGACTGATTTATTGGACAAATACATTTTACAGCCTCTGTCACAAGTCAAACACTTCCAATAAAGCTTCAAATGCAGCAAAACAACAGTTCACAGAGTAGATCACTGTGCAGGACTAGACAGGAGGTGGATAGAGTCCTGATGGAGTCCAGCACCATGGTGGGAGTGAAAGGAGAATCAAAGCAGACAGTGCACACTGAGCTAAAAACACTCTGAGCTGCTCTCATACAACCAACATGGCTACTCTTACTTTAAAACAGTAGATTGTGATGGATGATTAAAAGATTCCTCAGCTTCAGGGAGACAGGGACAACATGCACAGGCAGTCGGGCTGCACAATTCATCTGATGATGGCTCAATGATCGCCATTCTGGCTGCCATGGTTAAATTAAGATGACAGCAGGTGATATTAACATTGAAAAAGTTCAAGTTAAAAACATTTAAGCAGTCAGCCACTGACTGACACTCTGCACTGACGGGCTGAACCTAGAGCAGGATGTGAAGGGAGGGAGATATGGACAGAGACCATGGGTGAGAGACAAAGACAGAATGAGCGGTGAGGGAGAGAGAGAGAACTCACTGGGTGCTGGAGGCATTTCCTCCTGGTGTCATCTCCAGGTGTTGGCGTTTCACTTCCTCTTGAAGGGGGGCACAACCCCAACAGAAACCCAGCACTGGACAACTGGATCAATCCACCTCCAAGTAACTCATAATAGTGCAGCCCGAAGAGGACAGAATGCACAGGTGGACCAAGAAATACAGCAATCCTTACATAAGACAGTAGACCGTGATGTTTGACTCAGCTTCAGGTGCACATTGTCTCCTTGTCCAGCTGCAGGTGGTGTGTGTCCCATCAATCTCTGTGGAGAGCAGAGAGAACAAGATTTGGGGGGGGGGGGGGGGGGGGGGGGGGGGGGGCGCACAGGGACATTATGCAAAGGTGGACCAACCAATGAGGCCATTCTTACACAAGTCAGTAGATGTGATGTCTGATTCCTCAGCTTCAGGTGGTGTGTCCTCTGTCTCCCATCCTTCTCTGTGGAGAACAGACAGAGAAACAATGGGGGGGGATGGAGTGGGTAGTTGGACAGATGGACAGGGACAGCATTCACAGGTGGAGGGAGATATGGACAGAGACCATGGGTGAGAGACAAAGACAGAATGAGCAGTGAGGGAGAGAGAGAGAACTCACTGGGTGCTGGAGGCATTTCCTCCTGGAGTCATCTCCAGATGTTGGCGTTTGACTTCCTCTTGTCACCTGCTCCATCTGTCCCCCGTGGAGACAGAGACAGCAGAGGGAGTGTGGTGGGGGGGGGTACACAGAGACAACCCAAAGATAGGAGTGGGGAGGCAGAGAGAGAGAGTGTGTAACTCTTGGGTTGAGAGGAATAAAGCAGAGGACCAGCAGAGGCAGTAAACATGTTTATTGACGTGGGGGGGGGGTGTGTGTGTGTGTGTGTGTGGGGGGGGGGGGGGGGGGGGGGGGGGGGGGGGGGGGCACCACCCCAACAGAAACCCAGCACTGGACAACTGGATCAATCCACCTCCAAGTAACTCATAATAGTGCAGCCCGAAGAGGACAGAATGCACAGGTGGACCAAGAAATACAGCAATTCTTACATAAGACAGTAGACCGTGATGTTTGACTCAGCTTCAGGTGCACATTGTCCCCTTGTCCAGCTGCAGGTGGTGTGTGTCCCATCAATCTCTGTGGAGAGCAGAGAGAACAACAGGAGATTTGGGGGGGGCACAGGGACATTATGCAAAGGTGGACCAACCAATGAGGCCATTCTTACACAAGTCAGTTGATGTGATGTCTGATTCCTCAGCTTCAGGTGGTGTGTCCTCTGTCTCCCATCCTTCTCTGTGGAGAACAGACAGAGAAACAATGGGGGGGATGGAGTGGGTAGTTGGACAGATGGACAGGGACAGCATTCACAGGTGGAGGGAGATATGGACAGAGACCATGGGTGAGAGACAAAGACAGAATGAGCGGTGAGGGAGAGAGAGAACTCACTGGGTGCTGGAGGCATTTCCTCCTGGTGTCATCTCCAGGTGTTGGCGTTTGACTTCCTCTTGAGGGGGGCACAACCCCAACAGAAACCCAGCACTGGACAACTGGATCAATCCACCTCCAAGTAACTCATAATAGTGCAGCCCGAAGAGGACAGAATGCACAGGTGGACCAAGAAATACAGCAATTCTTACATAAGACAGTAGACCGTGATGTTTGACTCAGCTTCAGGTGCACATTGTCCCCTTGTCCAGCTGCAGGTGGTGTGTGTCCCATCAATCTCTGTGGAGAGCAGAGAGAACAACAGGAGATTTGGGGGGGGCACAGGGACATTATGCAAAGGTGGACCAACCAATGAGGCCATTCTTACACAAGTCAGTTGATGTGATGTCTGATTCCTCAGCTTCAGGTGGTGTGTCCTCTGTCTCCCATCCTTCTCTGTGGAGAACAGACAGAGAAACAATGGGGGGGATGGAGTGGGTAGTTGGACAGATGGACAGGGACAGCATTCACAGGTGGAGGGAGATATGGACAGAGACCATGGGTGAGAGACAAAGACAGAATGAGCGGTGAGGGAGAGAGAGAACTCACTGGGTGCTGGAGGCATTTCCTCCTGGTGTCATCTCCAGGTGTTGGCGTTTGACTTCCTCTTGAGGGGGGCACAACCCCAACAGAAACCCAGCACTGGACAACTGGATCAATCCACCTCCAAGTAACTCATAATAGTGCAGCCCGAAGAGGACAGAATGCACAGGTGGACCAAGAAATACAGCAATTCTTACATAAGACAGTAGACCGTGATGTTTGACTCAGCTTCAGGTGCACATTGTCCCCTTGTCCAGCTGCAGGTGGTGTGTGTCCCATCAATCTCTGTGGAGAGCAGAGAGAACAACAGGAGATTTGGGGGGGGCACAGGGACATTATGCAAAGGTGGACCAACCAATGAGGCCATTCTTACACAAGTCAGTTGATGTGATGTCTGATTCCTCAGCTTCAGGTGGTGTGTCCTCCGTCTCCCATCCTCGCTGTGGAGAACAGAGACAAACAAAGGGGGCAGTGAGTGGGTGGTTGGACAGATGGACAGGGACAGCATTCACAGGTAGGAGAGATGGACAGAGACCAAGGGTGAGAGACAAAGACAGAATGAGAGGTGAGGGAGAGAGAACTCACTGGGTGCTGGAGGCATCTCCTCCTGGTGTCATCTCCAGGTATTGGTGTTTGACTTCCTCTGTTAAACCTGCTCCAACTGTCCCCTGTGGAGAGAGAGAGAGACAGAGACAAACAGATGAGGGAGGGCAAAGATAGGAGTGGGGCGTGGGGGGGGGGGTCAATGTGTAACTCTTGGGTTGAGAGGAATAAAGCAGAGGACCAGCAGAGGCAGTAAACATGTTTATTGATGTGGGGGTGTGGGGGGGCTTGTCCCACTACAGAGTTTTACAGTCTGATGAGACAAAAGAAATCCATGACAGCAGACGTGGGTCCACCTGCATCCTGTCCATCGTGTCCTGGAGCCAGAGTTGGCTGGATGGTGTTAAAGGCAGTGGAGGAGTCTGACTGAGCTGCTCCTCTTGTCCAGGTGAGTGTGGGCTGGATGCAGGAGGTGGAGGACAGCATCCTCCACACTGACCTCTGGTACACAAACTGTAGGAGGTCCTGGTCAAGCAGCACCTGTGGAGAGGAGATGGAGAAAAGCTGCTCCAGTGTCTTCATGAGGGGTGACCAATCTGCAGTCGTTCATCGTAGTCGTGGTACAGGTATTCAGCAGACGTGGGCTCGTCATGTCTGGGCCAGCTCCTCTTCAATTCCTACACAGGAAAACAAACCAACCTGGGCCAGATACCTACCTGGGGTGGCACATTTAAAACAGCCAGTGGTCTAGTAAAGTGCTTTACAATAAAATATGCACAAACAATAAAAGCAATTGGACATCCAAATTGAGAAATTCAATTAAAACAGTCGGTGGCCTACAACAGTACATTACGAGAGAATATACAGCAGTAAAAGAAACAAAATACAGAGAAATTCAATGGAAAGAAGAAAAGTGAGTTCACTCAAAGTGAGCAAGAAAAAACAACCAAATTCCTCATGGGACCCATGTCCTCCCGGGTGTTCTTCAGCCTGATGTATTGTGGTCGGTAAGGGCACCTCATCTTTACAGCTCGTCCTGGAGCAGAGGAGGCTGGACGGTGTTAAAGGCGCTGGAGGAGGTGGTGGAGGACAGCACGGTCCACGCCCACCTCTGTCTGCTACACAGACTGTAGGGAGTCCTGGTCAAGCAGCAACTGGACGGAGGAGATGGAGGAATGGCCGCTCCAGTGTCTTCAAGAGGCACCACCGGTCTGTGGTCGTTCTTCTCACTGGGCCCATTGGGTTCAGAACAATCCATGATGTCGTCCATAGACTGGATACTCTCCCTATTCGAAGTCTAATGGTTCAAGTGATTTTGCTGAAGCTCCCCCAGTTCAGTGGCACAGGTATTCAGCAGACGTGGGCCCGTCATGTCTGGGCCAGCTCTTCTTCAATTCCTGATCAAGAAAACCAACCAACCCGGGCCAGATACTTGCCTAGGTCAGCTCTTCAAGTCTTGCAAAAGAAAACAAAACAAACTGGGCCAGCTACTTACCTGGGGCGCACCATCCACAGCAAACTGTGTTAAACAGTTTGTTAGAATACTTTCTGTGTTCACAACACAGAAAGTATGAATAAAGTTCAAAGTGCAATTAGATATATAAATGAGCCAAAAAACAAACCAAAAAAAATCTGAAGAGTCAGTCTTCTCAGTTCATTTGTATCCACTTAGGGTGCGTGTATTAGTCCTTCAATTTATGATTGTGTTCATCTACCTGGGTAGTGTGATTTTGTTCCTCATCTGCATTATCCATGTTCTCCAGATGAAGCTGCAGGCGACATCACACCCTCCACACCTGTCAGTCGGTGTTCTGCTCCACGTTCCTCTGGTCTGCAATCTCCAGCAACTCCTGCACAAAAAAAAAAAAAAAAACACACACCAACCTGCATTAAACAGCCGTTTTTGTATCCATTATTATTCTCGTTTGCAGTATTTACTTGAATCATTGAATCATATTCATCGTCTTTTTTCACCTGAACTCACACAAACAATGAAACATACAGCTATAAAAATAATTTCACAGCCAATCCACATAAAGTAGTGTGCATAAGAAGCATTTAAAATGGTTTCAGCTTTCCTCACCCTATAGCGTACACAAATTGTGAACTGTCATATACCAACCATGTTTGATTCTCAAACTCAAACATCACAAAAAGTTGGCATTAACTAACGTTTAGCTCCCGTTGCTAAGGCTTAGCAATGGCTCAATTACTCAGCCTTACAGCATTAGTTAGCGCACACCAAGCATCCTACGCAGTGCCATTGTAGAAGCACGTGGTATAGCAATAGCCCCAATGCTAACGCTCAACACTAGCTCAACTAGCACGGACATTTTGGGGCAGTTAAGCACCGTCCAAAGTTCAACACACACCAATACGACCAGGGTCGGTTTAAACATTGTATCGGAAACAGAACAATCTATAAATAAGTGAATAACTAGCTGTGGCCGACAGCCGTTAGCATACGATGCTAAGCGCTAATGGTTATTCACCTGAGTCTTGACTCGACAAAAAGCACGATAATGAAGTAGCTACGTTTATGCAAAACGATCTCACCCCACACGAACAACCTTTACGGGGCCTTACCAGTCCATGCTCAGTGGTAGGTACGAAGATACGCCCCGTGAAACTCCCAGGAAGGACTTGAAGTTGGCTAAGCCTTGACCCGGATGTGACCCCAGCCTATACAAGCGGAGGTTTGAGCAGATTAGCGTTAGCCATTGGCATTAGCTTAGCCGACACCACTGCTCGAGACGCCTTCTCCTCTTGTTCATAGCAACCACCACCGTGAACACGAATACACAAACCATAAATACAGCAAAGGCCTCGGCCCATTTCACATTAACCTAATTTACCCTCCTTTGTGATAAAATGTCGATCGACGTACTGGAAATTCGGAACGTCAACGAGGGCTGTGGAAATATATTCCCGCAGTGCTTTTTAAAATTCAGAAGTAATTATATAATGAATAAAACACTAAAATTATGTTATAAAGTTTCGTCAGTAAGATGGATCCCTGGCTGAAAGGCATTGCTCTAAGTCTCTTTCGCACCACCACAAACCGCAAGGGACGAATCGGGCATTTTAGTGAACACTCGGACCGGAATACACAAACTGCGCATGCGCGGACACAGCGCACCGATCGGATACCTACAGCACTGCGTCCTCCAGCCCTCGTTGACGTTCCGAATTTCCAGTACGTCGATCGACATTTTATCACAAAGGAGGGTAAATTAGGTTAATGTGAAATGGGCCGAGGCCTTTGCTGTATTTATGGTTTGTGTATTCGTGTTCACGGTGGTGGTTGCTATGAACAAGAGGAGAAGGCGTCTCGAGCAGTGGTGTCGGCTAAGCTAATGCCAATGGCTAACGCTAATCTGCTCAAACCTCCGCTTGTATAGGCTGGGGTCACATCCGGGTCAAGGCTTAGCCAACTTCAAGTCCTTCCTGGGAGTTTCACGGGGCGTATCTTCGTACCTACCACTGAGCATGGACTGGTAAGGCCCCGTAAAGGTTGTTCGTGTGGGGTGAGATCGTTTTGCATAAACGTAGCTACTTCATTATCGTGCTTTTTGTCGAGTCAAGACTCAGGTGAATAACCATTAGCGCTTAGCATCGTATGCTAACGGCTGTCGGCCACAGCTAGTTATTCACTTATTTATAGATTGTTCTGTTTCCGATACAATGTTTAAACCGACCCTGGTCGTATTGGTGTGTGTTGAACTTTGGACGGTGCTTAACTGCCCCAAAATGTCCGTGCTAGTTGAGCTAGTGTTGAGCGTTAGCATTGGGGCTATTGCTATACCACGTGCTTCTACAATGGCACTGCGTAGGATGCTTGGTGTGCGCTAACTAATGCTGTAAGGCTGAGTAATTGAGCCATTGCTAAGCCTTAGCAACGGGAGCTAAACGTTAGTTAATGCCAACTTTTTGTGATGTTTGAGTTTGAGAATCAAACATGGTTGGTATATGACAGTTCACAATTTGTGTACGCTATAGGGTGAGGAAAGCTGAAACCATTTTAAATGCTTCTTATGCACACTACTTTATGTGGATTGGCTGTGAAATTATTTTTATAGCTGTATGTTTCATTGTTTGTGTGAGTTCAGGTGAAAAAAGACGATGAATATGATTCAATGATTCAAGTAAATACTGCAAACGAGAATAATAATGGATACAAAAACGGCTGTTTAATGCAGGTTGGTGTGTGTTTTTTTTTTTTTTTTTGTGCAGGAGTTGCTGGAGATTGCAGACCAGAGGAACGTGGAGCAGAACACCGACTGACAGGTGTGGAGGGTGTGATGTCGCCTGCAGCTTCATCTGGAGAACATGGATAATGCAGATGAGGAACAAAATCACACTACCCAGGTAGATGAACACAATCATAAATTGAAGGACTAATACACGCACCCTAAGTGGATACAAATGAACTGAGAAGACTGACTCTTCAGATTTTTTTTGGTTTGTTTTTTGGCTCATTTATATATCTAATTGCACTTTGAACTTTATTCATACTTTCTGTGTTGTGAACACAGAAAGTATTCTAACAAACTGTTTAACACAGTTTGCTGTGGATGGTGCGCCCCAGGTAAGTAGCTGGCCCAGTTTGTTTTGTTTTCTTTTGCAAGACTTGAAGAGCTGACCTAGGCAAGTATCTGGCCCGGGTTGGTTGGTTTTCTTGATCAGGAATTGAAGAAGAGCTGGCCCAGACATGACGGGCCCACGTCTGCTGAATACCTGTGCCACTGAACTGGGGGAGCTTCAGCAAAATCACTTGAACCATTAGACTTCGAATAGGGAGAGTATCCAGTCTATGGACGACATCATGGATTGTTCTGAACCCAATGGGCCCAGTGAGAAGAACGACCACAGACCGGTGGTGCCTCTTGAAGACACTGGAGCGGCCATTCCTCCATCTCCTCCGTCCAGTTGCTGCTTGACCAGGACTCCCTACAGTCTGTGTAGCAGACAGAGGTGGGCGTGGACCGTGCTGTCCTCCACCACCTCCTCCAGCGCCTTTAACACCGTCCAGCCTCCTCTGCTCCAGGACGAGCTGTAAAGATGAGGTGCCCTTACCGACCACAATACATCAGGCTGAAGAACACCCGGGAGGACATGGGTCCCATGAGGAATTTGGTTGTTTTTTCTTGCTCACTTTGAGTGAACTCACTTTTCTTCTTTCCATTGAATTTCTCTGTATTTTGTTTCTTTTACTGCTGTATATTCTCTCGTAATGTACTGTTGTAGGCCACCGACTGTTTTAATTGAATTTCTCAATTTGGATGTCCAATTGCTTTTATTGTTTGTGCATATTTTATTGTAAAGCACTTTACTAGACCACTGGCTGTTTTAAATGTGCCACCCCAGGTAGGTATCTGGCCCAGGTTGGTTTGTTTTCCTGTGTAGGAATTGAAGAGGAGCTGGCCCAGACATGACGAGCCCACGTCTGCTGAATACCTGTACCACGACTACGATGAACGACTGCAGATTGGTCACCCCTCATGAAGACACTGGAGCAGCTTTTCTCCATCTCCTCTCCACAGGTGCTGCTTGACCAGGACCTCCTACAGTTTGTGTACCAGAGGTCAGTGTGGAGGATGCTGTCCTCCACCTCCTGCATCCAGCCCACACTCACCTGGACAAGAGGAGCAGCTCAGTCAGACTCCTCCACTGCCTTTAACACCATCCAGCCAACTCTGGCTCCAGGACACGATGGACAGGATGCAGGTGGACCCACGTCTGCTGTCATGGATTTCTTTTGTCTCATCAGACTGTAAAACTCTGTAGTGGGACAAGCCCCCCCACACCCCCACATCAATAAACATGTTTACTGCCTCTGCTGGTCCTCTGCTTTATTCCTCTCAACCCAAGAGTTACACATTGACCCCCCCCCCCACGCCCCACTCCTATCTTTGCCCTCCCTCATCTGTTTGTCTCTGTCTCTCTCTCTCTCCACAGGGGACAGTTGGAGCAGGTTTAACAGAGGAAGTCAAACACCAATACCTGGAGATGACACCAGGAGGAGATGCCTCCAGCACCCAGTGAGTTCTCTCTCCCTCACCTCTCATTCTGTCTTTGTCTCTCACCCTTGGTCTCTGTCCATCTCTCCTACCTGTGAATGCTGTCCCTGTCCATCTGTCCAACCACCCACTCACTGCCCCCTTTGTTTGTCTCTGTTCTCCACAGCGAGGATGGGAGACGGAGGACACACCACCTGAAGCTGAGGAATCAGACATCACATCAACTGACTTGTGTAAGAATGGCCTCATTGGTTGGTCCACCTTTGCATAATGTCCCTGT
This sequence comes from Karalla daura, assembly GCA_029224185.1. Taxonomy (NCBI): domain Eukaryota; kingdom Metazoa; phylum Chordata; class Actinopteri; order Chaetodontiformes; family Leiognathidae; genus Karalla; species Karalla daura. The sequence continues at coordinate 4,165,907 of CM055211.1, forward strand.
GCCCCCCCCAAATCTCCTGTTGTTCTCTCTGCTCTCCACAGAGATTGATGGGACACACACCACCTGCAGCTGGACAAGGGGACAATGTGCACCTGAAGCTGAGTCAAACATCACGGTCTACTGTCTTATGTAAGAATTGCTGTATTTCTTGGTCCACCTGTGCATTCTGTCCTCTTCGGGCTGCACTATTATGAGTTACTTGGAGGTGGATTGATCCAGTTGTCCAGTGCTGGGTTTCTGTTGGGGTTGTGCCCCCCTCAAGAGGAAGTCAAACGCCAACACCTGGAGATGACACCAGGAGGAAATGCCTCCAGCACCCAGTGAGTTCTCTCTCTCCCTCACCGCTCATTCTGTCTTTGTCTCTCACCCATGGTCTCTGTCCATATCTCCCTCCACCTGTGAATGCTGTCCCTGTCCATCTGTCCAACTACCCACTCCATCCCCCCCATTGTTTCTCTGTCTGTTCTCCACAGAGAAGGATGGGAGACAGAGGACACACCACCTGAAGCTGAGGAATCAGACATCACATCTACTGTCTTGTGTAAGAATGGCCTCATTGGTTGGTCCACCTTTGCATAATGTCCCTGTGCCCCCCCCAAATCTCCTGTTGTTCTCTCTGCTCTCCACAGAGATTGATGGGACACACACCACCTGCAGCTGGACAAGGGGACAATGTGCACCTGAAGCTGAGTCAAACATCACGGTCTACTGTCTTATGTAAGAATTGCTGTATTTCTTGGTCCACCTGTGCATTCTGTCCTCTTTGGGCTGTACGATTATGAGTTACTTGGAGGTGGATTGATCCAGTTGTCCAGTGCTGGGTTTCTGTTGGGGTGGTGCCCCCCCCCCCCCCACACACACACCCCCCCCCACGTCAATAAACATGTTTACTGCCTCTGCTGGTCCTCTGCTTTATTCCTCTCAACCCAAGAGTTACACACACTCTCTCTCTGCCTCCCCACTCCTATCTTTGGGTTGTCTCTGTGTACCCCCCCCCACCACACTCCCTCTGCTGTCTCTGTCTCCACAGGGGACAGATGGAGCAGGTGACAAGAGGAAGTCAAACGCCAACATCTGGAGATGACTCCAGGAGGAAATGCCTCCAGCACCCAGTGAGTTCTCTCTCTCTCCCTCACTGCTCATTCTGTCTTTGTCTCTCACCCATGGTCTCTGTCCATATCTCCCTCCACCTGTGAATGCTGTCCCTGTCCATCTGTCCAACTACCCACTCCATCCCCCCCCATTGTTTCTCTGTCTGTTCTCCACAGAGAAGGATGGGAGACAGAGGACACACCACCTGAAGCTGAGGAATCAGACATCACATCTACTGACTTGTGTAAGAATGGCCTCATTGGTTGGTCCACCTTTGCATAATGTCCCTGTGCGCCCCCCCCCCCCCCCCCCCCCCCCCCCAAATCTTGTTCTCTCTGCTCTCCACAGAGATTGATGGGACACACACCACCTGTAGCTGGACAAGGAGACAATGTGCACCTGAAGCTGAGTCAAACATCACGGTCTACTGTCTTATGTAAGGATTGCTGTATTTCTTGGTCCACCTGTGCATTCTGTCCTCTTCGGGCTGCACTATTATGAGTTACTTGGAGGTGGATTGATCCAGTTGTCCAGTGCTGGGTTTCTGTTGGGGTTGTGCCCCCCTTCAAGAGGAAGTGAAACGCCAACACCTGGAGATGACACCAGGAGGAAATGCCTCCAGCACCCAGTGAGTTCTCTCTCTCTCCCTCACCGCTCATTCTGTCTTTGTCTCTCACCCATGGTCTCTGTCCATATCTCCCTCCCTTCACATCCTGCTCTAGGTTCAGCCCGTCAGTGCAGAGTGTCAGTCAGTGGCTGACTGCTTAAATGTTTTTAACTTGAACTTTTTCAATGTTAATATCACCTGCTGTCATCTTAATTTAACCATGGCAGCCAGAATGGCGATCATTGAGCCATCATCAGATGAATTGTGCAGCCCGACTGCCTGTGCATGTTGTCCCTGTCTCCCTGAAGCTGAGGAATCTTTTAATCATCCATCACAATCTACTGTTTTAAAGTAAGAGTAGCCATGTTGGTTGTATGAGAGCAGCTCAGAGTGTTTTTAGCTCAGTGTGCACTGTCTGCTTTGATTCTCCTTTCACTCCCACCATGGTGCTGGACTCCATCAGGACTCTATCCACCTCCTGTCTAGTCCTGCACAGTGATCTACTCTGTGAACTGTTGTTTTGCTGCATTTGAAGCTTTATTGGAAGTGTTTGACTTGTGACAGAGGCTGTAAAATGTATTTGTCCAATAAATCAGTCCACTCAACCCTTTGACTGTCTGTGTTGTTGCAGAATTTGTGCACAGGAAATTAGGCTTTGTTAACGAGGTTAATTGAGCTCGTTAACAAAGCCTAATTTTTTTTGTTGGTCTGTGGTGATGAAAACAATAAATAGAAGTTCCGAACACAAATTTCCAGCAAGCGGGTGGCCTGCAGGGTATAGCAGCAGGCCTGGGAGCCCCAGGTTTAGGGTTCGAGCCCAGCAGGGAGCTGGATGGAGCCGGGGCCGGAGCTCGGCCGGAGCTCCGGGAGCTCCGGCCGGGAGCTTCTGGTGAATTTCGTCCAAAAACAAGAAATTTGCCAAACACCATAAGGATTGGTAGGATTCGAACCCACACCTTCCAGCTCCCCAGCCCCTCTCTCTTACCACTGAGCCGTTGCTTCACAAGAAAACACTAAAAAAAAAAAAATTTATCATCGTAAATCTGAAAAAAATACTACTTGGGGCTGGAAGCCCTGAGGACAGGTAGGAGCATGTCGAGGAGAGGAGAACCTGACCAGACCCCTGACTCATGATGATCCAAACCATGGATGGATGGTCAACCCTCAAGTCCTCAAGACCTTGGATGCTCCGACCCTCACACTCAGACCCATCACACTCATCATGAGGAGATGTATGGGTGCTCAAGCCTGACTGACTACACCTTGTCACCTTTACCTCTGCAACACAACTGATGACTGTTGTCTTTACTGATGACAGATGAGTCACTCATCACGGACACAAATGAAATTCTTTGAATGAACCTTAACACAACTTAAAGTTGTTTTTGTCCACAAAGGTTAGTGGTTTGATTACCTGCACACATACATATAAACATTATAGAATGCTGTTATATTGACAATAAATGCATCATGCCATGTTTGGAGCTTAAGACTCACTTCTCTCACCTTGTCAGATGTTCAGTGAGTCCTGAATGATTCTACAACAGATTTTTGGAATAGGACTGCAACTTTTGCATTCACAATAAACACTTTGCAATGATCAAATTAACCACTGAACCCGTTAAAGATGCTCCTCATAGTCATAGTCATAGTCATGTCTATGTTTCTACAAGCATCAGTTCTGCAGAGGACAACAATGTAGAGAAAAACATTTTCAAAGATGAAATTAGAGAAGAAGGAAAATAAACACCAATGACACAGGTCCTTTAAATATAATAAAATAAGTTTATTTTCTACAAAATAAATTTCATACAGAAAGGCACTCTGGAATTTACACTGGACTGTGCTGTGGTCGCTCTACTTTCAGTAAAGTGTTATTCATTTAAAGTCCAAACGTTTTTTTAATCATTATTTAAACTTTTGCACGCAGGCAGACAAAAGCTACAGCTAAAATATCTTTCTGCTCTGAGCTACTGGGTCTCTGTGTTAGCTGCTCCTGAGATTAGCTGCTACATACCAGCTGGTTCTTGTAAACTATGAATGAACACATGTGGAGTTATGTACTGATGAAGCATACTGAGTTCCGATGCCTTCAGCAAGAATCTACAATGTAAACAGTCATGAAAACGAGGAAAAGGCATCAAATGAGAAGGAGTGCCACTCTTATAGCCTGTACTGTATATCCAGATATCTCGGTGACTGACCTGCATGGAGACATCGGCTGCTCCTGCCTCTCTCGTCTCTCCAGCGGCTGCAGCTCCTCCACTCGGACAGGAAACTAAACACCAGACAAAGCAGCTCACCGAGCTGAAGGCTTGGACCAGAGCGGCAGCAAGTTCCTAACCTTTGTTGACATGCTGCGCCACAGACCCTCACGATCAGGGCACACAAATATGACGTCATAAACCAGCGACTTCAGCAGCAAGTGCTCTCGTGACTGACACCGGCCATGAGGCGGAGAGCTCATCTCCACTGGACGGTAGAGAAAGATCGTTAAGGAAGCTCTGAGACCCACTTTGACGCCTCTTCCTCCTCCTCTTGCTTCCCCCTCAGTCGCGGGGGGGGGGGTCGCGGCCACGAGCAGCCTCTACAGACCCTTCCTCGCAACCCACCGCGACCCATCGGCTTAACCTGTCTTCCACCCTGCAGCCTCATGCTTTGCCGACCAGCTGCTACACACACACACAGACACAGACACACACACACACACACAGACACAAACACACACACACACACACACACACACACACACACAAACAACTACTACCCCCCCCCCCCCCCCCCCCCCATTCAACATTACACTGTCGTGGAGAAGACATCTATGGGACAGTGGACAAAGTGCGTGTAGAGTCGCTCTGACATTCACATTCACGGAGAGCGCATCTCTTCTGGACGGTGGAGAAACATCGTTAAGGAAGCTCTGAGACCAGCTTTGAAGCCTCTTCCTCCTCCTCCTCTTGCTTCCCCCTCAGTCGCGGGGGGGGGGGGGGTCGCGGCCACGAGCAGCCTCTACAGACCCTGCCTCGCAACCCACCGCTACCCATCGGCTTAACCTGTCTTCCACCCTGCAGCCTCATGCTTTGCCGATCAGCTGCTACACACACACACACAAACACAAACAACTACCCCCCCCGCCCCCAACTTTACACTGTCGTGGAGAAGACATCTATGGGACAGTGGACAAAGTGCGTGTAGAGTCGCTCTGACATTCACATTCACGGAGAGCGCATCTCTTCTGGACGGTGGAGAAACATCGTTAAGGAAGCTCTGAGACCAGCTTTGAAGCCTCTTCCTCCTCCTCTTGCTTCCCCCTCAGTCGCGGGGGGGGGGGGTGGCGGCCACGAGCAGCCTCTACAGACCCTGCCTCGCTACCCACCGCTACCCATCGGCTTAACCTGTCTTCCACCCTGCAGCCTCATGCTTTGCCGACCGCCCCCCCCCCCCCACACACACACACACGCACACGCACACGCACACGCACAACCCCCCCCACACACACACACGCGCACAACCCCCCCTCCCACACACACGCACACCCCCCCCCACTTACCCCCCCCACGCCTCCCTCCACCACCACCACCAAACCACATTCCTCCCGCACACACACGCCCCCCCCCCCGAAATTACACTGTTGTGGAGAAGACATCTACCCCGTTGGAGGAGGAGGGGGGGTCTCTATAGCCCCCCACCCGCCTCTGGGCCGTGGACATGAGGTGACATGAGGTGTTGTAGACAGTCAGGGTTGTACATCCACACATAAGCATCAGAGGGTTTGGACCATCCAAGCTCTTCAGCACTTCTCAGGCATGTCCAACCATCCATAGTTTTGATGATCATCATCATCATCATCATCAGTCTGCTGGTTCTGCTCTCTGGAGCTTGTCAGATGAAATAGCTCAGTGGGAAAGGAGAAGGCTGGGGCCCTGGGAGACCTGAGTTCCAGTCCTGCCTCTCTCTGTCATTTGGCAAATTTTCTTCTTATTTGACTTTTATCCTTGACAGATGCTTAATATTAGTTCTGAACAGCTTTTTCACGTGAAAAACAAGCTCAGCAGGAGAAGAGAGAGGGCTGGGACTCTAGTTGATCAATTTCGAAATATTATATGCTATTTTTTTTTTTTTTAGCAGTCACACTTGAAGCTGGTTGGTCTAGTGGGTACTGATGCGGGTTTCCGTCTCGCAGGCCGGGTGTCAGGCGGTTCGCCTCCCGGTAGGGACATCCGGTAGTAGTAAAGAACCGTGGTGCTGCAGCGGTGGCCAGGCCACCGCGACACTGGGCATGTAACCATCCCAATGTCATTTACCTAAAGCTAATAGCCTAGCATAAGCTAATAGCCTAGCATAGCTAATAGCCTAGCATAGCTAATAGCCTAGCATAGCTAATAGCCTAGCATAAGCTAATAGCCTAGCATAAGCTAATAGCCTAGCATAGCCTAGCATAGCATAAGAGGCTAATTCGCCCTGTACAGGGCCCGCCTCTCTCTGCAGCACACGGTTCAGTAGAGTAGGCCTAGATAGGGAGGGACACCTCGGGGCGGGACTCGATAGGTAGCTACGAAACCACCAGCACCCTCGAGGGGATTTTGCAAAAAAATGGCTTCATTCACATTTCCTTTGAAAATATAACTCCCCCTTTCCACTGTTTTTTTCACTCTGACCACCTCCGCTCTCATCTCCGTCTCGCCCCCACCGGACGTGTCTCATCTGTTTTATTCTGCCCGGATGTGTCCTCAGGGGGACTCGAACCCCCGGTGCTGACGTGGAAGCCCACATCTCTATCCACTACACCATCCAGCTTCAAACATCTCCATCACATAGCACCAGAGCATTGGGATCTTCTGGTGGAAGGATGAAAACTCACCAAAGAACAGTTTAGGTGGCAGGACTCGAACCCTGGTCCACCAGGACCCAAGCCTTCTCTTATCCCGATGAGCTACTTCTCCACAGAAACAGTTGTTTAAAAAAAAAAAAAAAGAATCATCTAACATCTCAAAATTTGACTATGGAGCCCAGATGAGACACTCATCATGGTCACAAATGAAATTCTTTTGATGAAGCTAAACACTTGACCATACTATAGGACATGCTTCACATTTGCATCTTTGCACATTGACAATAAATTTGTCATACCATGTTTGGAGCTAAAAGCTCCCATCCTTTTCAGATGTTCATTGAGTTCTGAATGGTTCTACAACAGAATTTTGTAACAAGACTGCAAGTTTTGCATTCACAACAAACATTTTATAGCAATAAAATTCAAAATTGATTTTAAAGACGCTCCTTATACTGTTTGGCTTCTACAAGCATCAGTTATGCAGATGGCAGCAATGTAGAGAAATAAGAAACGGTACAAGACGATGTGAGTTTTTGATGCCTTTTGCACATTGACGGTAAACGTGTCTTAACATCTTTTTGGGTCATCCCTCGATTTCAGCTTCGGGTACAATTCTACAACAGTTTTTTTTCTTTTAAATCATCAATAATAATAATAATAATAATAATATCTACATACACACATAAATATTGATGAAAGTTACAGTTCAATAGCTGCATGTATGTCTGTATTGGAGAAGTGGGGAAAGAAACACTAACAACACAGGAACTTTAAACACATTAAAGAAAGTTTATTTTCTAAGAAATTAAAAAAAGAACATTTCATACAGAAGAGCGCTACTTGCAATTTACACTTGACTGTGCTGCAGTCGCTCCATTTCCAATAAAGTGGTATTCATTTCAAGTCCAAACTGTTTTCTTCATTATTATTTTAACTTTTGCAGTCTGACCAAAGTTAAGCCTCCATTTGTCATGGTCGGGTACGACCAGGAGTAAAAACTCAGGGAGGAGGACCCAACAGAATGACTCAAGGGAATGAGTGACAAGGGTCTGGCTGGTCACTTTACCCAGAGAACACGTGGAGCAGGAGGACCAGGAGGCTCGACGTGCAGGACACAGCATGGGTAGAAACCAGGAGACACATGAAGCTCCAGAACCATGGCATGGGATCAGGAGGAGCAGACCACACACACTGGCAACCTGAGACACCTGTTATTAGGGACTAACGAGATGCGGCTTTAACACAAAGACACTGCTGGTGAAGGAAACAGGAAGCGATACTGAACACGAGTGACTGAATATAAAAAGACACAAAGGACCAAAGATGAAACTAATAAAGGTATCAACACAATTGAAATGAACATATTTGGTGAGACATGGCGCTCTCGGTGGAGGGGGGAGAGGGAGAGAGTGGCTAAGATTTAACATCTACAATCATCTAAAATCTTATTTCTTCCCTGGTGTAATACAGCAGACATCAGATGAGGATCGAACATGTTGGGGCAAAGTAGCCGGTTGAAGTATGACATAACACTTGTATATAATATTTTGGATACCATGCATGGTGGTGATTTTAGAGCGCTTCTCTTAAACAGGGTGTGTTAAGCTATACTCATAAATAAGCCTAACTCTGACATCTACTCAATCACCTGTACATGGAACTCATCGCAGGCTGTTCGACAGGAACAGCCTGCGATGAGTTCCATATATGCACCATATATGCACCTCACATTGCAAGTGCAATGAATCTATTATATTACTGATGATACTGAGCGCATGTAACATCCTGTGTGCCTGGATTAAGGATGCATAAAATTCAGTGCTGTTATAGTCAACACATATCTATGAACACAAAAGGACCAAAGATGAAAATCATAAAGACATAAAATAATAGACTGTGTTAACCCTGTTCATATGGCCATGCTATTCTCTGTAGGCAGCATGGATCATATGGATCAGTGGGTGCGCTGAGGATGACGGAGGTGAAAAGTTATATCTGTCTATGCAAACCAATGGGTCACGTCACGGAGGGTTGGTCAGTACACACTGCTGATCTCTGTTTCCCCCATATATATATATATATATATATATATATATATATATATATATATATATATATATATATATATAAATAACTTCCATTCCGAGTGATAGAATATAGTTAACTGAGTTACCTGAACAAAACAAAACACTCACACACAAACCCATTATTTACATATTCAAAGCTGTTAGCACAAGTCACACAGCAGTGAGAGTTGATATATGTAAACAATCAATATCCATTGCTAATACTAAGCACTTGTTCCATTAACACATACATTTCTCACACCCAAATACGAATTTAACCACAACCTTAGTTCAAAACACTCCCATATACTGCCATATATAGTTTTGAATGTTTTCTCGGAAGCATAATGACCCATAAATAAGGAGTAACTAGCCCTGGTCGGCAGTTGCTAGCATGACATGCTAAGCGCTGATGACTACTACTCACCTGAGTCTCCTCTCGACAAAAACCCGATAACACAGTGATGTCCGGCGATGTCCAGTGATCATCAGGAACTCCACTCCAGACCCTGCACATTTAGAAGAATTGATACAGGGCTTGACAGTCCCTGCTGAGGGGGTAAACAATTCAATCAGCTCCACCTTTCAGGGAGGACTTGAGGTTTAAGGTGGAGGTTCATACTTCCAGTTGACTCCAGCGCTCAACTTTAACCCGGATCTGACGTCAACGGCAATCGCCAAAACAAACAGCATCTTTGAAACGCAACTGTATTTTGGCGTGTGTTGTTGATTCCAGAAGGTATCTACTATCGTGTGGTTTTCAGGTTGCCGGACATCACTGTTATTGTGTTTACGTCGAGAGAAAACTCAGGTGAGCAGTTGCCATTAGTGCTTAGCACAGTATGCCAGCAACTGCCGACCAGGGCTAGACACTCACGTATTTATGGGTCTTTATGCATCTGAGACAATGTTTGAAACCAACCAGAGGTATACGAGAGTGTGTTGAACTAAGGCAGTGGTTAAATTAGCATTTCAATGTGGGAAAAACGTCCGTGCTAACAGGGCTAGTGCTTACTATTAACAACGGTGCTATTGCTCTTGTTTATTTTCAGCATTTGTCACTACCATGTGACTATTGCGATACAGCTGTTTGTAGGTCGATGACAAATGCGCATTATTTATTACACTCGTGAGTTACACTCATGAGTTACAATATACAGGTAATTCAGTAGATGTCAGAATTAGGCTTGTTTATTAGTATAGGGTGTTCTCTCTCCCACCGATAGTGTCACGTCTCTAATAACAGGTGTGTCTCCTGTCTCAGGTTGCCAGTGTGTGTGGTCTGCTCCTCCTGATCCCATGCCATGGTTCTGGAGCTTCATGTGTCTCCTGGTTTCTACCCATGCTGTGTCCTGCACGTCGAGTCTCCTGGTCCTCCTGCTCCACGTGTTCTCTGGGTAAAGTGACCAGCCAGACCCTTGTCACTCATTCCCTTGAGTCATTCTGTTGGGTCCTCCTCCATGAGTTTTTACTCCTGGTCGTACCCGACCATGACAAATGGAGGCTTAACTTTGGTCAGACTGTAAAAGTTAAAATAGTAATGTATGAAATGTTCTTTTTCTAATTTCTTCGAAAATAAACTTTCTTTAATGTGTTTAAAGTTCCTGTGTTGTTAATGATTCTTTTCCCACATCTCCAATACAGACATACATGCAGCTATAGAACTGTAACTTTCATCAGTATTTATGTATGTATGTATGTAGATACTTTATTGATCCCATAGGAAACTATGGGAGGCTATATATATATATATATATGTGTGTGTATTTGTTATATTTATGTATTTTAAACAAAATGTTGTTGAATTGTATCAGAAACTGAAATCGAGTGAGGATGGACACAAAAAGATGCTATGACACGTTTAAGGTCATTGTGCGAAAGGCATCAATAACTCACATCATGTTTTCATGTTGACCTATTTGTCTGTCGGGAATCAAAGCACCAATCTTGGTAGACCAAAGCAACCTTACTTTAGTTGGGTTGCAAGTGTGAAGTAGGTCCTCAAGTATGGTCAAGTGGTTTCTCTCATCAGACATGTTAAACCATGATGAGTGACTCATCAGTCATGAGTTGTGTTGTAAGGTTGAGATGACAAGGTGTAGTCAGACAGGGTTGAGCACCCATACATCTCTTCATGAGTGTGATGGGTCTGAGTGTGAGGGTTGGAGCATCCAAGGTCTTGAGGGTTGACCATCCATCCATGGTTTGGATCATCATGAGTCAGGGGTCTGGTCAGGTTCTCCTCTCCTCGGCATGCTCCTACCTGTCCTCAGTGCTTCCAGCCCCAAGTAGTTACTTTTTCAGATTTACGATGATATATATTTTTTTAGTGTTTTCTTGTGAAGCAACGGCTCAGTGGTAAGAGAGGGGCTGGGGAGCTGGAAGGTGTGGGTTCGAATCCTACAACTTCTTATGGTGTTTGGCAAATTTCTTGATTTTCAGCGAAATTCACCAGAAGCTCCCGGCCGGAGCTCCCAGAAACCCGGCCGAGCTCCGGCCCCGGCTCCATCCAGCTCCCTGCTGCTCTACCCTGCAGGCCACCCGCTTGCTGGAATTTCGTGTTCGGAACTTCTATTTATTGTTTTCATCACCACAGACCAACAAAAAAAAAAGGCACAGGAAATTAGGCTTTGTCAACAAGCTCAATTAACCTCGTTAACAAAGCCTAATTTCCTGTGCACAAATTCTGCAACAATACAGACAGTCAAAGGGTTGAGTGGACTGATTTATTGGACAAATACATTTTACAGCCTCTGTCACAAGTCAAACATTTCCAATAAAGCTTCAAATGCAGCAAAACAACAGTTCACAGAGTAGATCACTGTGCAGGACTAGACAGTAGGTGGATAGAGTCCTGATAGAGTCCAGCACCATGGTGGGAGTGAAAGGAGAATCAAAGCAGACAGTGCACACTGAGCTAAAAACACTGAGCTGCTCTCATACAACCAACATGGCTACTCTTACTTTAAACAGTAGATTGTGATGGATGATTAAAAGATTTCTCAGCTTCAGGAAGACAGGGACAACATGCACAGGCAGTAGGGCTGCACAATTTTAGTCATGATCATGATTTTGGCTTCCATGATTAAATGCGGATGATCGCCAGTGATATTAACTTTTAAAAATCAGGCTCTGCTGCGTATCATAGTGCACTTTATCAACCAATTGTCAGCCAACCACCACGGGGTGAACTAAAAGGTAAAGGCTTTGTTAAGCTTCCTAACGAGCAAGCGAGCACACCCTGCAATCCCAGGTGGGACTGTGACACTCTGCACCTGATGGGCTGAACCTAGAGCAGGATCAGTGCAACCCAGCACTGGACAACTGCATCCATCCACCCCTCAGACACTGAAATAACGGATGTTTTATTTGGCTGAAGATGTGTACAATACAATACTGCGCAGCAATAAATGCTTTACATAATTCTGATATATAGTATGGCCTCATTTCAACATTGATTACAATAATCATGATCAACACGTTGTCCATAATTGTGCAGCCCTCAGAGGGACAGAATGTAAAGGTGGACCAACCAATGAGGCTATTCTTACACGAGACAGTAGATGTGATGATTGATTCCTCAGCTTCAGGTGCTGTGTCCTCTGCGTCTCCCATCCCTCTCTGTGGAGAGCAGACAGAGAAACATAGGGGGGAGTGAGTGGTTGGACAGAGGACAGGGACAACATGCACAGGCAGTAGGGCTGCACAATTTTAGTCATGATCATGATTTTGGCTTCCATGATTAAATGAGGATGATCGCCAGTGATATTAACTTTTAAAAATCAGGCTCTGCTGCGTATCATAGTGCACTTTATCAACCAATAGTCAGCCAACCACCAGGGGGTGAACTAAAGGTAAAGGCTTTGTTAAGCTTCCTAACGAGCAAACGAGCACACCCTGCAATCCCAGATGGGACTGTGACACTCTGCACCTGATGGGCTGTACCTAGAGCTGGGTCAGAAATCCAAACAAGCTGCAGTTTTACAACCCAGCTGAAGAGCTTCCTCAGCTTCAGGTGGTGTGTCCTCTGTGTCTCCCATCCCTCTCTGTGGAGAGCAAACAGAGAAACATAGGGTGAGTGAGTAGTTGGACAGGGACAGCATTCACAGGTGGACAGAGATATGGACAGAGAGATGGACAGAGACCGTGGGTGAGAGACAGAAAGAAAGAGGTGAGGGAGAGAGAACTCATTGGGTGCCAGAGTCATCTCCTCCTGGAGTCTTCTACAGGTGTTGGTGTGTGACTTCCTCTGTTCACCTGCTCCAACTGTCCCCTGTGGAGAGAGACAGACAAATGGGGGCACACATACAGAGACAACCTGAAGATGGGAGTGGGGAGCAAAGGGAGAGTGTTTTGCACTTGCGCTGGGAGGAAGAAAACACAGGACCAGCAGAGACAGTAAACATGTTTATTGCTGGAGGTGTTTGGGGGGGGCTAGTCCCACTACAGAGTTGTACAATCTGAAGGGACGGGGGACAAAAGAAATCCATGACAGCAGACGTGGGTCCACCTGCATCCTGTCCAGCTTGTTCTGGAGCCAGAGTCCAGGAATAGGATCCAGACTGAGCTGCTCCTCTTTTCCAGGTGAGTGTCGGCTGGATGCAGGAGGTGGAGGACAGCATCCTCCACACTGACCTCTGGTACAGACTGTAGGGGGTCCTGGTCAAGCAGTGTCTTGAGGAGTCACCGATCTGTACTCCACCCGTCAGTCCATGTTCTGCTCTACGTTCTTCAGGTCTGGGCTCTGGCTCTCCATCACATGGTGGATGATTGACTGCTCTGGCCTGGGTGCTGTTGGAGGGAGAGAGGGGGAGCGAGAGAGACAAACACAGGGGGTGGAGGTCCCTCTTTGTCCAAAGCATAGAGGATCTGGTCACTGACTGGAAGAACATCAGCAGGAGTTTACTGCAGAGGTGGAGGGAGTCCGGTCTTCTCAGGAAGTGGAGCCTGCTCTGGTCCTTCTTGTCGAGGTTCTCAATGATTGATTAAATTGACAGCCTTACTATTAGGCTCCAGCAGAAGGCTTCAGCAGAACATGATGATTGGCTGATCATTTCAATCCACAGGAATGAGCACCTCTTCTTTACAGCTTGTCCTGGAGCAGAGGTGGCTGGATGGTGTTAAAGGCAGTGGAGGAGTCCAGGAACAGGATCCTGACTGAGCTGCTCCTCTTGTCCAGGTGAGTGTAGGTTGGATGCAGGAGGTGGACGACAACATCCTCTACACTGACCTCTGGTACACAAACTGTAGGAGGTCCTGGTCAAGCAGCACCTGTGGACAGAGGAGAAAAGCTGCTCCAGCATCTTCATCAGTCTCAAGTCCGGTCTGTAGTCGTTTCTCTCACTGGGCCGATTCTTTTCGGAACAATGAACGATGACTTCCACACACTGGGTAGTCTTCCTATTTGAAGACTAAGGATGAAGACTTTGTGCAGAGGCTGTCCCCGTTCAGTGGCACAGGTATTCTGCAGACGTGGGCTTGGCATGTCTGGTCCAGCTACTTACCTGGGGATTATCGTCCTCAATTCCTGCACAAGAAAACAAACCTACCTGTTCCAGCTACTTACCTGGGGCAGGTCTTCCTCGATTGCTGCACAAGAAAACAAACCTACCTGGGCCAGCTACTTACCTGAGGTGGACCATCTTCAGCTCTCTTCTTACCTGGTCTGCAGTGAAGCAGAAAGGGGGGGGTGAGGTGTTGTATGACAGAGAAGTCTGCAGTCTGAAATCCCAATAGTCAATTTGGAATTAATCAAAAACCTCAGTATTAATCAGCAGAAAAAATCTCACAATTAAAAACATAATATAGTTCAAAGTGCCATAAAACTGGAAATAGGACCAAAGACAGACCAAACCATATCTACTGTATTCAGCATGGGGTTTTAGCATTAGTCCTTCAGTATAAATGACTGTGTAAATGTTCATATATCTGGGTAGTGTGATTTTGTTATCTGTATGGTCGATGAAGCTGAAGATGAAGCTGCAGGCAATGTCACACCCTCCACACCCATCAGCCGCTGATCTGCTCCACGTTCCTCTGGTCTGCCATCACAGTCAACTCATGCACATGAAAACAACAAAATGAGAAGTAAAAAAACAAAACAAAAATCAATTGCTTATAATCTTTTTCTGCACTCATCTAAATGAACTACACAGTATTCACCCTCCTTCATTAAAATCAAACCAACACGAATCATTCACATCCACAGTGTATCACACAGCTATAGAAAAATATCGGCCACTGCACTCATAAGAGCATGTGTGAGAAAATAATTTAAACAGGTGTCCCTATAGTGTACACAAATCATGAATGTATCACATAAACATGTTTGATTTACGAAGTCGTCTCTCAATAACTGAAATTCACACGAAGTTTGTTTCAGCTCACAAAACCAACACGCTCATCATTGATTTACAGCATTGGTTAGCATCTAGCAAAAGCACCCACAGCAGAAACACGTGGTATAACACTAGCCACTGGCTCAGTTAGCACATTTACCGACACAAACACAAAACTAACCACGACCATAGGTTCTCCACACTCTCAAATGCACCCGGCAGGTTTCAAACATTGTCTGAGAAGCCCAGCAAGCTACAAATAGGTGAACTAGCCGTGGCCGACAGCCGTTAGCATACAATACTGAGCACTAATGGCTGCTACTTACTTGAGATTTATCTCGACAAAACCACAGAGAAGCCGCGTTTCCAGTGCGGGAACATCGGGGTGATTTACGGGGCCGTTGCTCAGGTGTGTCTCCCACCGCCAGCACAAACCCAGACCCGGATGTGACGCCATCTGCGATCGCCATACAAAGTGGAAATTCAAAAGCCTACCCAAAGACTAGCGCTAGCAATTAGCATTAGCTTAGCCGCTAATGCTGAGAACAAGCCTTTATAACGCGTTCTCTTTTCATGGCAACCGCCACCATACACACTAACACACAAAATCAGCAACACGACAACCGCCTCAGCCCCTTCCGTGTTCACCTTCTTGCTCTCTGGAATGAACATAAAATCAATCGCGATTTTCACACCTTGGAGCTTGACAGTGGCAATGGAGATACGACCAACAACAGATACATCCGGTTGACTGCATCTGACCGTACCTGCGCAGGAAAAAAAGACGAGAAGAAGAACTAAGGTCGCTTGTCGCACTCCCGTGTGTGTGAGACGGACACGCACCCTACTGGTCAAATTAAAGAACTACCACCGCTACAAACTTATTCAGACTTTACAGTACAGCTCTACTTTGTTGTTGCTTCGTGTGTTATCCAAGATTTGTCATTGGGGAAACAGCATATCGTGTTTTAGCAGGGACAGCCACATCTATGGAAAGTTCAAGTAGTCCGTCAAGCAGTGTGTCGTATCCTCAGTGTCTTCAAATGTGGATTCAGCAGTACCACCATATTATTCCAAAAAGTCAGAAATACACTGTTGGCATATTTACAATCAGGGACCCTGATACAATGAAACAAGAATTCATATATTCATAAACTTCAGTTTCTATAGTTCTCATTGTTTTCAACAAGAGTTCTGCAGTTAGAATTACAATTAAAGCTGCAACACTGTGTTTCAGTGAATAGCATATGCATAATAGTATATGGTGTGTGAACTTATGTATATGTATGTGTGACAGACTGGATGCCTGTCCAGGGTGTATTCCCTGCCACAGTGAACATTCCTGCAGACCCCTAGGAGACTGCTGGGTACTGATCAAGTAGGATGCCAGATTTAGGTGTAAAAAAAAAAGAAAAAGAAAAATATATAAAACTACAGCTGGGATCCCTGGCAGAGACAGATGATTCTAACCTCCTCCAATTTTAACTAATTTCCAAACCAAACTCACGTAAATCCAGGGCAACTTTGATTAAGAGTCGCAGCAGGTATTGTCAGGTACGCTGGTGCATGACAGACAGACAGTGGGGGTGGGGACAGAGGCTGATCGAGGCCCACCACCTGCTTGCACGAACCCACTCGGGCAGGACGTTACTTACAAGAAAACAAATTGATAACGATTGACCCTCAACCCCTCTACGTCTCCAGCTTCCCTCCCACCCATATTGTCTGCGGATCAGTGCGTGCACATTCTGGGCTGCGGATCATCCCGTAAGAGCTGCAGCTCTTAAAGCCAGGCAGCCCGGCGGTGTAATCTCACTCCGGTGTCTAGTGAACGTTTTGCCCGGGTTAATACGGTCATAGGTACGCACGTGGGCTCGGCGCCCATACCGCACTGCTCTCTAATGAAGCACGACCCTGCAGGGAAATCAAGAGGCCTGGGCGGTATAGAATAGAACATTTAGCATGACAGCAAAACAGGCTTATTGTTCCTCTTAATGGAGTTTCGAGTCTCTCAGGACGGGAAACACAAACGGAGGCTAAAACTAAGACCCTACTGTCTAACAGCGCATGCAAACAGCAAGTCATATAAAATGAAAAAAACATATAAATTGTGCCAGATATTTTGGATTCAATAGTAACCTTGATTAATCGGGAAGACCTTCTTTACCAAGCATGTGATTAACATATTACAGCAGCCACAGTGTGTTATCAGAACATGAGCTTCTATTAAGTAATTTAGTGACATTTGTATGTGCCGACTGGGTGACATTAAAAGTGAGAACTGTGTGACCTTTGCGGCTTACCAACATTTATAATTGCGCATTTAATGTCATTTTTCGAGCCAGTTGTTAATAAAGTGCCAGGAGAGGGTCGGGATGTTAATATTCACATACATACTCCCTGCAGTAATCCTGCAGACTCACATGTTAAAGCCTGGAAAATATCCCCAGAAATGGCTCAATTCTGACCTATGGAGTAGTGTTAAATAATAAATGAACTGTTTTAATGCCTTCAACTATTACATCTTCTTTAAAACGTGTGATAAATCACATTGTATTACTATGAGAATATAGTGCAAAGTATTGCTGTTCTGGGTTGTTCTCTTATTCAAGTAGTTATTTCATGCATAAAATGACACAATAACAGTGAAATCTGTTCATGCCTAAGTCTTGAAATTTCTTTTTTTTTGGTCCTAGCCTTAAAAACATTTCAGTTTTCTGTTTTATTGAACGGGTTTCCATTCAATACTTTAAATATGCAACATGGGTCACTTTAAACCCCAATGTGTTGCATTCAGTGAATGCGGGTGTGAGGATACAGGAACACATCCAATTTTCTTTGCCTTCTTTTCCACCTACAGTATACAGGAATATATTTCTATCAAACAGATCTTTGAGGGATGTTCGAGATATTTTTCACCCTCCTGTGTTCTTTGGCAGGCGTATTTTTAGGAGGCTTAGAAATTTATGTGGAATATTTCACAAATAAAGGTTTGAGGCCCGTTTGAAACCATTGTGCCTCCTTCTTTCAGGAAAAAAAAACAACCCATATTCGACACTACCACTGCTGCCGCCGCTGCCCATTGTGCCGCCAGAAACAATACGTTTCCCATCTTATCTACCACTCGCAAAATACGAGGCAACGGACCCAAACGGGATTACTCACTGGAACCTAAATGGCACACAAAAAAACATGATGCAAAGGGATCAGGCCGCTGCTACTGCTGCTTTGCCTAGAACAAGCTGGGATAATAAAGGCTGAGGTGCCTGTGTAGAGAGAGCAGGGGAGTTATCACAGATCCACTGAAAGAAGCTCGATGCGGAGGGAGGAAGGAACAGATAGGCGCAGACAGAGTTGGTCTCTAGAGCTGAGATAAATTAGTACAGAGGAACTATTTGCTCCATGGTTGTTTAAGAGTGCTACCATCAGCTCATACAGCTGCAAACTTTTCCCATTTTCAGGCCTCAAAATTCCTATCTCTGAACTGACTGTCCTTCCATTTAGCTCCACCAAAACTTGATTCATGCCTGTCATTGCTTATACTGTATTTCCAGTGACATATTTGCTCTCAATCCCCCCCCCCTTGGATCTCCTCTACAGAAAGGGTGACATGTCGAGCTCCGACCTGACTGACAACACGCGGGGCGACAAGCTGGAATAAATCAAAACACGCACATGGCTTATCCCTCCACCTGCTCTGACGAGCGGGGACAGAGCGGCAAAACAGCGGCACGTTGAGAGGAGTCACATAAGGTGCTCCGCAGAGAGAGGAGTAGATGGATATATAAATCTAAAAACACACAGACACACAGACAAGGGCAGAAAAAGGGACGACGGAGCCGCAGGCGGATCGTGCTCACTTTTTCACACGCCAAGCGCCCATAGCCATGTCACCTGTGTCATGGACAGCGGGTGTGTGTAGAAGGCGAAGGCCTCGTGGGGAGGAGAGAGCGGCGGACTGAGGTTGGGGGTGGAAAAAAAGAAGCCGCCCTGCGTGCCAGCGTGTTTGTTGTTTGAGAGGGAACGGTGGAGAGGGGAGGAGAGAGTGGAAAAAAAAGAGTGACAATGATGGATTGTTGTGTTGAGGCAGAACAGTGTTTCTGCCTTCAGCTTGAACAATCATTTATTCATGGTCAAGTATCTAGGCTACATAACAGCGGGGTGCGAGGAGAAGAAGAAAAAAAAGAAAAGAAAAAGAAATCACTTACTCTGTTGAGACACACATTATTCTCGTCTTCTCCCCAATACGAGATAATTGCAAAAAGCTGTAATCTGATGTTCTGAGTGTGTTATGGTTTGATTCTTTTTTTTTTTTTTTTGCAGCCAATGGGAAATAAGAACAAAACCATTGTTGAAGTGATGAAGTTCCAGACTTGTTGGAGTTGACCTAAAATGGTTGAATTGACTATTTATCATTGTACAAGCAGATAAACCTCGCAACACTTGTTAAATCAGAAATGCCTCTGATTCTTTTTGATGTACATTTTACAATAAATAAACAATACATAACAACATGTCTGTTTCTGCTCATCTGTTCATCTGGTGCCCTTTTTGCTCTTACAATGGTAACTGGGACAATGTAGCTATGGAGCATGTCCTCATCTAGTCTTATATGTTGGAGCCATTGAGTATGCACACTTACATCTCACTGAAGGGGGAGTTGGTGGCTGCCATGATTTGCACCATACTTGTCTGAAATGACAAAAACAGGGATAAATCTCTAGACGACCAGTTTAGATCACGTTTAACACTGATTATGTTCTGCTTCCTTTTTGCTGTCGACTATATAACCACAACACGTTCAGATCATCACAATGAAACTTTTCGCATTTACTTCCTATTGGATGAAGAATCGAACAATGCACGTCTCGACACAGTCCTTAGGAAGTTATTTCGATCTTCTTGTTCATGATGTTTTTTGGACCTGGCTGATCGTTACTCAACAAAGCCAAGGTAAAAACAATTTTCCTTTCAAGGTCCCCTTTAAATATCTCCTCATCGTCTGATACACCACTGTGCACTGCTTCAATGCCTTCAAAACACATGTAGCCTTCCTCATTGTCTCAGCAGTACCTTCAGAAAAGCAGTGTTTATCCCAACCCTGCCACTGGCATGGCTATAAAGTCTTAAGGCTCGTGCTTTTTTTCATTCTGCACAGCTGGGAAAACTGTTCACCTCCATTGCTGCAGTAAACTTTTCTCAGAGAACTTTTACACATGACAGTGAATTGATTTTTGCCTTGGAAAAAGAAAAAAAAAGAAAAAGAAAAAGAAAAGAGAAAGTGAGGCTGGTCAAAAAGGAGGTGCTGCATATCTCCTGGCAGTGCAGGACGTATGGGAGAAGCTTACTCTTGTTCACGCAATACTGGAGAATGTAAGAAAGTAGTTTGGCAGGGGGGAGGCAGAAAATGTAAGCCGTGCTGCCCTACGGGCAAACACGGCATCCGTGTGGTACAGTCACACCTGGTGTTTAGGCCCTGAGAAGGATCTTCAGACGCCACGTGTGAATTTAGGAGCGGCTGAGGCGGTGGGCGTATGCGTCAACCCCTGTTCCCTGTCATGATGCCGCTCCGGCAAAACGGTCACTGAAAAAGACACGCACGCACGCACGCACACGCACGCACGCCACGTCTCCTGGCAGCTGATCAAACGTGGGAGGACTGTAATCCCTGTGCTGCTTCTGCCGAGAGGAGGGGAGCGGAGCGGTGGCGAATCTCCTGACAGCAGAGGAATGGCAGAAAACAAAGGGGAGGAACGGACGGGTAGCAACGGGCACAGAAACTGAAAAAAAAACAACAAAAACCAAGCGGTGCCAGGGAGTATATAGCACTGCGAGCGCTCGCGCTTCATGGGAAAATCATGAAAAAACATGTGGCTCGACACAGAGGGAATTATTCAAAAGGATGATACAGATGGAGAGGGGAAGCTGAGAGGGGCTCGATCGGAGGGCCGAATCGTTGGCGGAGGAGGGAGCGATGGGGGAGATTTAAGGATGGCGTGCGACATGCAAAGCAATTAACACTGCAGTGCCCTTGCTGTGACCTAGAATGAAAAAAAACAAAAACAACTAGAACTAGCCATAGATAGACACCACCATCACATCTGGCATGCTGAAATGGAGACGCTCTTCGTATATCCACCTATGTTCAGGCATGCAAATCAATGAAGGCACATACTGCATGTGCTAAATGATGCAAAACTCCGTTGTCAAGCAAGGGGTGTAAAAAAGTGATGAAAAGCAAATCAAAGGACTTCAAAATAGCATCTGATGCATTTCATATGACACCAATATTTCATAGCTTCTATGTTAACACCAGAGAACAAGGAGAAATAACCATCAAATGTTAAAGCAAGTCACAAATTTGGGTGTGTGATCCAGGCCACTTTTTCCCTTATTTATGTGAAATGTGAACATAAAGAGCTGCCTGGCCACTGCACGCAACTTTGCATATACATTATGCATCCCTCACAAAGCTGTGGCGTGCATCTGCGGCTTTGCTTTACAAAAAGTTTCAGGTTCATCCGAGGCTGAGTGAGGTCCAGCGGCCTCAGACGTTTTGTTTGGAAAGTTTCTTTAGACCGCAGCAGTGGCAGCAAGGCCAGTAATAGCAGCTCAGCATGCTACAATGGACGGGAATCAAAGCCGGAGGAATTTCAGATACCATCATCACATTCGTGCTGCTCGCTCGCCCTTGGACTCCAATAACAAAATTTTTGTTAGTTTTTAATTACGGCTCTGCTCCGATCCATTAATTTCAGACAACATAAATCTCCCGAACGCCAGTGTGATAAGATTATATTCCAGCTGAACGTTGATAAATGATAAAATGATTTTTTGTCTTCACAGTTGCATTAGGTGTACAGCCTCACCCCAAAATCTCTAAAACTACTCTGGTAAAAAAAAAAAAAAGACAGAGTGCACAGT
This sequence comes from Karalla daura, assembly GCA_029224185.1. Classification (NCBI taxonomy): domain Eukaryota; kingdom Metazoa; phylum Chordata; class Actinopteri; order Chaetodontiformes; family Leiognathidae; genus Karalla; species Karalla daura. The sequence continues at coordinate 4,187,768 of CM055211.1, forward strand.
GAAAAATGCAAAGCAACTGGGCTGGATTTTGGCTCGGACTATATGTTCACATCGCAGTCTGGGTAAATTGACTGCATGAGGCTGTTCAGTGCAATTTAATTCTGGGCAAACAGATCTGTGGAGTAACTGAATCTGTGGTTTAAAAAAAAAAGGAGAAAGCTTCAACTTTGGATCACCCTGGCTTACTGAGAAATGGGTTCAAAGTGTGTTTGTGTGCGAGGAGGAGGAGTTTACCATGTGCCTTGATTTCCCAAGTTCCTCCAGGAGCTGAGGTGTAATCTTCTCTTAATCCCAGTGTTTTGTGAACCTTCCCAGGTTCAGATTTTGGAATTTTAACTGTAGTTTCTTCCCCCCACAAACACACTCTATGCTTCTGCTACTTCCTCATTAGGGCACCTTGGATCCACCTGTTCCTACAGTGCTGTCCTGGAGGCTCCGCCCCCTCTGTAAAACAAGATCCCAGGATAAAAAAAAACAGATTTGACGACATAAACAATGCTTGATTGCACACACAGTGATTCATTTGGATGTATATTAAACATATAGGTCATGTTAACCTCAAAATATGCATATCGTGCTGACTGTGTTGCAGCTAAGTCTCATATCAAAGTGCCAAGGATGTACGTGCGTGTACGTTATTTCTCCTGTGCCAGATAGATGTGTTTGAATGATATATGTGACATTTCCCCAAGGAGACCCGTTTTAAAAGAGCGATCCATTTTTTTTCCCTGTGTGTGAGTGTGAGAGAGTGTGTGTGTCAGAAACCACTGAGAGCAAACACAATGAAAAGCACTCACTCATTGTCTTTCACCTTAATTAAGCCATCCATCACAGGCTGTCTGATGCCAGGGAATAGTCCAGGGCACAGGCATGGAGGCTGGGGGGTGTGGTGGGGGGGGTGAGGGGGGTGGGGGGGTGGGGGTGGGAGAGGTGGGGGATAAACTCCCACCAGGCTTTCTAATATGGGCATCATTAAAAGTAAAACAAGCGTCTTTCCCAGAGGGAAATTCCTCGGGAGCGTTTGTTGTCCTGTCGCTGAGGATGACAAACGGTCCGACGAATCGAGATCCGGGAAGGAACTGAGGTGAGTTTGGATGCTAGGACCTGTTTCTCTCCCCCGTCACACAATTTGTCACATATTCGTGGGCAAAAACACACAAAAAATGGTAACCAGACGTCTTTATAAAGAAAAAACAGCACGTCCTGCACACATGTCCACATTAGCGTTGTAAGCGACGCCTCCCTGGGGACTTCCTGCCTGTTTTCCCAGGGGAGTCGGTCCTCGCTGTCTGCCAGCGATCCCGATCAAAGCCGGCCGCGAATAGAAAGCTGCCACATCCGGGTCGCGAGAATTCGTCAAAACCATATGTTCTCCCAACGCCGCCTTCACATCTGGCTCGTCGCTCACTGTTGAACCCGGATACGGCACAACAGGGTGCCGGCACGGAATTAGGCCGGCGCTCAAGGTGAATGTGTGCGTGTATGTGTGTGTGTGTGTGTGTGTATGTGTGTGTGTGAGCGTTTCCTTTCTCTCATCATGTCAAGGTCTGAGCATCATATCGAGCCATCAGTCTTCTCACCTGGCATGTGTCACCTGTCAGACTCCATCACGGTCGCATCCGACAAAGATCGGCTGACTCGGAGCGCGTGTGATGCCTGTGTGTGTGTGTGTGTGTGTGTGTATGGGGGGGTCACGATGGGGGTATGTGAGGACAGGACGAGTCACACTTTGAATATCCGTGACGACATGCTAAATGCGTTGGCCCCAGCCACCCCGTCATATCGTGTATTCATGTATTCCAAGTACGTTTCTATACACTCCAAGCGCACAACTGAGCAATTCATTATTTATGTCTAAGCCGCTTGAATAACTCATTGAATAACAACGGTGGCTTGAGGAACAGTGAAGCCGCCTTTCTGAGAAACGGTCCCTGGTGGGTATCGGGAAGAGGGGGGGGGCTTTATGCCTGGAGTTCGGATGTTCTCCCTGTCTCTGCATGGGTTTTCTTCAGGTCCAAAAACATGCACGTTTGAGTCTTTGTGAGACTGTGCATAATACGGTGTGACTTTGTGCCAATCTACCTGACTTTACATGACTTTATATGACTTTTCGTGTCTTTCTGTGACTCCACATGACACTGCGTGAGAATTAGCATGACTCTGCGTGATTCTGGGTGACTGACGAGCCTCTAAAATTGGTGTGTCACGCCAGGTGAGAGAGTATGGTGTGTGCGTGTGGGTAAAGGTTACGGATTGACACACACAGACCCTCTGTGGTTTGTATTTCTGCATTTGTGTTTTATATCGACTGTATAATTTCTCATACAAATACATACTGCATCAATACTGCAAATACTGCATCAATAATAGCGCTTGACCTTGGCCTTATGATGGGATTAAACGATTTCTTTCCTTTTTTTTTCCCCTCTTACAATTGGAGCGCCAGAGTATTGCGTGCAGGCGCTCAGGTGTTCACAGAAGTCTGCCCCCCCCTCCACGACAAGCCCCCTGGAAAAGATGTGCTCGCCGAGGTAACTGATCCCATTGATCCACGCTGCGGCCGAGCAGCGGGGAGCTGCAGGCCCGGCCACGCTGGAGCAACAAACCTGACTGGGCGCCGCACGCCTGCCTGCCTCCTCGCCTCGGCCTGTCGCCGGCGATTATCGACTCCAGACGCGCTCATTCGGAGGACTTCTGAAGGGAAAGGTGGAGACGTGTGATTCTGATGGAGAGCGACACGTCCTCCACAGGGCGAGAGTGAGAACAGTGTGTAGCATGAGGGGCGGTTTCTCAAAAAGATTTGATTTCACCTGAATGACCTTCATAACAACACATCTGGGTGATGCTCCAGGTGTACTGTAACCCTCATATGCTCAGTGTGTTTCTTTCACACTGTCTGCTGCTACCGGGTGACACTGTCGCACGACGTGCTCCTTTGAAGGTTTCCTCAGCCTCAGTGTCTCACAGAAGAAGAAGAAGAAGAAGAAGAAGTAGAAGAAGAAGAAGAAGAAGAAGGAAAAAAAATCTGCTTGTTTATTGCACCAGCCGAATAAAGCGTTCTGTGATTCTGCTCTCTGGCTTGTTGATTTTCCTTGTTATGAGCGTAAGCTCCATGTGACATGTCGCACCTTGGGGAAACAGAGCTCGACGTCTGGCTCCGACTGTGAGACAAAAACCAAGTGTGTTTGTCTCTGCAGCTCAGCGAGTCTCCTGCGTGTGTGTGCTTGTGTGCGTGTGTGCGTGTGTGTGTGTGTGTGTGCGTGTGTGTGTGTGTGCGCGCGTGTGTGTGTGTGCATAGACGACACAGGCAGAAAAGAGCGTGATTGCAGCACTTTGGCTCCAGAGCTGAGGTTGCATGAGATCTATTTATTTATTTATATATTTATTTATTTCTCCTTCCCTGTCTGGTTCCCGAGCATTTGAATAAGTCGCCGGGCGTCCGACTTTTAATCTCGCTGTCTCTCCGAGATGAAACAGGTGGGCTGTTGTCGCACGCTGTGGCCGCCGTCGACAAGGCGGCGCGTCGTGGGGGTGGGGTGGGGGGCAGGGGAGGCGAAAATAATGTTCCTCAGCGGCGATCCTTTCAGCGGTTCGGCTTACTCATCGTGAGGGGAGGGAGGGAAAAAATAAAAGCAATAACAATAATAAAAAAAAAAGATGACTCTTTCTGTAGACTATCAGCTGACCTGTGCGGCGGAAATTTGCATCCTGGGCCCAGCCGTAATACTTTCCTCCCTGTGTGACGCAGAGTGAGGCTTCAGATAGGCCGAGTCGACGGATGTTTCACTGCAGACGGCCATTTCTTACTTTCGCCACACAGCTGGTGATCTGTCGGCTCCAATTTTGTGTGTGTGTGTGTGTGTTTTGTACTCCCCCCCCCCTCACCTATTCCTTCTTCTTGCATCAGCCTCAATCAGCATCTGCGCCCCATATAAGCGCAAAGGTAATCAAACATTCCTGAAGGCGCATGAAACCTGTCGGTTAAACAAATACTTTCTTTTTTTTTGTTGTTGTTCCGAACCATCTATTTTCTCTTGACTGCGACTCCGCCGAGACCCATGTGCGGTTCAGGTTTTTTGTAGAACAGAGGAAGACATTTGTCCCAGCGATGTGAGTCAAAGATCTGGAGCCCGCTGAGAAGTTCTTTTGAGAGAACGGGAGAGAAATGAGGCAAAGGAAAATGACAAAATGCAGCTTGACATATGTCACGGGTAAACAAGTCCCCTCACTCGCTCTAAACATGAACCACAGCGGGGAACTGCGAAAAGTGTTTTTATTTTTTTATTTTTTTTCCACCAAAACATTCTCACATGTAAATTTCAGTGCAGCTCTTTGAGGAGGAGGCCTTAAGCTGGAGCTTTGCATATGAGAGATGCCGGGGCTCCGGCAGCTGTTTGTCCTGCACAGAGAAAACAAGTTTGAAAGGAACGTCTGAGCTGGACTTTTTATTCCTCTTTTAATAAGAGAACACCAGGCAGTAAACAACGAGGTGCCTTGAGTCCGGCTTATTCTGCCATGCAGGTCTCCCAAATCTTTGTGTCCCAAGTCTGAAAGACTCAAACGCAGGATTACCAGAATAGTAATAGGTACAGAAATATCAAGCAGAGGCATCAAACAGATTCAGGACCACATATTGTATATTTTCTGTCGTAAAAATGAGGCCTGCTCTTTTGCCTGTCAATGCTTCTGATATGTAAAGACACCCTTGAAGAGCACCACGGTCGGAATCGAAGCTCCCGAAGTGGAAAGTTTTCTCCTCCAGATCCTTACAGGCCTTTAGGAGCTGCCTCTGGACTCCGTCGACCTTGTCCCGGCCTTTGAAGCAGCCTCGTGGTCTGCGGCGGCTCTTTCAGGTTTGCCTGGGAGGCACTATCGCCCCTCTTCGAGGACGCTGAGGATCAGAGCATTAGGAGCGTTGCCTCTGCTCAGATCTGAGCCCGTGCTACTCCTCCACAGCCTCTTACCACCATCTGCCTCTGCCGAGTGCTGGCGTCTACCTCGTTTGACATATTTTCGGACCTTGTGAAGGTCACTTGAAGCAAAATAAATAAATAAAAAAACAATGAAATACAGTTTCATGCTCACCTGGTTTGTACTTTTTTTTGTATTTTGTTAAGAAACAGCTGAGGTTGTGCATTTTGTTTATCTGGGGTGCCCTTGTAGTGGAGCTCATCTTTCTGAGCCTCTCTCTCTCTCCCCTCCTCTCCATTCATATACAAGTGGCGGCACCACGTCTGTGCACTCGCACATACACACCCACCTCGAGCAAAAAAAATACTGCTGCCACTGAAGTGGAAATCCAGCCTCTAATTGTCTTATAGATCTTTTTTTTACCCTCCTCTCTCTCCCTCCCTCCCCCCCTCCTTCACTCTCCTCTAACCATTTGAAATAGATGGCTGCTACTTTCACTTCTGGGGCTCGGGAGACTGCAGTAACAATTGCCACTCCGGTTCAAAACTGCCAAGGCATGTCTGCTGTCTGACATCAAGTGCTGGCTTCATTATGGCTGCTTTTATTTTGAAACAAGGGGAAGCTGCTGCCTGTGATTGTCGGGGAGGCATTTCATGTCCCCAAATGAAATGTACTCGGGCTACATTATATCGTCATCTGCATTTCACTTAAGACATTGCTATACAAAAGGAATAATTGAAGTCTGGACTTTTGAGTGATGAAAATAAGAGCCGTGGATTGAGGCATTGCTGGTTTACTCGGCGAGGATGGATTAAGCTCTTGAACGTGTCAGATTTTAATGCGATCACCAGCGAATTTGTCAAATGGTGGAAAGAAAGTTTCATCGTAGGAAAGTTTCTGAACCCATCTCACCTCAGCTCAATAGAGACTCTTTATAACATGCTCACATGAAAAGCGACACTCACCTTGAGCGCAGACAGGATCCACTGCTTTGTATTCATTACAAGACCGACTTACTTTATTTGAGGGAAAGAAAAAAAATAATCTCATCATTCATGACCACTAAAGATCCTTCCTACACACGAGCATGGCTTGAATGCCTGTTTTGACTTCCTTCGACCTTTAAAATAAACGTATTTTTCACCAAATATGAAACTTTCACCACTGTCAATGCAAGTAAACAACTTATGGAACCTGAAAGAAATTAGTTCATCCATTTAATATGTTCAATCAAAGCTAATTTTGGAGACCAATCTGGAACTTTCTGAGGTCATCAGGTGTATCAGCTTCTGTGTATAGACTCTGTATATAGATATTTTCTACAGCTGTAAATAAAACAAGATTGTTTTGGTTTTTTTTAAGTCCAAGAAGGACCCTGCTGCACTGTGGATAATGCGGGTCGATCAAAAACATCCCGACGAGCGACGGGGAATGTTCTGATGTGCAGAAGTGGAGATGAAAGGAGGGTGAGTGAGTGGTGGGGGATGGAGGCGGAGCGGAGGGGGGGTGGGATCGCCTTGGATCTCTGCCCTCCATTCACCCAAGGCCTCAGATTCTCTCTCCGTTTGATCCTTGACTTTTTAGAGTGGACAATCTCATAAATACACAAGCCCCCCCCCCCCCCCCCCCCCCCCCCCCCCCCCCCCCCCCCCCCCTAAAAAAAAAGACAAGCAGGTGTGGATGGCTTCGGCCTCCTCTCCGTCATCTTTCGCTCGATCGTTCCTTTACCTGCTGACACACACACAGACGCACACAGTCTCACCTCTCTTTCCTCCTCCTCGAGCCTCCGTCTCTCCGTCTCCCAGCCTGTGACGCAACCCTGTTGCTATGTCGTTGTCATTCAGCGTGGCAGAATTAGCTCCCACTCTTTTTTTTTTTCCCTTCCCTCTTTCTTTTTTTTTTCTCTTTTTGCACGAGTGCATCCGAGTGTGGCGCTGTTTAGCCGGGGCCGACGTGATTTGTCGGCTTTTGCGCGGGCGCGCCTAATTTATTTGCATGCCTGCGTCGGGCTCGCTCGCCCATAAGTCTCTGTCAAGGTTGCCTGACATTGGCGCTCACCTCGGTCTGGGAGGGAGCGAGGGAGATAGAGAGAGAGCGAGAGAGGGAGGGAGAGGGAGAGGGAGAGAGATATGTCTGCTGAGTCAGGCACTCTTTTGAAGAGGCTTCAAAGTGGGTGGTGGAGGGGGGGGGTGTATAGAGAAAGGAGGAAAGAAAGGGGGCGGGAAGACAACAGGACGGGCCTGAGAGTTGAGCTGGGGTTTTGATTTCATCACCTTTCTCCACTCCTCCCTCCACGTGGGTGGGAGGGGGGGGCTCCCTCCAGCCTGGCTCACTAATGAATTACACCCAGGTAGCATAGATCTAGACAATAACTGACGGCGTGTGGCGGGAGATGTGTGGGATAGGAGGAGAGGATACGGTGGAAGGCGGCTAGCTGGAGTCTCATTACTCTGTGCCCCTGTGATCTCCCCCCGTCAAGGATGCTGAGTAGGGCTTTGTTGAGTCAGAGGGAAGGAGAGGAGAGAGGAAAGAAAGGAGAGGGGAGGGGAGGCGGTGAGAGAAAATAAAAAGAGAGGCGGCAGACCGGGATGCAAGAGCAACAGAGCCACAGTCAAACGAATAATTTACCACATAGTCCTCGTCTTTTCTCTTCTCCGCCTCCCCTCCTTCTCCTCCCCTTCCTGCCTTTTTCTGGAGGAGAAATTGGGAGATAATCCATTGCCCTGGCTTTGAGGATCGGCTTTGTGGGATGAGACCGACAGGGGCCCGTGCCAGAATAAGAGAAACGCATGGAGGAAAAAAAAATGAAAAAATGTTTGTTTCGTTTTTTTTTTTTTCCTGGGGAGGGGTGTTTGATGGCTCGGGGAGGAGATGCCTTCAAAAGGAGCCACCGAGCGGGGCTGCCCAGCTTAGAGGCACAGGGATTCACAGAGTAGAGGCTTACACGGGCCAGGCCACGTTACGCCCGGGCCTCGGGTTTGATAACTCACAGGAATACGACTCTAGCCACGAGCACGGGTTCCATAGGGATATGAGAGCGAGGGGGGGTCCTCAGAAGGTTTGTTTTTCTTTTTTTTCCACCCCTAGCAACAACAAGAATGAGACAGACTCCACGCGCTGGAAGCCTTCAGAGCTTACAGTCGCTGGCAGGGGTTGACTCGACTTTCCTAGACAGATCCGGCTTTGCCGCGGAGCTCCGCTGCTTGGCCACCTCCAGTACTGCTCAGGAACTAACGGCTTCTGGGTGTCACGTTTTTCCCCCCCTAACACTTCGGAGGAGTGAGGCGTTCAGCGGAAAAACAAAGTGAGGGAGACGAGTGGAGGATTGCTTCTAATGACCTCTGTCGTGACTGTTTATTGCTTTGGCTTGAACAGGTTGGAACATGATCATCCCTGGATGATTATTCACATTCACTTTCTGTTTTCCTATTCTTTTTGTTTGTCTTTTGTTGGTCTTGGCTGTTAAATTAACCTCAGTTGTGTGAGGGTTCAAGGATTCAATGAGTTTTATTGTCATTTCAACATGTTAAAAATAGGACAAAATGAAATCAGTTACCTTGGTCCTAATGCAAGTCCAATAAGTAAAAAAAGTACAAAGACAGAATAAGCAAATTTAGGCTGAGTAGGTAAAATAACAGTAAAAACACTATATTAAGGTAAAACATGAACTGATGAAAAATAAATGGAATGGCAATCATGACAATATATACAGTCTATACCACTGAGGTAGTAAAATGGAGAATTTAAAGTGACAATTGTGCAATGTTCCGAATGTGCAAGACCAAAAGCAACTGTGCAAGTGTTGCAGTGTGCAGATATGTATTATCGGTGGGCGGTTGTCAGTAGAGGGAGGGGGAGTCCTTGGGGAGGGTGAGCGAGGGAGATGGGGGGGGGGGGGTTTGGTTGGGGGCTACAGGGGTCTTCCAGGGTTCAACAAATCTCACAGCTTCCAGGAAGAAGCTGCTCCTCAGTCTGCAGGTCATGCTCTTGATGCTCCGCCTCCTGCCTGAGGGGTGGGGGGACTAACAGGGTGTGTGCGGGGTGAGTGGGGTCCTTCATGATGCAGGAGGCCTGTTTCCTGCATCTGGAGGTGTCGATGTCTGTGGTGGTGATGGTGGACAGGCTGCATCCCACAGTCCTCTGTGCAGCTTTCACCGCCTTCTGAGACTGGGACTGAGCTCCCTCAGCCTCCTGAGGAAGCAGAGGCCTAATCAGACAGGAAGTGCTGCTGGTCCAGGTGAGGTTGTCAGAGATGTGTATGCCCAGGTACCTGAAGCTGGAGACCACTTCCACCGTAGTCCTGCCGATGTGAAGGGGAGGAAGTGGGGAGGTGTCAGCCCATTCTGAGGTCCATGATCATCTCCTTGAACTCCTCCACTGCAGTGAGAAAAACAACGAAAGGGAAGATAATAATAATAATACTGACAATGAAAGTTGAACATAAAAGTTTATGTAGGACTTGTCCTCTTACAGGTACTTCAGACCTGCTGTTTATTTCTTCAAAGCAGAGAGACTTCAGAGAGCTTGAGATCAATCAAAGGGGAATTAAGTGTCCTAATAAACCTCACTCCCACTTTTCTGCCATTTAACATCCATTCTGGCTGCTTGGTAAACATCTGGCAATCAACAACATGCTTTACGATTCCAATGGATAATAGGTCTTACAACAACTAAAGGCCCACCTCTGCACACTCCAAATGGTATCGACTTGTGGTTCTATTCCTGCAGATATGAATAGAGCGGAGTTAGACCTGCGTTGCAAACAGCCTCCGAGCTACGTTCTGGTAGAGAACACGAGGTCACAGTTTCATTTGACCCCTGCGACTTTGCTGTGTGATGCTGGGCGCCCGGGGAATTGGGTTTGTTTATTTTGCATAGGGTGAAGATAATGTCTACAGGAGAGAGGGCTGCATAAATTAGCCTCGTGTACGTAGACACAATGGATGTTTATGAAGTCCTGCGAGGTGCTAGCAGCTTGGTGTTGCTCGTCCTCGGAATATGATTTGATGTATTGTTAGTTCTTTCTGCGATTCTGACACAACAACAAAGAGGACACCAATTGCAACAAGATGCAGAGTTTGATATGTCAATTCCCTGAAAGCATGGAAAACCTAAACAAAGGCAATGCCATGTTTCATTTCCGCAACGCTGGGAAGACTTTTTCCACTGATTTTCTTGTCTTGCTCTTAAATCCAAACCATCAGTTTGCCTGTATTAAACATTGCGACCGGCAGAGAGGTCTCCCCGTGGACGGTGAGACTTTAATTTGCCTCTCTAATGAAAGTGAGGCCGAGCATGCGCGCCCGCTTGCCCGCTCTCTTCAGCCGAGGTCGCGTTTCATTGCGATTCCGCCGCACGTTGCAACCAAATTTTCCCTCGGAATTACAGCTCCCTGCGAATGTCGGCACACGATTACATTTCTGCCTCTTTGGAGACGTGGGTGTGATTGTAATGATCACAACACTTACCAAATTGGCGCCCCTGCATCCCAGCTACTTCTACCTTCTGATTATGTTAGAAGTTGAAACTGTATGACTGTGCCACCCTACTTTCAAGTTGTTAGTCAGCCACCCACTCGTGTGTTCCTCTTGCCAGGAGGCGGGGGGGTAGGGGGTAGCGGGGGGCTGTTAGGCAGAATAAGGGCTGCAAACAAGCTCAGCCGTTTTTTCCCCTGCCATTTCCGAAGCAGGCTGACCGTTACCGTGATGGCACAAAACCTCCACACAGTGTCTTCTCCTCTCCATTTAAACCCATATGGGATTAAAGTAGAAGGGATTCTCGCCTCTGACTATTCCTCTAATCTCCTTAACAATGTGTCGCTCCCCTCTTTCTCCGCAGCCGCTCAAATTCCACCAAGCTTGATGATTCAAGCCCTCCACCGAACCGCCGTGCCCGTCTCCCTTTCCCTGTATCATCCCTTTTTGGCCCGGGAACGCTGTGCCCCTGTTAAAACCCTCATCCCTTGGGGTGTGTGTGTGTGTGTGTGTGTGTGTGTGGGGGGGGGGGGGTGTGGTACATGGAGGTGATAAAACCAGCGACTTCCTGAGAAAGTGGTTAAAAGTAAAGAAATCTGTGACGATTTCACGGTCATGTTTTACATCTTGAGGCCAGATCTCAGACATACGGTTGAATTAACACAGAAGACGAGAAACTACGTACTTCATGACATTCCCTGAGGAACTAACAAAATCATATTGTTAATCATAACAATATCATATCTGCTACACACTGTATATCCAGCATGCACATACCGTTTACTGTTTCTTCTGTTCTCTTGCCACTGCAACAATGCAAATTTCACCACTTTGGTACGAGCAAAGGTTGATTTCATCTTTAAAACAGTCACATAGCAGGATTTAAGCTGCTCACTAACTATTGTATCCGCATGGAAAGATTATCTGCTCGGCCTATTGTGCTCCATCATGCTCTTGGCCACTAATGCTGCCACCAAGGACATATGACCCCCCCCCCCTCGCCCCAACGCCCCTCTCCTCCCTGCCAGCAACATTACCACACATCTGTATACGTTGGGCTGCCTGCCATGGCGTCTCCAGGCCTGGAGTGACTGATTCCACACTGGGGCATTTTCCTCCACGCCAGGCTCCTTTGTATCTGCCACTGCTGGCGTGTCCTTCCTGTTAGACGATGACGGAGATTCCCAGAATGCAGATTACCATTTTCATGCTCCGGGTTTGCGATTTTAAAGTCTTTAAGTGCGGGCCCCTCCCGAGAGAGCTGTGAAAGTTGCAAGCGAGTTTCTCCTTTCCCGGGCAGATTTGAGGGATCGATATGGGTGAAATCATCACTTATTCAAATGGTCTAACGAGCATATTTGTTCTCGAAGACATGCAGTTTAGTGTTCTCCACCTGTCGCATGGGAAAAAAAAAGGTGTTGATATTCAGCCTTAAACGACAATCACTTTTACCTCTTTGTGAATGTGTCACTTCTGATTGGCTAATGTGAGGCTCAGCTCGACTTTGATTGGCTGTTTGACAAGCTTATCAAGGAAATTAATTCTACTTTCTTAAACATTTCAAACATATCCATTTATGTCAATTTGCTCATCTAACTTGTCCGGGCTACAAAACTAATGCCGTGATCACATTTAACGGTGTTCAGCTCTCGCCGCTTTCATCGCGAATCAAAGTCTTTGTTGCCTTCGAAGAAATGTTAAAACAGAAGCTGCAGATCCAGATTCCAGCTGGGCAAATCTTAGAAAGGCTCCCAAGAATTTCCCTTTTCATTTCCCCGTTTCAAAAGGAGGGGGGGGTGTGGAGAAAAAAAGAAAAAAGAAAACGATCTCTCTGATGTTCTGTGATTACAGTAATAGCCACATTTCACCAGGAGATTATGTAAATCTAATAGCTGGACTCAGTCCCAGCCTTCAGTATTAATGTGGATAATTTCTTGGTTAAATTGCCAGCCAAAAAGAGAGGTTCCTGCATGCACCTATCCCAGCCTACCTCTCACTGCAATACTTTTAAAACGGGCCGCATTTTCTGCTGAAAATATCGCCTTTCGCTTTTACAAACCTGCCATTTAACAACCAGGGTGCGAGCAGACTAACATTCATGAGAAAGTTTTTTAAGAGTGAATACAGTTTCTTTACAACCTCGGGATGAACTTTTCACATCTGCTTATGTTCCCCAAAGTCTTTCATGTCTGAACAGTCACCCTAAGACTGCGGCTGAGGCCTCACATTACCACTAGATATACACAGCGGTTCATTAAAATGCAAAAAGCAACATGGGATTGTATATATATCCATCCATCTAAACCGCATTTTACCCACTTTGTACCCAGTAGTGTCACAGGGTTCTGCTCAAACACTGAAATCCAGAGTTTCCAATCTGCTTTAATGCGTGTTTATGGACTGCGGCTGACTAGGGAGTCACTTGGAGTCATGTCGAGTCACAGTAACTCATGTAGAGTCACATAAAGCCGCACGCGGTCGAGCCGTGTCATGTAAAGTCACGTAGAGTCACAGTAACTCATGGGGAGTCACATAAAGTCACACACGTTAAGTCATGCAGAGTCACATAAAGATAATTTAGAGTCTCCGGGTTTCAAACATGCATGTTTTATGACGATGGGAGGAGCGCACATGGGGAGAACATGCAAACCGCACACAAAGGCTCCAATCCAAATAGGACTCTCTCTTTTTTTCATCTCATTCCACTCTGGTTGTATTAAGGCAAGCCAGCTGTTAAATATGGAAAACTCGTCACGATCGATTATTGGATTGGCCGAACGCCCGTCTGGCTGACGCACCTGTGATGATAAGGCGCCAGTAATGACTGAGTCAACGTGATGCTTTTAACGGCAACAAGTTTCAAAATAATCTCTGTCTCCTGATTACTGGAGATGAGCTTTTGATTTCTAGTCGCATTGTATTTCCCCTCCGAAGCACCTATTTCTAGCAGGGAGATATTGATTGTTTACTAGAAAAAAACCCCAAAAACAAATAAAAAAAAGAGCAAGAAGAGGCACCTCTCGAATCCTTAATTAGACATAGAAACCTGGATACTCGAGGAATGTTTCATCCCTTTGAAGTTAAACCACTGTGGGATGGGGAAAAAAAATTATATATATAAATAATGAAATTTTAAGCAAAATAAAAAATGGAGTGCTTCTCTGAGGAATTTAATACTTCAAGAGCACACATTTCTCCTCGCTCTCCCGTGTTCTCCAAAGCCATGGGGGACGTGCTTAACAGTATATAATTACTCCGACCTGCAGCTGCGCGGCGCCGTCTGAAAGGTAAACTTCCCAGACGTTCCCTGGGAGAGGCCATCTTGCTTTTGTTCTCCGAGAACAGGAGTCCTTTGATGGCGGGAACGCCGTCATCTCCGCTGCAGGTATCCTGTTTTAGAAACTTCCTATCAATCAAATGGGAGAGGCATGAAAGTTTATCTCCAGGCAAAGCCAATGGGAGCGCGTGTGTCTGGTTAAGTACAAAATTAGTATGGAATAATTGGAGCGGTATAGCGGGAGAACATCCTCTGTTTCACTTTGTGACTAGAATACCGCGTGTAGATTTTCTAGTCACAACAAGAACTTGTAAAGGAGTTACACAAACCCATACGTGTTGATTTTAGAAAGACAACAGCTGTATCACAAGGGTGTTCTTTAGGAGAGACTTCCATTGAAAACGCACAGTCATTATTTCTCTGTTTGAGATGTTTGCTATACATGGCTGGTTTCTGTCCAATGAAGAGAGGCTGTTTTATTCTATCTAATAAAAACGTCAAAGATGTTCTGCAAGGCGACTTTTCTGAAAAGCACAACCATGTAAATACGGCAGCTTTATTTTTCCCACACGCAGACAAAAAAAAAGCATGGACAGAATGGGAATCATTTGAGAGCTAAGGCAGTTCAATGAAAAAAAGAAAAATCATTCAATGCAAAGAATTAGGCATCAGCACCAAATGCAAGCATGTCACACTATTCAGCACCATGGACAACGTCTCAGTTCCTCCATGCTCTGCTCCACTCTGGACTATGGACAGCTCCTCAGATCTCCTCTGAATCAGAACCATGGACAACGCATCACTCTGGTCTGCACCGAACAACAGCTCTGAGCTTTCAGCAACATGGACAGTTCCAGCTGCAAATTCCAGTTTGCATCCTGTGCCTCTCTGTTGCCTCCCCTCCCTCCTCCTCATTCCTGAAGCATCCCCAAATTGCTTCTCCTGACTCCATCAAATCCGCACTCCTGGATCCTCTGCTACGTTTCCTCGAGACGCCTGGTCCTGGTTTTGCTCTCTTGGTGCTTTTCCGGAGGTGGAATGACCCTCAAGACTCAGCCACTCAGGTCTCAAGAAGGCCCTCTCCACACCGATCTCACTCCCCCACTCTCCTCTCCGCACTCTAATTGCACTCCACTGTGTCTTCTCTCTCCTTAGCTTGTTAAAGTTCATTTCCCTGCCACTTCTCGCCTAAATCAACACTTTTATGGTTGCGAGGAACATCGCCGGCACCATCCAGCCGTGAGCGCCGCACTATACCTATTAATGCGCTTTTTAAATTTACGCCGAGAAGTTATGTTTATTGCACTGCTGACTCAATTAAAAGTCTTAGTCAGCTTGTTTATGTGATGATTTGTTGTCGGGAGGCAGAGTGGGCAACGGAAACCATGAATACGTTTTAAATACATTTCTGGGCTCTCTGGAACCGCACGGATTTCCTTCAGCCACACTTCGACTTGTTCTACCTTTTTCCCCCCTCGACCTCGGGCTGCTTTTCGTTGTCTCGAGACGCCAGCTCAGCCCTTTTGCGCTCGCCAAGATATTCCAAAAATTGATTTCTGATCTCGCTCTAAAATATGTGTTGGTAAATTTTGCTGAGGAATCCTTTCATTTTCCATTAGCGGGCAACCTTGAACGCGGCCGCCGCAATAAAACACCAGCCATTATCAGGTGCCAAGGCAAAGTTCCACCTTATTCTCAAGTATTAATATAATAAGGCAAAACAACAACAACAACAACAACATGGATTTACGTCTGTGTGTCCTGGCAGGTCCTCACCGCATTTTGTGTTTTTTTTTTCTTCTTCTTCTTCTCCTTTCGGCTTCACCTTTGAAACGAGATGAGTGGAGTTGCATTAATTTCCAAGGCGGTTGCATCACCTATCCATCAAAGAAAATCTGTGGGAGAAGAAAAAAACCTTATTTCAGGGCTTGCTCTTGAAAACCAGGTACATGGAAAAAAAAAGAAAATGCTTGTACTGACGTGCTTGTATCAAGCATCGCGTACCTAATAGCGCAACTTAGTAGCCGCAACTGCTTACAGAAGCTGGATAATGAGACCGAACACGCTTACATACAAGTCACCTGTGCACAAATTGAGAAGACAGAGGTGGTAAAAGAAAAAAAAAATGGAGAAAATCTATGCTGATGAGAGGGAGAACATGCAAACACAAAAGAAGCACTTTTCAATTACTATAATGGGAGACAGGAAGTCACACTGTGTCCAGGCCGCACTCCCACAACAGCCTCTATTTATATGCACCGCGTTGCATAAGTCGCGCATGTGGCAGCCATGCATAACAAAGGTCTCGGTCGGCGCGCACATGGCACAATGCCAGCAGTTTGGAGTGTATTTGGATGCCTCTGTTCCACTGCTCGTCTCGGCTCCCCATTCATAACCCTTAATTTCATTTTTAACATTATGTATATGTATATATATATATATATCTACGGGCGGCAAAAACTTCATTACCTGCGTCTCTGGTGAGCAGAGGCCAAACAGACGCTGAAGAATATGTCTTTGAATGGGGAAAGTCATTTATTTTCCAGTATGTCATTAATTGCTTTTATATTTCCCGAGCAGGAAGGGCTATAGATAAATAGTCGACAGCCAAAAAGCTTACAGGGACTAATTTGTGGGGGGGCATTAAACTTGTTGTATAATTTAATGAATTGCTGGGCTTTGTTGTTAAGACTCGGAGCTCGGGCAACATCTCTCGAGTGAAATGTCTCAGTAAAGCAAAGCGGCACGGAAGAAAGCAGAAAAAAAGTCATCGTTTGAACAGACTTCGTTAGAAGACTCTGTTGCGCCGAGATGTCAAAAGCTAATGTGAGCCACAAAAAAAATATACGGGGGGGGGGTGCTGCATCTTTTGGGGAGGGGGGGGGGGGGTGGGGCTAAAAAAATACAACAGCTCAACAATATCTCAGCAGCAGTAGGACCTCACAAAATGTGCTCGGGGGGTATCAAACGGATGAGGCTGCGTTTAATTTTCTTTGAGGTGGCCCTGGCAATAAAGTGTGGCTCACAGTGATAAGCGGGGAAGAGCTGAAGCACATCATTTCAGTTATGTAAACCATTGGAGGGATACAGTGGGCATTCTCCTACACACTGTGTGTGTGCAGGTGAAGTCCTTCTTTTTCGGCCCATTCTGGACCATCTAATAGAACTTTCCCTTCCCACTGAATATGGTTAACCCTTACTGTTTTAGCTGATTGCATATCTATGATGATCATCACATTATTACCTAATGCTGTATTCTGTTTACTTATCCACTCAAATGGACGTCCATTTGGTATTTATTGGCTAATACATAGGAGGTAGAACCACCATTGACTTCCATCCATCCATCCATCCATCCATCCATCCTACCTGCTTTGTAGTGTCACAGATTGTGCAATTCATCAAAGAATGCTCGATTTCAGTGTCAGGTTTTCTTCCCTCCTCATTAAATTCAGTATATTCCTCTCCCAGCCCAGCCCAGCCCAGCCGGTCGATGCAGATGGCTGCCCTCCCTGAGCTCGGTTCTGCCCAAGGTTTCTCACCGTTAAAGGCATTTTTTCTCCGCTCGCCACAGTTGCTTACAGCTTGCTCGAGTGTGAGATTTGCTCACACACGAGTGAGATTCTTATGAACCGGGGACTTCAAATAAAGTGACACAATTTCGATGGTCTGAAAAGTGTCTGTTGAGACGGAGTACATGGAGTGTGATGAATAACACAATATGTTTTTTTTATAACATAAAATATTGACAACATAATGCTTTTATCTGCAATAGCAGAATAGAGTTGATAGCCAAATATGACACTACAACTATACGTCATAAATATCAATATTGGGTGGGAAAACAAAGGGAAGTGTAGCATTTCCAGTAAGAGCTAACAAAGCAGCAGTCAGGGCTTGTATTCACATTTCCTTTTGGTCCTTTGGAGAGCATCTCCAAATGAAATCACACTAGGCCGAGGGCGACGCCCCATATCTGCCTCTCCACCAGCAGTTTTTCCCCACCGATGCACACTGAGCGCGGCTCCTGCCCTTCCTTCCCTCTCACCAGTGCTTGACCTTGATACTGTATAGTAACTAAGCCCTCCCAGAAGTCTGTTTTGTCAGTCACTAGTCATCCTCATCTCCATCCTTAATCTGGAGTAGCAGTTATTCCCCAAATCCCATCACAGCCTTCAACCAGAAGCCCGCGGCTCAGAGTCGGGACTGGACGAGATGTTTTGTGACAATGGGAGGAAGGGGGTGGGGGGAGACGTGACTTGAAAGCTGTCAGCCGGCCATCAAATACAGTCGGCGTCAAATGTGTGACCGTAGCCGGGCACGTTACAGTAAGGACGACTCGCCCTGTTTATGTTTTCCTTAAGAATTGTATTTGCTTATCTCAGAGTGCCGGCGTGACGGAGACGTCTCTGTTGTCCCACTCCAACACTTGCCCATTAAACGCCATTAGCCCAGGTCTAATGTCCCCTCAATTAAGAGATCCCTCCCATGAATGCTCCCCGGGAGCACCCAGGGATTGGAAAATGGCACGCTTTATTTTTGATAATAACAAGATGTTTAATTGCGTTACCTTAAATGCATAATGACGTGTTATTAATTTTTTTTTTCCAGGGCAATCTCGCAAACTTATCAACCGTATCGGGGGTTGTGTAAAAAAAAGAAGACGGGGCCAGCAGAAGCGGATATACAGGGGCATAAAGATTAATCAGGAGTCACATTTTAATAAGCCGTTGCTGTTATTCATTCCTTTTGCTCACTCATGTATGTGTGCGCGCGCCTGGAATGCTGAAACAAAAACACGTTTGCAGGGGGCTAAGTGCATAAACAAGAGGTTTTTAAGCCATGCTGACTGTTTTGTGGCTAATTAGGCACCAGGGAAGCACCTGAATCCCAATTCGATTCGCAGGGAAGCACAAATACGGCAACGGAAACGGAAAGCCGCTCATTGCCATTCGGCATACAGTCGGGGCCCATGACTGACACGACTGTACATCACTTGTTGCTTGCTCTCCAGGGAAGATATATAAGAACATATATACGAATGGAGAGTGCTTTGTGGACTATTTTTGAGAACACCCAGGTAAACGTACGTAACAAAACGTATAGAATATGGATACTCTGTGACGTAACCTGTGAAAAACTGCCCCAAAAAAAATCCCATAAGAAATGAATGGGACAAGAAGAAAAACAACTGACGCACATATTATATATATTCACACATATTATCATTTGTAATTATGAATATACTTATACCTATAATAATCACTTTTAACTTGTTCATATTTTACTGCGAGACGCCATTCAGAGTCTCTTCCACTTCAGCTTTCTGATTTTTGGTTTTGTACTTTTCAAATTGACCGCCCTGCGACGGACGTGACCGCGGGGTCGCTCTGCCCTCACTCTGCTGCCGTCGCCATGGCAACCCTGATTAGCGGGCCGCGTCGCCATGGCGACCTTGATTAGGGGGGTGCTGCTCACCTGGTGCCGCGGCCTTGATTAGGGGGGTGCTGCTCACCTGGTTCCCATGACTGACACGACTGTACATCACTTGTTGCTTGCTCTCCAGGGAAGATATATGAGAATATATATACGAATGGAGAGTGCTTTGTGGACTATTTTTGAGAACACCCAGGTAAACGTACGTAACAAAATGTATAGAATATGGATACTCTGTGACGTAACCTGTGAAAAACTGCAAAAAAAAAAATCCCATAAGAAATGAATGGGACAAGATGAAAAACAACTGACGCACATAATATATATATTCACACATATCATCACTTGTAATTATAAATATACTTATACCTATAATAATCACTTTTAACTTGTTCATGTTTTACTGCGAGACGCCATTCAGAGTCTCTTCCACTTCAGCTTTCTGATTTTTGGTTTTGTACTTTTCGATCGGCCGCCCTGCGATGGCCGTGACCGCGGGGTCGCTCTGCCCTCACTCTGCTGCTGTCGCCATGGCAACCCTGATTAGCGGGCTGCGTTGCCATGGCGACCTTAATTAGGGGGGTGCTGCTCACCTGGTGCCGCGGCCTTGATTTGGGGGGTGCTGCTCACCTGGTGCCGCGGCCTTGATTAGGGGGGTGCTGCTCACCTGGTTCCCATGACTGACACGACTGTACATCACTTGTTGCTTGCTCTCCAGGGAAGATATATAAGAATATATATACGAATGGAGAGTGCTTTGTGGACTATTTTTGAGAACACCCAGGTAAACGTACGTAACAAAACGTATAGAATATGGATACTCTGTGACGTAACATGTGAAAACCTGCACAAAAAAAAAAATCCCATAAGAAATGAATGGGACAAGAAGAAAAACAACTGACGCACATATTATATATATTCACACATATCATCACTTGTAATTATAAATATACTTATACCTATAATAATCACTTTTAACTTGTTCATGTTTTACTGCGAGACGCCATTCAGAGTCTCTTCCACTTCAGCTTTCTGATTTTTGGTTTTGTACTTTTCGATCGGCCGCCCTGCGATGGCCGTGACCGCGGGGTCGCTCTGCCCTCACTCTGCTGCCGTTGCCATGGCAACCCTGATTAGCGGGCCACGTCGCCATGGCGACTTTAATTAGGGGGGTGCTGCTCACCTGGTGCCGCGGCCTTGATTTGGGGGGTGCTGCTCACCTGGTGCCGCGGCACAAACGACAGTAGTGGTGATAGTATTTGTAATTGTTGTAATTGTAGTATTTGGCTGTGTCCACAGGCGTGTAATTCTGAACATGCCTGGTACTGACTTTGAGACGCTATGACTCCATTGTATGAGGGTACAATCTCACTCTGCATTCAGACAGCACTGGGAACATGTCGTACTCACTATATAGGCCACTAGTATTCAGTTATTCCAGACGCAGACTGAGTGTTTCTCTACGCCTCCTCTTTTCTAGGCACCTCGGGGAAATGCCACGTCATACCTGGGGAAGCGTGGTTCCCCACAGACCATGTGGCACCGACGTGCTACACCGTCTGAGAGTGGAGCCGGAGAAAGGCGTTAAAAGAAGCAGCCTGGGAAAAGAAGCCGCAGGTGTTTCCGGAGCCGTGCTCTCCTGCATCCAGAGAGGAGGAACCCGGAGTGTGGTAACGCGCCACAATTACAGAGAGACATGATCCAGGTTTGTTTTGTGGCATCACTGCTTTGTTTGGAGAGCTGGTGCCTCATTTGGAACAGTGGGAGAGAAGCGGGACAGGGGCGAGGCTGTGTTACTTCTGTACTCTTTAGCGGGATCCGTGAAAGAATCGCTCGCACATCTGTTTGCCGACAGCGCTGGAAACGTTCACTCAGATTGTTAAAACGAGTAAAACATTTACAGTCCCTGAGAACCCCGCGGTTTTCTTAAAAGCAGCACAGTTAGATGGGGAAAAATAAAGAGAGGGGAAAAAAAAAGTGCTTTTGTCTGAACAGAAGGATGTTCAGACTTCGACAAAGCACTTTTGTACTTGTCAGTGTTGATCAGGCAGTTTTAAAATTCTGGAAATCTGGGTCCTGAGCTGCTTAGTTATCAGCGATGTAAAAGAAAAAAACTTAAGGAGAAAAACTCAAAAAAATAGAGAGAAAGAAGCAGATATTGTTAATTTTTTGTCTTCAATTGAGATATTTCTTCAAAGAAGGATGGGAGCCCTGCCGGCCTAAAGCTATGGATGCCAAAATTTGGAAATGGAAAAAATATCTCGCAATCTATAGCTCAGGGAAATCAGAGAAGCTCTCAGTCTTTTTTTTCCTTTTTCCCCAAAACCGAAAAACAGTACACTTGTTTTTTTACAAAACCAAAAATTTCACAGTGAGCTTGAGCTTGATGACAAACTGTTTCGTAATCCGGTTTCTACAATGAGCCAAGGGTGAACAATCTCATACCTCCGCTCCCGTAACACCGAGGATAGGAAGAGATCCAGCTGCTGCATCTTTCCACCGCGTCCATACTAATATTTCTGTTTTCCGCCCACTCGTACTCGGGAGAGGTCAACACCCCCGTTGAAAAACCAGCAGTGCTGAGGATGTGCTGTTAAAAGAGAAAACAAACAAATCTTAGTTTCGCTGAAAGATTTCCCATCTGAGGTATTCCCATCACGGTTAAAAAGAAACAGCTCTGGAAGGAAGACAATAATGAAAGATACTGATTTTGATTAATGGCAACAAACTGCATCACCCAGTGATGTCATCATGTTTGATTCGGGATTAGAAACGACGCAGTCTGATGGATTTTAACAAAATAAAAAAGTCTCAGGATGATAGTAGCTGTCCCCATATCTTGAGGGATTTTTAACTGAGATGGATTTTCATGTATTTTTATTCCTTTGAAGGTTCCAAGAGGTTGAAGCAGAGCTACATGGACACACACACACACACACACACACACACACACACACAGCTTTATATGGGCAGAGCATTTGATGAACAACTCCAGGCAGAGGACCGACTACATTTAATTGGTTTGCGAGACTTCCCAAGCTTAAACCTGGAGATTAATTAAAAATGAAAGAATGTGATGTGAGAGAGCAAGAAGAAAAGTAAAAAAAAAAAACAAAAACAGCCTCAGAGAGTTCCAGCATCCATACATATATATATATATTATACTCCATAGTGAGAATTCAGCACCAAAGAAGGTCAGTTTCCCACTGATTTCTTCTGTTTTAACTCTACATAACCTTTAGCAACAAGGAGCTAGGTGCTTATGCAATATTCATCCGGCTTGTTAGTCCATTCTCTTGGTTCTGCCTCGCCTTGTTATTCATACGCGAGCTGCTACAAATGACATCAATGAATACACGGCGTCCGCGATATAAGTGCTGTAAATGGAAGCGGGGGCTGACCCGTGGGGTTACGCGGCTGGTGTGTGTTTACTCTGTGGCGCGACGGCTCAGGCAGATGAGTTCAGCATCCCGGCCAAGTGCAAACAGAAATATCTGAGCAATAACAGCGTGTTCCCCGTTTTTGAAACCCCCCCCCCCCCGAAAAAAAAGGACGAAACACCAGCCGTGAAACTGCTCTTTCGTACTTGGACATTTTGTCCGTGCATCTGTCTGCATCCTATTAAACTCTGTGCTCTCATATCTGGCTCCATTGTCGCTCACAGGCTGCTGAAAGCACACAAGTGCTCATCATGTGGTTTGGCACATTCTTAAAAATAGCCCCACAAAAGGAAATTAGAATTTTTGAGCCCATTTACGACTATTCCCGTGCATTTCTGCTCTCCGTGAGGTCTAACCTGCCTCCATTCACTGTAAATACAGTGTCTGAATATGTTGGACTCAATAAGAGCGATGTTGCGTGTCACAGGGTGCCATTACCTCAAAGTCATCAATGTTATCTTCATTTTTCCCCCCTTAATCCTCAGGCATTAACATGTAATTTCGAGTTTTACCGTGCATGACATAAAGCTGTCAGATGTGCTCAATGAAATTAATTACTCAATCAAAACCTAATGATGAAAGCTCATTAATTCCTGAGGAGCCAAATTCGGACTGATTAAACGAGATGGAGAACTCGAAATAGCATATTTTAAAGCAGGACCACGTTATTTTTCACATTTTGCTTTTCTTCCTGCCACGGCTCGCCTTTCATAAAATAAATCGTACAGTATGTTTTGTCCCTTTTTTTCCTTTCTTTATTTAAATACAATCTGGCCTCGGAGATATCGAAACAGAAAAAAGAGAAAATCCTGCTCATATTCATACCACGGCGTGACCTTCCAAAACAATACCAGGCAAGTCATACATAATTTCCAAAAGTTGGAACGCAACAGTCATAACCAAGAGGCCACTGAAATACTCCTTGCTCCCAGGGATCTTTTTTTTTTTCCCACCCCCTCAGCTCCCGCTCCCTCTCATCCATTTATTGGTTTACTTTAAGTACCAGCATCAAGCAGATGGGGCGGCCATGACAGCGACACACTGCTCGGGCAGCTGTGAGAGTGTGTAGACAAGAGGTAATGAATAATCAGCCACCAGCCTCCAACTGCTTCATATTAATAGCGAGGTGTTCTAATTACATTTTCACAACTTGTTGGGTCTATATGCGACCAAATGCGAGGCTGCTGGATAATGGATGAATCAGCGACTTTTGGTCACGATCCCAAAAGATTTTTTTATTATTATTTTTTTTCTTTCTTTCTTTCCTCTCCCAGCCCTGGAACGCGTTCAGAGAAGAGGTCTCGGGGCTTGATTTATCGGCTGGAATATTACAACAAATCAACATTAGGAATAAATAACCACACACTAAGGAGATTGGATTGTGCTGCAGCAAAAAACAAATGCCGCATTCTGCGATGCAGTTTCGTAAAGAAGAAAAAAAAAAAACTATGAAATGAACTTAAGTTATTCCGATGAGAGTTCAACAGTGTTCTCCAAGGTTGCACTGATTGTTGTCGCTTTGACACGAAGGCACTTGACTCCATTTGGCACCGTGTCCACGGCAACCGCAGCCATCGCAGTGCAGAGGTAAGAATAAAAAAAAAGGGGGGAGCAGAAAAAAACCCAACAACCTTGTATCATTTCTCTAGCTTATTGTGCACCAAGGAAATGCTGATTCCAGCGCTAAATGTTTGATGAAGGAGGGGGGGGCCACGTGTCGGGGGGAGATTTATTCCATTTAAAATATGGTTTATTTTACTTGGCCAGGAGGAAATGGCATTAAACAAATGAGTGTACCTGAACTAACAAACCACAACTCTGGGAAGGCATTTATCACCCTGGAAGAAGATAAGAAGATATTGTATTTATCTGTCCTTTCCCAGTAATCAATTAAGATGGGAGGACTTCCTGTCGTGAGATGTCTTAAAGGCAAAATCCGCCCTAAAATTCCCAATTAAGAGCTCCACGCCATAAAGTTAATGTCTGCGGGGCTGCAGATGTCTCCCCGCGCTGGAAGTCGAATCATTAAAAGAAAAAAAGCCCCGGCTGATGATGTCATCAGGGGACACTTTCTGGAGATGGCCCATTGTGGGTGAATTACTGACCCGCGCCGGCTGCTTGGCAGAGTGGCTTTTTATGTGAATGTCAGGCTTCCAGCTGCGCGTCACAGTATCTGCCCGTACGCCAGTAAAAAAAAAAAAAAAAAAAGAGGAAGAAAAAATATCAGCGTGTCCAGCAGCATTATTCACTGTCTGCCGGAGCACACTGCGGTCTGCCACGGCTCTATTCAGCCTAAAGAGATGCGTGTCCAAATGCACAATTTACAGCTGAGCCGTGCTATATCACGGGATGGTTTAAAAACAAACCCCGGTGACAATCACACATCCAGTGAGGTGACATCGATGCCCGGCTGGGTAATCGGTACAACTGGGAGGGTTCCTGGTGGGCCGCTTCAATATGTCTCGGGCCAGAAAACATTCATTTTGACGACTGTCCTGGAAGTTCACATTCTCTTAAAGTTCTGTACGTGTGGCAATCTGCAGCCTCTGCATGGTGGTACATTACAGGGGTCAGTTTATCTCCCCCCCCCCCAACCCGGCCCTCCAGATATGTCAGACTCGGCTGGGTCTGTATAGCATGTATTTTCCCAGTTTCCTCAGGTAGCGGTCGCTCACTGTAGCGATGATAAGCGAGAATAGATGGTAAGAGGAGGCTGAGAAAGCCCGGCCGAATGGCCTCTCGAGACATCCAACATATAGAAACTATACGATAGCGAGAGCCAGGCTTATTTATCCACTTTTTTTCCCCCCACCAAGGAAAAAGTGGGCTGGTCTGAGATGGAGGAAACTCCAGCCTTGGATGACACCATGATTACATGTTCCCTGCAGTGCGTGTCACGTCCCCTCTAGCAAACTTTCCTACAACGTTTGCACTTTTTTTTTTTCCTTCCTTTACCCGAACAGAACTTTTGATAATATTTCCACGCGCCATGAATGGAAACTAGGGGCGTAATCTGCTGCGGGGAGACAAAGCAAGGGTACGTAGAGGTGCTCTTGAGGGAGACGAGCGCCCCGGCGGTGCCTGTCTCCCTGACAGGGAAGAGGAGGGAGGGAGGGATGAAGAGCAGCGAGATGGCAGGCGGGCCTTGAAAGCACCATGCATATGGATGTTACAGTAGAAGCAGATGGGGCGCAGGCAGCGACACTGCGGAGGTAGAGCGGCACCTGTGCGGCGGCTCTCCGGGCAGTGATCAAAGTGCCTCGTCTGCATGTTTGATGAACATGTGCGTCAGGTTTTGACAGCAGCGAGGCCGTGCGACATGGAGAGAGTGGGTAGCGCTTAAGAACATGGCACCCGGGAGGAGGAAGAGGAGGGGGGCTGGTTTCTGGACTGAGAACCTGTGTTAAAGTGGATGCAAACACGTAGCTGATGCACAATGTAGGACACGGCTATGCTTCATCGCAGGAGTTCACTCTGCGGTGAGAGTGCCTAGTAAATCCACCTGGAGTGAGAGCCCCCCCTCCTCACCTAATGGATCAAACTCTCCATCTCACTTTCTGGCATCCGAAACCCAACTCAAATCCCGCACGCCCAAATCAGCGCCCCCCCGGTCTCAATTTTTACTGCTGATCCCATCTCTGCTGACGTCTTACCTTCCTCGTTTCGCACCTATTGCCAGACTGAATTTATAAACACAGAGAGGTCAAACGTACACTCTCCTGGTTGCGTTTCATCCTCAGTCGGCCTCTGCATATAAAAAGCCTGATTTTCTAATATGGCACAGGTGTGGACCTTGGTCACGCCTCTCTCTCTCTCTCTGAACCCAAACTGTTCCTAAAACAAGCCCAAATTGCACTGTTATTTGCGGCCTTTCTAATCTTTATTGCAGTCTGCCTTCATGTTGCCATCCTAACTGCTTATTTGGAACGACATGAAGCCTAAAGTGACGGACATTACCCTTAAAAGCTCCGCGCCCCAATGCAATGTGCACAGGACTCCATCTTGTAACATAATAGAATGTATGACAGCGTGTGTTTGACGACATGTCAGCGAGGTCTCAAGAGAAATCGATATTTACCGACATGTCTCAAAAAGGTCTTGTCAATATGAACTCTGCACTCGAGGGCTCTTTTTCATGGCAATACAGCATAAAAGATGACGCAGTGCGTGAAAAACCCAGCAGCGACTTGAGAGTTGCTTTCACGCCTGGGTCTTATTAGGGATCCCCTTTAAGCTAAATTAAAACAAAATACCGGCAAATAATTATTTCTCAGTATGGGTTGTTCAGACCCTTTTACATATAAAATGGGAGAATATCCCATTCCACTGTAAGTGTTGAAACAATTAACAATACCCCAGTGTATTTGGGCTTTTAGAGCAATTAGTAATCACACACAGCTGGGGTTGGAGCAAATAAAGTTAAGTGTTGCCGTTTCCATCAATGTCTGCGTTTGGTTTTAGCACAACACTGTTGTGATTCACTGGACTCCTTTTGCCCCCCCCCCCCGGGCACCAAATAACACAATGAAATTACGCCTGTCAATGCTGATTGGCGGAGCCCCGGCTTTAACGTCAATAGACGCAGATAAAAATCGGATCCTGTGCCTATTTCCTGAGGCCCGACTCCCGGCAGGGACACCCCCGCGTCCACCGCGCAATCAGGGATCAATATATCGTCTCCGATAATGGACGCCGGTCACATCTATAATCTCTCGTGAGAAACCTGTCATCCGGCATCGAGGTAAACGCGTACGCGCCTCGGTTGCAGATGCCCGGGTTATTTCCCCAAGGTGAGCGAGGGAGAACGGAAGTCTGCTCCTCCCCGTGTCTTTTTTTCCTTTCAGGTCGGATATGCAAGCTGGGAGGAAAAAAAAAAAAGAGGCAGGGACTTCTAATAGGCTCTTAGATGTACGGGGGCATTTAGTTCCAGAGGCAGAGGTCGTTTATATCCATCTCCCTCTGTCTCTCGTCGCCCTTCCTCTGTCTCAGACACAGTGGGTAGTGTTTCCACCAAAGCTGGGAACAAAACACACCCCTGACTGCAGATTTGACACCTGCCAGTCAAACTGATTCACCCCAAACCGAAAACGGCGGCGGCATCAGCACGGCGTGATGAAAGACGCGTCCGCTGATTGGAATCAACGCGAGGAGTCCATCACTGTTGACGTTACGGCATCCTCTGCTAGCTGGTGAGAAACCTATCGATTTCCATTGTGGCATTCGCGAAAGAGAGACAAAGACGGCGGCGCGGCTCGAATTACACCGCGGGGAGGACGCACAATAGAAATCATCTGGAGGTATCGACGCCCGCGCCGCTATTACAGGGAGGGGATCTCCGGTGCTCACCGTCATTATGGACCTGATGCCAAATTATACATCACTCGCAGGGTGTCATCGCTCAGTCTGATTTATTCGGCAGAGATGCTTTCTCTCCGGGGGCTGCACTGGTCATTTTTCATGTTGGACCGAGCTCTCCAAATTCTAACTCAAAGTGTATAACAGCGAATGGAGGCTACAGTGGCAATAGTACACTCAAAAGCCATGTATGTCGCCTTGTTCTATTGTGATTACACTCCAATATGCTAGGGGGCGCTGTTATGGATATTTTCCACAAAATGAGCAGGAAAGTTTACTTAAAAGACAACTTAGTACTCAATACTTATTCATTATGTAGTCGCAGTCGCAGCTATCACCTAAACAGAGCCAAAGCCATTGACTCAAAGTCATATAGATAGTATAAAGTTAGTTAGCTGTCCTGACCTGATTCTGAACTCAGACTGATCTCATCTCTGGCCCGTATTGCAGCAGTTTCACTCTGTTGATAGAATAGCACCCAGGAAAGTCAGATGGATCATTTTGTAATAATAAAAAGAAAAAATTGGATTTTGGTCATTTTACTTTTGCTCGGCAGAATTACTGAGGTCTCGCCATCCCTGGAAATATTAAACAGCGCGACAGAGGTTTGATGGATGAAAACGTCTCAAAAATAGCAACATGTCAGCTTTGAGTGACTGAAAATAGAGCCGGTGGGTACATTTGATGCATTTTTTTTAACGTGGCACCTGACAGATAGAAACATTCAATTTCTGGAATTATAATAACTGCATTTCCATTTCAGGGGGGAAAAAATAAAGATGTAAACAAAGAAAATAGATAGCAACTTACTGACAAGAGGAAGAAGAAGAGAAGCTGTGCCTCTTGGAGTTCCTTCCCCCCGCAGCCTGCCCAAAAAAAAACAAAAAGGACGTGTTAAGCAAACACAATTCTTCACACGCTCTCGTGACACATTACAGTTGTCAGAAATAATACACCCGGCGGATGAGAGAGACTGTCACACATTAAGTGTCGGGACACCTTCATCCCAAACTTTAAAGAAAACTCCAATTCGGAGCCGCATCAGGACGGCGGTGAGAAACAAAACACTGTCAAAGCAATCATGATTTTATTCACAGAGGCAGCGTGAGAGCTGAAAGACTCAGGTAATAATAGCCTTGGACTGGCGTGATTATAGTCTATATCCGCCACATTCAAATAGCAGCCATTTTCCCCTACAGTCATTCAGCGGATTCATTTGTTCCTTCTGTTTCATTTATTATGTAATACCACAGATAAAAGGACTATAAATCCAAATAAATGACTTAATTATCTGTTTTCAGTGGGACAAAAGTTATCGGACTTAAAAAAGAGTTATGCTATTCTTCTTAAATGATGCATCACAAATGAATTCCAACATATCCAGAATGACTTTATTGTATTGTTTACCCTGCACATGCATTTCTAAATGCACTTTCTAACCGTTCCCTCGCAATGGGAAGTTGGTTCTTGGTCAAGTTTTGCAATTATAATTTGGGATTTGGTCTTTTATTCACATACTAATCAAGTTGATGTCCGGGGCTGATGTACAAAATAAATGTAATAGGTTGCATTTGTAGAGACGGAGTTCAGTTAGGTGCCAGCTTTCATAGTCACAAATATCCCGAAGTCGGTCATCAAATAATTTATGTCGCTCAAACTGTTTCGGAAGTGTTTCTGTTAAGGAACGTGTGCTCCGGCGCGTAGCAAGCCTCTGTTTTGTTTGTCTGGTTCTACAGATCTTTAAGGATTAGATGTGTATGCCGAGCCAAACGCATTATGGAAACATAGGAAATTGCATTTTATCTGGAGGATTTGGATCATATTGAGTTTCGCAGAGATGGAATCTCTCTCTACTTGATACATTTCCTCGCGGCTGATGCCGTTTCCTGCACTTTGTTTCAAGGCATTGTGGGGATTATAGTTTGCACTGTGCCTGCAATCAGAGCAAACACTCCCACTGCCGAGTCCGCCTATGTCACAGTCCACCTTGTAAAATCAATGTTGTTTCTCCACATACAGGTGTAAGTGTGATTTTCCCCACAGGGGAGCCGATGTCTGCATTCATACATTGTGACCCCTCCTCCCTCCTCCATCCTCTCTCCTCCTCCTCCCCTTCCCTCGTTCAGGTTTTCCGAGCATCAGCGGGATGCATTCTGGGTCAGTGAAAGGCCATGAATGAAAACAAGGCGACTCCTGACTCCCTCCATATTCATGAAGGGAATCGGTAAATGTAAGCAAAAGCTTTCCAGGCAGAAATGATCACACAGCGGTTTGCAGTCTCGTATTATTTGGCCGTCTGCTTGTAAACTTTCACGTGTTATTATGGGAAACGAGATAAAACAAAAATGCAAGGGAGCATGAGGGTTATGAAATTCAGCAGAACCTGGCAACGCAAATTACTGCGCAAAAAAAAAAGTGAGGTATTTCATGCTACTGTGAAATATTTGGGATTTTTTCTGGCAAGTTCTGTAATTATAAAAGAAGAAGTCCAAAGGGCAGAAAATTAGAAGTATGACAGTTAAAACCCTTCATATGAAAGTAATTAAAGATTTTGCGAGTTTGCCTTGAAATCGCGTTTGAAGATCAAGGAGCGAGCTTCAAATAAAAAATTCCTGTAGGATTTTTGGAGAGCAACATTTAAGGGAAAAAAAAGTGATGTTAAATCGCTTCGCCCTGGCATGTTTTTCTTTTTTCCTTGTTCCGGCAGGACGGCGCTCTGATGCGTCCCGGCATTGGCGGCGTCCCCGGAGTGGAAAAGCGAACCGGGCCGTCTCGCAATCAATCACCGGCGATGGCGAGTGGATTACGAGCCGCTATCTGTGCCCGTTTGCTTCTGGGACCGAGGGGAGAGGCGTTTTCTCCCCCCCCCCCCCCCGTGGACTGAAATGGACTTGAAGTGAGGAAGGATCCCATCAGAATGGTAGATGAAGTATTGCTGCTTTACTGCACGGCCGTCCTGAGGGAGGAGACTGTGTTTTATTGTTACTGACACCAGACTCCCATTTGGAGGAAATATCCCATAGGACTGCGCCGCAGTCAAAAGTCCGACCCTGGCAGGAGCCAAAAGCTTTGATGTCGCATTAAAAAAAAAACCTGCAGTGTGGAACTGAGAGGTTGCACACTTGGACAATACTTGAAACAGACTCAAAATGGAAAGCTGAAGCAATAATCTGCAACATTTCTTCTCGGGGAAAAAAAATTATATATATATATATATATTAAAAAAACTGTTTCGGATTGTCAACATATGGCTGGACGTACATTTATTTCACACATTTCATGGCACGGAACCTGCGAAAAATGTTGTCTCGAGGGGCCTGACCACACAGTAATCAACAAGCAGCAGGTGAGAAACGATCGAAAGCAAACTATTAAAAACTTTGCCGTCAAAGCAGCGTTTTTCTGCATCCTGTGGGCAATGAAGCGTTCCGGAGGAAACGGTCGGTCACAGGAATAAAGACGGCGAGTGCTCCTGCTTCTACATACTGTAATGCAACACATTCAGTGTGGCGAACCCACAGGTTTCCACATAAACCGGGTATACTCCATGCTTTTTGCCCTATGTGAGCTGGAGATAAACACCAGCCGACTCCAGTAAGATGCTGGACGGATGGAGTTTTTGATGCTGTGAGGCAGCCTAGCTTTACATGCTCCAGCAGCACCAATAAGGCCTTGGACTGGAGTGGCACGCTTAGGCGCCACAGACATGCAAAAGGGTTGGAAAAAGCCTTTCCTGTGTGCGACTTTGACTCCGATCCACCCAAAGCGAGGTCAAACACGGAATCCCGGCTCCGAGTATCCAAACCTGACTGACGGGTCGTTGCGTGGAAGAGCCCATCGAGGGGGTAGTCGACGACAGTGACATCAAAACAAAGCGGGGGAAACCTCACAGACGACAATATAAGCTCCTTATGGTAATGTGGCTTTGTCCCGCAGCCACGTGTAAGTGCTCACGCTAACACCTTATATTGCCTTGGCATCATCTGTAACGCGTGAGCCCAGAGTTGTGAAGCACTTCATATGCAAGGAGTAAAAAAAAAAGAAAGAAAGAAAGACGGGAACAAAATCACCATAAATTTGCTACAAGTTATTGCCGTCCATTCATCTTTTTCTGATCGTTATTGTCTTGAGAGAATATGAGAAAATTCTCGCAGCGGCTCTGATGTTGTGGCAAATGAGCACAGTGAAAAGGGGGGAAAACAGAGAGAGAAAGAGAGGGAGAGAGAGAGAGGAGGCTCCGAGGGAGACTAATCATTGTTTGTGAGACGGAGGAAGTGAGACAGACAGAATCAAAGAACCCCGAGACAAAGCCCGACCACACGTCCGCATGAATTAGCATTTAAACAAGAAACAGGCGATCTTATCATAATGCTTTTAGAAGCTGTTTAGCTTTTTATCAAGTGTTTGAGCAAACACAAACACATACGTACCGGTGGAAAAATAAAAAGTCCTCCCCTCCCCCAAAAAGGAAAAAAAAAGATCTTCGGGCGCGGAGTGAAAATTCAAACATGCTCACCTTTTGTCGGAAGCTAAAATTAGTTTCACCTCCGACGCATCCGACTAATGAGTTTTCATTGAGTCTTTGTGACAGGCCCTGATAGATAGATATGCTCCACTTACTGTCGTTTTATGCGATTTCGGGAAAAGAATGGGGAGGAGGACGAGTAAAAAAAAAAGAAAGAAAGAAGGAAAGAAGGAGAGAAAAAAGGAGGGGCGTCTGCAGCCAAGCGCACTGACAAAACTGGAGCAGGAGCTGCGGCGCCGAGTGACGGGTCATGAAAGGAAAAGCCTCCACCATCTTTGTTTGTTATTAGGGCCCGACAATGTGTGTGATTGACTGACAGATTGAGACTAACACAGGGAGAGAGAGAGTGAGTGAGTGAGTGAGAGAGAGAGAGAGAGAGAGAGAGAGAGAGAGAGAGAGAGAGAGATGGGGGGATGGAGAAAACTGCAGCATACAGGCAAAATCTCGAAGGAATTACATCACTGTGCTGGAGCTGCAGAAAAATCATAAACTGTGAGATAAAAAGACGGAAAAGTACGACAGATGCTTGTGCTCGCTGGCTCTTCCTCTCCGAGGCTATTTTTATTACAGGACGCACAAGGGGCATTTACCAAAAGCCATTTAATTAATCAACACTATCTTCAATTAATTAAATCTCCTAATCCGGTATATTATTCAATTTGTTGGAGTCCTATTTGTCCCTCCATAGATTGCATCGGTGCATCTGATTCCCTGTGGTTTGCTTTCCTTTATTTATTTCCGAAGAACAGCATTGCCCCATTCGCTCCATCCATGCATTATCTGTATCTGTGTTCATACCCATAAGATAACCTTACTCACTATTTACTTTCATAGTCACACCTTGGGGCAGTTCAGAGTCTCCAATCGGCCGAAACGCGCATGATTCTGGACTGTGGGAGGAAGCCGCAAACACTACACTTTATGGCTTTCGGTGCCAAATTCTGTGTTTTTAATGTTATTATGCAGATGTGACTGCAGGACTGGCACTAATTTGGGAGAAAATCTCTGCAGCTTTTTTAAACTCCTTTAAACTTGGCTGCGTTCGTGACTTCAAACAGAGAGGAAAGTTTCCATGACAGTTTCCAGGCAGAGGAAAACAGCAGACTTCTCTCTTCCCGTTCTCCATGCAGATCATTTCTAATCTGTGCCGTTACCTCAGTGACAAGATGTTGCTCTGATCTAAAAAAACAAAAAAAAATTGACCTCAGGTGATGCTTTTTCAGCGCTGGAGAGGTTTCCTCCTTTGGCAGGTTTGAAGGCGCCCTGGCCTCTCCAGATCTGTATCGATCCTTCGCCGCCCGATCGATAATAATTAGAAAAGTATTTAATGACTTTGTGAACCCCTGACCCAGAAAGTTACATAATTGCGCAGCAGGGAGGCTGGGCGGGGGGGCTCTGCTTGTTAAGCGGAGGGAGGTGAGGGTGCTGGAGTGCTGGCTTCAAGTGTTTGCTACAGATTTCGAGCAGCCTTTTAGGGACAAGATGAGAGGATGTGTTACATGAGTTTTCAAAAACAGCCATAGAATATAAACTCTTTACGATCCACCCTGCATATTTATCTTATATATTTATATGAATATATATATATGCTTTATAGTGGTAGTTATGCTGCACGCTACTTCATCAGCTTATCTGCTGCATCTGGAAGTGAAGGAAGGGGAAAATCAATGCAGGATGGTAGCTTTTACCTTAGCTCACCTCGTCACTGTACATCACGTTACAGAGGAGTCGCTATTTACTTTCATTGAGCTTTTATGCGGGGAAAAACCTGAGTGGGGGAGACAAGTGCCTTGAATCACCCACTCAGGAGAAAAGTAATTACATTCATTTACTTGCTCCGCAACAACTGGAGCCATTTGTTACATGCCTTGCTACTATGTTTAAGAGTGTCTTTAACAGAGTTTGGTCCAACCTTTTTAGTGCATGTAGAAATAGAGGGGGACAGAAATACAGGGCTGTCCCAGTCAGCCCCACAAAATGCATGTTTAGGTTGATTGGAGACCCTGAACTGCCACTAGCTGTGAGATTGAGCGAGTATAAAATGTACAAAGTAAGACCTAAACTTTGCTGACCACTGGCAACTTTTTCTGGACGAGAGTGTCTAATCTGAAGCCATAAAATCCCCAAACCGAGCCAGTAAAGCGAGTTGCACAGGCATCACTCTTCAAAGTTTGCTGCTCCTGGTCATTTTCGACCAAAACTCCAACATCTGAGTATTAAACTGGCATCATTTCAGCGCCCAGCTTGGCAGGGAAGGCACAGTTTTTCTTTTTAAATGTTATCATATTTAGAAAGCAGCTTTCCCTTTTTCCATTTAAAACAATACAGAGCCGTCACAGCATTAGCCCTGGTGCCTTCACGGTCCAAGGACCTGTGAAAAAAAGCAACACTCACAGCAGTCATCACACATGGGTCTCGTTGAGCTGCCCGCAGCTCGGCACTGGCAAATCTATGATAATTCTGTTCACCGAGATCGATAAAGATATGCAGCACTCCCTTGCATAAAACATATTAAGGCACAAGGAATTGCTGGTGCCAACTGTTGCCCTTAAAAGTGATATTTCACTTTGTTGCATTTCCAATCTGGAGGTGAGCCGGCCGCCCCGTACACAGTGTCTTCATGATCAGCTTTGATAAGTTCCTGTCTGGGAAATCTATAGTCATTAATGTTTGGCTCTGTCTCATCAAAAACTACAAACTAGTGAAATTAGTTAGGTTATAAAAGTCGATACATAACCATCCTCCTCCTCCTCTGCACTGCAACAAAGCCGGCTGTGAGGTTCGACTGCTAAAGCACCACTTGAGCATATTTCTTTTTTTGTTATAATCTCTTACTGGAATCATCAAATGATGAACATGTTTTATAGATACACTCAGATTTATACACAAAATATTTCATTTTTTGCTCAAGTGGGCGTAATTCCAATCGACTGCTGGCATCAGATGAGGCCCATTAGGTGTCAGATATTATTAAAACAAAACTCTGGGTTGAATCTGGCTCGTCTGTGTGGAAGCGTATGCCCACCATGCCAAAGTGTTTGTATTGGCAGAGCAGAGTGTGTTGCATGTTTCTATCCGTCTCTGCCACAGCTGATGGTCGGACTTATCCAACACTGCTGGGCTCTGAGTCTCATGTGTCCTACGATTTCCAAGTTTCTTTTTCTCTTGCCCGAACAGACTAACATAATGAAATACACGGAGGAAGAGGAGGAGGAGGAGGAGGAGGAGGAGGCAGCGGCGGCCACATCCGTACGTTTAATTTTATGCGATTTATTCTGTCTGCTCCGTCGGTTTATTCTGCATCTCGATATCCTGCAAATATTGACAGACAGAGGGAAGAAAAACAGTCATGAGATGGAAATGTGCGACTCAGGAGCCAATCTCCTGACATGTCACCGCTTTAGGCCAGCGAGCAGTTCCACAATATTGATTGCCAGTGTGTAAATGTGAACGGGTTTACAGCGCATAGCCGCTTCATTGAAATTGATTGTCAATTCCTGTGTCATTGATATGATCTGGGTCACTGTTTTAAACCGTGACACGTCGGCCGCGGAGCTGTTGTTGATACAGACAGCCATCGACTGGGACGCGCCAGGTTGGAAAATAAATAAATAAATAATTAAAACAATACTTTCCAACTGTTTGATCAATGCGGCGTTACAGCTAATGCAGCTTCGCACAGAACCACGGCTCCCAAATGGGGACGCTTAGCAAAGTCTGCTTGGGAACCATTACTGCTTTTAACTGGGACGATTTTGCACTGTTGTGCCTCTTCTCCGGTTTTAATTTCAGGTCATTTTCCTCAAGGGGAGAAGCGAAGGTTACATTCTGTTGTACACAAACACAGACGAGCTAAAACATAATATCGTGCGCTCAACACGCACCCTCAGCCTGACAGTGCACTTTGCGGTGTATTTATATCCCTGACAGCAAGTGTTTTTGCAGATCTGGGGCGCCACTCCAAAAAGGACACAGATGTCACAAATTTCGTGTGACCCAGATGTTACGGAGTTTTGCGCAGCCACTGAATCATGGGATGCATTTGGACAGTAGCAGAGACCGGGACTCTACCCATCTGTGCACACAGTGGTGTGTTATGACTGGCAGCTGCTTAGGTATACAAGATGATGCATGTGTGCAGCTAGATAAAAACATTTACAGTGGGGACAGCCATAGTGTTACTCCGAACGCGTAGAAAAAGGAGAGCAAGGGAGGAGAAAAAAAAACATGTTCAGATGCATCTTGTGCCCACATGCTGTATATATTCATTTATTCATCTCTCCGGCGTGCTGTGATACAGAGCAGGGCCTGATGGAGACATATCAGCAAACATCATTTATTTTCTCTTTCAGTCATCTGGCGGAGACCTGGCAAAGAGACTGAAAACATACAGCCCTGGAAACGTGTCAATTTCAGCAAAGTAGGTGGAACGCGGGCAAACACGGCACGCGGAGGAAAACAGAGCTTGCATGTCGAGGCCAGCTAGGGGAGGGAGGAAATAAATAAATAAATAAATAAATAAATAAATAAATAAATAAATAAAATCAGATTGCACTTCCCGGGAGAGCAGCCGCAGAGAGAGACCCGGAGCCTTGTTGGCGGCGGCGAAAAAAAGGGATTTGAGTGACACAGCAAAGCGAGGACGAGACACGAACGAAGACGGGTCTGGGAAGTTTAGCAGCCGCTCCCCTGGAAAAAACAAGAGCGCCTCCCCCATTCGTTTTCCACCCCAAATCTTTAATGAAATGCAAATCAAACATTCAGCGAATTTGATTAATCTCGGAGGGTGGCCGGAGCCCGCTGACTGGAACAGCGGGAGCGCCGTTGTCAGCCTTGTTGTGATCTGCTCAGCTACTGCTCCGCCATGATTCATTTATTTAATTGGGATGAACTCGAAGATTTTCTGTTTTTTTTTCCCCTTTTCCTTGCCTTGCTCCGGCGTGAACTTTCCCGCCTCGTAACGGCGCGTAGCCACTTGACGTGGAGCTGTTCACCCTCATCAAAGAGAAAGGAGCCGGCTCATGCGTGCCCCCGAGGTCATCTCACCTCTCTCCGTCATCTCTTTTTGCTTTCGTTCTGCGCTCCTCCATTCCTGTTCTCTTAATCCCTGCAGGGTCACGCCAGGCCGGGGTGTATCCCAGCATGCACCACGGCCAACCAGACACTCATCACATTTCATATTAATACCCGAGCCGGCAGAAAAGCCTGACATCTCCTCCCGCCGAGTGACAAAACTAATTAGCGGTTAAATTTTTCACGTGTTCTTCTTTTGAATCATTTGCAGCGATATTTTTTCTTCTTTTTTTTGTCAACAAGCTGAGGTCGATTTGAAAAGCGATCCAGCTCTCGCCCCTTTGATTGTTTCTCAGAGGCGGACATGTCTGTCCCCCTTGATGTAATTAAGAAGTTACCCTGGGTTCATTTCCTTAATGGCTCTGAGTATGAGAACCTGATGGCTGTTATATGGCAACATCTGCGCCTTTTATTCCCACAATATCAAGCAATGTCAGGGTCCTTGCCCATAATTATTTCTGATTAAAGTCTCACTCACACTGCACTACAGTTTCCTGTAGTGCCTGAGATTGGACTGAGATTTAAGGACTTTGTTGATGTTTACTTCCGAATGGCAGAACTAGTTTAGTGTGTCCATCTATTATATTCATCTTCACATCTATCTATCCATCGAAATGGACAAAGGCAACTAAAAGCGCAACATATAACCCCTTCAAGTCACATGGAACCACATTAAAAGTCCCATAAAGTCCTGTCGAGTCACATAAGTTATGTGAAGTCACGTCCTGTCATATAGAATCATGTAAAGTCACGTGAAGACACCTAAAGCTGTCATGTTGAGTCTCAAAGATTCAGATAGTCACACAGAGTCATGTACAGTCACACAGACTTACACCAAGGGGATATTTAGAGTCTATAATCAGCTTAAAACATGCATGTTATTAGACTATAGAGAAAACTAGAGTACCTGGAGAAAACCCACACACACAAGGTGAGATACAGAGTAGTAGTGATTCAAACAAAGTTACCAAAAATGGATGGAATCAATGTCAAAGTGTCAGAAGTTGGTGTGGAAAAAGTGATTACCATTTACATTCGAAAAATTCAGGCACTCCCATCAAAAATCCCTCTAAAATACTAAGGGAAACTAAACTAAAGAGAAGCCTCCACATTGACTTTGAAGGCGTCATGGTGGCTTCCTCTTTGTGACATCTTCAAAGCGAGCGTTTTGCGCCCTCGGGTTGTCAGGAGGGTGCTCAGTTCTAGTGCCCATACAGACATCGTGCAATATCCACCCGAGGGCCCAATTGTCTCGTAATCTGTCCGTGCTCCCGGCGTGCTCCAGCGTGCTTGCCTGCCCCTCCTGGAGCCTGTGGAAGTGTAGTGCTTCACACTCCAGAACCTGAATACTGTGATCCCACTAAACAGAGCCCGTTGTTGAAAGCCAAACTGATGGGAGACTGTGATTGGCAGAGTAAATAGCCCCTTTGGACGATTTCCTCATCTTGGAATTCCCATATGTGATGGATGGAGAGAACTGTTAACTCCTGCCATGTTTGTTTATGATGAAGCCTGGCTCTCAGAGCTCTGGAGGAAGCTCACAGGCAGGAGGTGGTGGGGTCAGAGGGAACTTTGCCAATCTGACTCCACAGTTCTGACAATAACTAATTGGAGTGGCTGCTATTGTGCAGTTTGTGGGCATAGGTACAGCCCACAAACTTAAAAAGGAGGACATTTATGATGTTTACTCTGCTGTTTATGACTTCCATACTGTGGGAAGGTGAAATTTGTGTGATTTAGCAAATTTATTGCCCTAAAATCACATGTGATGTATAGCCAGTCAAGAGGTTACAGCTTGCTGACTTTGGGGAATAATCACGAGTACCACAGAAGCATATGGGACCGAAATCTATCACATCATGTATAATGTGACATGCTAATTTGCATGTAATGATGCTATAGAGAGTGAGCTCGAGGATCATCACAGTTGGAAACGATAAAGCCAGACAACAAAGGCTCTGCTGCGGCAAGTGAGACTCTGAGATTATATCTGGTGGCCTTGGCCGGGACTGTCAATGCTGCTCTCGCCGCTTCACGCAGAGCGACACATCCTTTGTCTTTGGGAGTGAATGAGGCTCAATATTTGCTCTCTCATAAAAAATTCCCGACGGCCAAAGAATCTGGCTCCACGCTCTGGCTTTAAAGAGGACATGTCCTGCAAAACTCACTTTTTCAGTGCTTCGGCACATATATTTGCATATCTGGAGTCCCTGCCCAGCCCCTTAAGTGTGATTCTCAATAACCGTGTCAATATTTCACA
Organism: Karalla daura; assembly: GCA_029224185.1. NCBI lineage: Eukaryota > Metazoa > Chordata > Actinopteri > Chaetodontiformes > Leiognathidae > Karalla > Karalla daura. Next base: position 4,227,519 of record CM055211.1, read on the forward strand.
TGCCGGCTAAATCGAGCTGTGGTTACGCCACAGCTACCTCTGCAAGGATCCACCATTTGCTTTTCTCATACATGACAAATGAACGGCTGTCACATAAAACTGACTAAGCACATGGCTCGAACATGCTCAACCATTGCTACTGTTATACAAAGAGTCTCATTAGCATTAAAAGGGACAGGCACTAAAACCAGCTGCTCAAAATAGGCTCATTAAACCAGTGTGTAAAGTATCCTGCCCTTAGTTTTTTTTCCATCAAAGCATGTTTCTAACATTTCATTCACACCAAGAAGCCTTGTTAACTTGCCGAGAAGGAGAACAATATATCCCCTTTAAGTCTGAAACACACACCCGCACTAGAGTTGGATTCTCAACACATAAACCGGTTGTCAGATTGTGTATTTTGTGCGGCTCCTGTTGCACAAAAAACAGAACCGAGTTGACCTGGAATCTGTTTAACAGACGGCAGCAGCGGAGAAACGGATAATAATGAAACCTGCCAGCTGTGGAACATCTGGGGGGTGAAAATAATGCCAGTTTGCAGTGTGCGAGTTCAGGTCATTATCTCCGAGAAAAAAACCCTCCCATTATTTGATCATTGTGGAACCTAATGGAGACATAACCCAAATTGCACAATAGGGAGCCTCCCTTGAAAAAGAGTTGGCATTTTAGCCACACACACAACCCCAGCTGAAGTGGAAAAATAATAGTTTTAATTCGGTTTTCTGGCAGTGAGTCTGTGTCGGCCCTACTGCTACCCAGGCATGTTACATTGTTTTATTCCCCAACACAATGAAATTTCAATGAGGGCCATCGCATGATGCCACAACTTGACCCATTTCCAATGAAGGATAGGACAGAGATTCCTGATAAGGCTGCTAAAGACGAGGGCTGTTCCACTGTGAAATTGGAGTGTGCTTGAGGCTTCTCTCGTGGACTTATTCAGCTTGTTTTTTCCCCCCACACTCATCCATCCGTCACACTTTCTTGGGGGAATTACAAACATTTCATATTGTTTTTCTTTCCTTCCTCGTGTTAAAAAACAATTGCGGGAGAAATTCCAAAAAATCATTAAAAGCCTCCAAAAAAAAAAGGGAGAGCTGCCAAGAACAAATGGAACCTAGATTCCAAAGACCAAACAGAGACAGTGACAAGATTGGGATTATTATTTCTCACACACATAATCAGATCATTAAATCTATAAAATATGAGCGTGGGTCTATTTTTTCTCATGACAGCAACACACTGGACACTTTTGCTTACCCCGCGCCAAACTTTCGCAGCCAGACAATATAGTTTATAGCAGTTGGTGTCGACTATGAACAGAGATGTCCACTTCTGGTTACTAGGATCCAGGAGATTGTTGAAGAAGCGTTGGGGCGTGGAGAATCAGCTAGAGTCACACCAGATGAAGTCGCCTGCAGTCTGGTAAAGTCAAGAACAGTCATGACCAGTCAGGTTGAGTCACGTATAGTCACGTACAGTCACATAGAGTCACGTATAGTCACATAGGTCAATGACACAATAGCACAGATTAGGAAACAGGGTCATTCTATCTATCAAATATGTCTGTGGTTATATTCTTTCTCATAACTGCTACACAATGGACTCTGAGCTTTTGCTCAGCCTGTGCCAATCCCCAGCAGCCAAAGGGATCCAAGCTTTTCTTCTTCTCTTTTTTTTGTTTGTTTGTCTCCTCCTGCTGCTGTTGTGCTCCTCTGTCATCCACACTTTTAGAATCTATTTATTCTTTCAGTCTGATGGGTTGCACTTACAGGCTAAACACTATCCTCCTGCACTAAGCCAATGGACCGGAGCCAAAGAGGCCAAAAAAGAACACAGGGAGAAAAAACAAAACAAAAAAGGACAGCGGAGTTCATCACAGTCGGCGCAGACTATGATCGGAGATGACCACTGTTACCCCCGCTAAACAGGAGCTTGATTCCGATAGATTTTTTAAGAAGTGGAGGGGCGCAAGAGGAAGAGGGAAACAATGATTGATTTTCAGTGGCACATTGTCTGAACAAATAGGATTGTGGATAAAAAGAACATCCTGTCCATTCAGACGATCCGCTCCAAGCCAGGCAGAGAGAAACAAATAAAATCAGAGCGTCAGAGTATTTGGGGAAAAAGTCAAATTGTAAATGAAAGAGCTGAAAACTTTTTTTCTTCCTCTTCTCCGGTTTGGCCTATTTAACTTTATACTCTAACTTTTCACTATTTTATACAATCGGAAACAACGAGTCCACACTGATGGAGATTGGGACCAAAACATGCGTTGGTATTTATGTCTCCTATAGACAAATGGTTTGATTGGCAGCTTCTTGCCCCACCCCCTTCCCTGACTTTAATTGACTCCTTTCTTCAGTCTCGAGTTTAACAGGAACCATGACATACTCGAGTAGACAATCAAAAATCCATTCCATTAAAATTCAGCAAGCACATTCATGCTCCCCAGAGGACTGAATTTAGCCCGGCTGCTGGTGAGATTCACACAACAACAAACTACTAATTATGCTGTTTGTGGCATCTAATGGTTTTCTTACAGCGCGGTTTCAAAATCCCTCCTGCCTCTAGGGTGATTGGAGCCGGGCTTCAGATTTCCATTTTTTGGCTGCGGTAATGATCCCTGAGGGTGAAAACATGCATTTCCACTTGTTCTCATTGTCAGCGGGGGTCAAAGGTCGGCGCAGCCACAAGTGGAAAACACCAGCGCTCATGTAGGCTCCATTGTCTCGCTCCCCGAAAACACATCTGGTAAAGGCGCATGATGGAGCGCTTTCCCGTCCTAATTGCTATGCCGCCCCGCTTCCACGCTTTTTACAGGAGGTGAATTACTTTAAAATTAAAACTCAGAGCCAGCCCTTGGGTCAGTTTCAAAGCCGTCAAACACGGCAGCAGCCAGTGAATTTGCTTTACGCAGCCTGTGTTTTTTTTTTTGGAGCAACACCTCATTCTTTGTGCCGTCGCCACGCTCGCACTGTCACAGTTTGGCACACATTAAGCCCCTGATACGTCCCCGCTGAATACCCGCTGTGTCAGTCCTCCTCCTCAAATTGCCAATCTGCCGCCGCGATATTGACTTTTAAATGGCGGCGTCCCCGTCTCCGACGTGTCAACACGGCGGACCCGGAATAAGGCCCGTCCATCACTGGCTCAGAACCCAAACCAAAAAGTGGGAGAAAACTTTTTCTTTTTTGCTTTTAGCTGCGCTAAAAGTGCAAAGGGTGACAGGTTTGTGGAGGTTGGGAGGGGGGTGGCTATACACTGAGGCCGGTTAGGGTCAGCACGAGCCTTAAACTGCTTAGGTAATCAATGGCTCTTTAGGCCTCTGAGGAATAAGCCGAAAGAAAGCAGAGTAAATGTTGCACGTTATTATCAGCTCTCAGCCTCCCTATCCTGAAAGGGGGATCTCAAAAGAATCAATAGTTAATTATCTGCCACATAAACATAAATACAGTTCAATGCCAACGCACCAGACTGAAGACCCAAGTCGGAGTATTTTTTTTTCTTTTACCTTCAAGGTCCCGAAATAATCAGAGGATGAGGTTGAGCTCGCGTGTCGCCGTCTGATTGTGGCTAATAGACGCGCGGTTACACGAGTGGAACACGGGATTTTAAGTGGCGACACGAGCACAATGTTTCGCTCTGACCTTCTCACATACAGTGATTACATGCAACGCTGCCAAATGAGGCACTCGAAGACTCTTCCTGGGGAAGAGCTCGAGCCACTGTGACTCGCCCATTTACTTCTCTGCGATTTGTCACAATCTTAAAAGTTTGAAATTATGGCAAAAACAAATTAAACCACTACTACTAGTATCCAGCACCTTAAATTGGGGCTTCATAAGCCTCTTTGGCAGTACCTCCGGCGTCCAGTGTCTTTTTTTTTTTTTCTTTGGATATCTCTGCATGAGCTTGGCACGTTCTGAGCGTTGGATTTCATCCCGTCATTGTTTGCAGCTTTCGCTCCAAATCTATAATCTGCCATCTAAGAGCAATTCCGACCCGTTCCCAAAAAAACCCTCGGACACGTCAACACATCCTGTTAACAGCGGAGGCCTGTGGTTCCGAGGTTGAAGGCCAACAAGGTTATTGATATTCCCAAGCTGGAGACAGATCGCATCGTCGTGGCACGTACTTCCAACCTTGCCTCTATTTGTCAATGACTAAAAAGTCCGATCACTCCCCGTGTTTTGTGTTCTCGTCCAGGACTTTTGTGACATGTCTACTGACACTCACTTCTGAGTTTACTCAACTATTTATACGTCATCGGCCGTATTTATAATACACTTGAAGCCTCCATAGAATACATCTCGTACTGAACGCCTCAGGATCTTTTGAAATATTGTCTAAGGATGTGCCGATGGATTTCTTTTCTTTTCACAAGCTCTGCGATGTTGGCAGGCTCCTTTGTTTAATTCAAGAGTGTCTTCTTTTATCCATCTTATTGAAGTGGATGTCAAGCTCTTGCAACGAAGACAAAAATCTCTCCAGCCCCGCGTGGACCATTCTCCAGGATTGCCGTCACCTCTTTGACCAAAATCGCACACACTAGAAATTCCGGGTAGTGTCTTGGAACTGCACAATGCCTCGTTTCACGTACTGTATTTTCCATTCAGCTGATAAAACGTTACAACACAAGTTAAGTCTCATCAGCTCTCAAGGACACAATCATCTGAATGCATCTGCACTCTTAAATTGGTAGTGCACAGGGGTCCAATAGTTACTCGCCAATAAATGAGACAAAATGCAGAGGAGAAAGGCAGAAAGGATGTGTTTCCATAACTACCTCTCCACTGCTCGGGGCCTGCGGTGTGGGCTGGATAAAGACGATGTGGGGGTCTGTCTCAGCAGTTTGTGAGCGAAATGACCAAATTATAAAGCAGAGCTATATTTGCTCCTATGCAAAAAGACCAGCTGGGGATTCAGAGGTAAAATTATCTTTGTTATAGCTCTCCAGTGGATCTGAGTCATGCTGCGACCTCTCTGAAGGTGACCTGTATAAAATCTAAGCCACAGACAAAAGGGGAGGCAGCATTTGGAAATGTGACACAGTGGGAATTTAAAGACTTTTTCTGTCTTTTTACAGAAATGTGTTTCAACAACACTTCAATCAATTAATCTCCAGCGTCTAATCCGAGATTTATTGACACTTATGTCACAATCTGGTGTATCGTATTATTTTTGTTACGAGAGGAATAAACACTATTCACTCTCACATTCATACCCAGGTGCAAGTTAGAGTCTCCAGCTGGCCATGGATTAACCCATATGGTTTCACCACATGGGTTAAATTTTGCCCGTTGAAATCTGAATTCATGACAGACATCCTTTCAAAATAACAAATCCAGGCCTGATATGCTACAAATTCCTGACATGCTACAAATTACTCTTTCTCTTGTCCAAGAACTGCCTACTTTTACATCTTTTTTTTTTCCCCTTTCCCCCCCCTGGCTGCCTGCCTGACTGCCATTCACACACCCAGCTGGGAGAGGATGCCGTGATCCTCACTCCCGCTCATAAATTAGACTGCGGGGTACCTGAGCGAGCCTCCATTCGCCCGGACGGACGGAAGCTCTCGCGTGTTGCTCTTTCCCTGCAGAACAAACACCATTAGCGCCTCGGAGAGAACACGGTGCATTGTCAACGCCTGCACCAGACACGGTGAGTCCACCGATGTGATAGATGTGCACGATTCCCCAAAATATTTTCTACCTTTGTGTTTGTCTTAGATAAACAAACTGCAAGCAATGACAACTCGGATGCGTCAAATGCTACGAATGAAAATGTATGTGGCTCGGCATGACTCAACTCAACCGCATCTGCACTCGTCTCTCTGCACACACCTCTAAAAGCACATATCTGAACGTGCTCCACAAATGAAATAAGCCTCCATTTGAGCACATTTCTCAGAACATCACATATAGTTACAGCTCCTGAAATAGCCCTTTCCTGCCTTTACTGCTGAAAATCTCATCCATCTCGCGGTTCAGCCACAGCAGGTGTCCTGTTTTCACCCTTGTTGGGGGAACAAAGAGCATGCATTCTACATCTGACGAATCAAAGCGCTCCTGAGCTTTCCTGATCCATAGGAAACACCAGCTGTAGTTAGTCGGCCTCACACAGATTCACGCATGCACGTGTGAGGAGCGTCATGTCTGTGAGCCGTTTGGATTCAACTTCTACCGCTGTCACGTCTGCTTCCCTTTGTACGAGTGAACTCCGGCGGAGCTGAGAACAGGAAGCTTGTCACGGCTGAGCCGCGCGCGATCAAGGCGTAATCAGCTGATAAAGGAAGCCGCGATGTCAGCTGCGCCGCGGCGAGTTGTCAGCCCCACAAAAGCTGAGGGCACACTAGTGAAGATCTAAAAAAAAAGAGAGAGAAAAAAAAGAGAAAAGTACTTTCTATGTCACCTTTTTCTAACTTTTGGACGTCTTTGAGCGTCGGTCAAAGCGCATCCATAAACATGAGCTGTGGCCGGCTTTGACGTGGCTGCCCTCTCTTTTATTCCCACTCTCTGGACTCTGGCAGCGGCCGCGTTCATGTTAATCACGGGCACCTGTTGGGAGGTGCTGCCCCTGCCACTCCCTCGACTCCTGCAGATGTCGACCACCCGCCGAGCCCCTCCCAGGATAAGTGTCATGCAGGAAGATGACTTGGGGGACGAAGAGCTCTTTTCTGCATAACTTAAGAGAACAAAAGGGCCCGTTTTTTTTTGGCATGATAATGTTCATTTTAACATTCCTGGGCTGAGTTTTTGTGCAAGAAGAACCTCATTTTACAGCTGGGAGTGTTTAGTTTAGTTATGGTTTTAGTCCTGCAGCAAATGTAGATCAGGATTTAAGAGTTTTTATTTTTCAGCGAAATAATGAGACAGACAGCTAATGTGGTCCAGATGATGCACTTTGTTGTTAGTTGGTGTCGGCGCCGTCGGGGGAAATGATTTTCCACCCATCTCTGGGATCACTCGAATGACCCATCTGTCATTTCACATTCTCCCCCATCTTACGTAATTAGGGAAAAATTGCCGAGAAATTGGGATGCGGACACTTCCACTGCAGATAATCAAAAGTCTTTTGAAATATAACAAAGGGTGGGAAAGAGTGATTGCAGACGGCACTACGGATTCAACCAGTTTTCATGCATCAAAGGGCAAAACATCATTGCGTTTCAGACCAGACAATATGGATGTTTTGGCTATTGTTGACTGGATATAATTCGGTTATCTGATGGTGTCACTCAAACGGCTACACTCTCGATTTTGTAACCAAAACAATGGCAAAATGTGATTATTTCTGCTGGAAAATTGGATGTTTTCACATGGGAGTTTCATGAGGATTTACTTGTGGAAGGTAGGCTCGAAAAGAAACTCCAATTTTGTCACCTTCAACCACGGAGGTTGCCCCTCGAGTGAGACACAATGGGATTACACAAGGAGAGGAAGAAGACGGATGACAGTGGGAAGAAAAAGAGCAAAGGGACCAAGGAATATGAGACAAGGACGTATGAGAAATATGAAGAAAACAACATTTCTAGAAATGAAATGCTCATTATGACTAATCACAGTAGGCTGAGCTATAAAAAAACATCAATAAACAGCAGAGTACATGGGGTGATATGTAAAGTGACAGTTTATAGGCGATGCACCGTCATTTGCTGTTTGTGGTTTTCTATAATAAAGCCAATGCAGGCTTGCAAACTCAGTAAAAAGCATAAATTATGTTTGCCAATGCGAGAGGAACGGCTTCCGCTGGAACAAGTTGTCACTATCTGCCTCCAAATGGGCCGTGGAGACATGATGGTGACATTAATAGATTTCCAGATCCCTGAATGCACATGAATTATTGAATCCAAGCTTCTTCTTCGCCTATTTTTTTTTTATCTCCTCACAGTCCGGCTGCATATGATGAATTTCAAAAGCCATCAAGCGCTATGACGATTCATCATCATTCATCACAGAAGATACTGTGTGTGTTCTTTGTGATTATCAATGTAAAACAAGATGCTTTATTGTTCCGGAGATAAGATCCCATGCCAGTGATGTCAGATAAATCGATTTCTCTGAACTAATGAAGTAAACACTTTCTGCAGCCTCATCTTGTCCTGTTTTATTTCTTTCTTTTTTTTTGCCTAAGATGGCATCCTGCTGTTTACAATTTCTGCCCATTATTTACAAGCCAGTGTTTGGACAATAAATTGCGCTTCTCTCTCAGCTTCCCTCTGACCTCCACACAAGATCAAAGGAGTGTTGAGATTCTTCGGTGTGTGTGTGTGTGTGTGTGTGTGTATGTGTGTGTGTGTGGGCGCTCTGTCGTGCAGACACTTTTGTCATCATTACTGCTCGTCCGGGGTCGCATCGCTCCCGAGCCGGGGGAAACCTACACTTTTCACTGATCTGCTCAGGCGAGTGTGTCTCAATCACGAGCAGAAGAGGCGAAAAAAAAAGGAAAAGAAAATAGATAAATAAATAAAAAGCAGAGGCAAGATTGTTAAAGCTCCAGACTTTTTAATGGAGGTTATTTTTATTAGAAAAACCTGTTGTTTGTGAGCGAAAACTTTCCTATAAAGGTTTAATCCAACTTCTTTTTTTTCCCTCCCCGTTTCTTGGATCTACCATCAATCTTTGTGATTAATTAAAACGCGGCAGTTAAACAGGTACCAAATGGCCGGCTAATTTCTAATAACTTCTGCCGTTCCACTGGAGCTGCTTTCTAGAAAACTGTCGTCTAATTAAGCGTTTCCTTTCAGAAATATCCATCGGCATCGCGAGCGAGCTGGGGCGCGTCACCGGAGTCTCGCGGGTGATAAAAAGGTGAAAATGTTGCAGCTTCGCATTAATTAGCAACATCTGACGTGCGCCCGGCCTGGCACCTGGCTACAGCCGCAGACACGCAGTGCTAGAGATGGAAAAAATATAACATTAAAAAAAAGGTAATGTGCTGAAAGGAGCCATATGTAGGCTGTGATTTTTTATGTCGACAACAACACCACCGGAAAGCTCTGATTGGCTCGGTCGTTCCCGGCTCAAATCAGCCTGAACGCCTTACATGCGGCATAGCAATAGCACGCTGTACTGTATAAATGCGTGTTGTAAACACACGGAGAACAGCGCGCTGGACATGCACTGCCAAGCAGACAGTGATTAATGGGGGAATTACGTCGAACCTTTGCATAGACAAGGACTTGCACCCTGGGCTCTTGCTCTGCAAAACTCTCCACTTGGGCTACCTGAGGAACAGCTGGGCCGACAGACCGGCCCCGGAGAGCGTTGCCTTCGGCGGCAAATGTACAATATGGAAACGGAGAACACCTCTCCGAAGTGCACTTTACCCAGAAAGCACCTCATAATGTGCTGTAAAGACGAACATCTCCTCGCGGAGGCTAGAGGGTGGCTGACTGAAGGAGCTTTTCTTCCACAGGACAATGACTGAGAAGCCATTACCTCAGGTTTTCTGTATAATGAAAGTCCCCGGTGAAAGGGCATGGAAAAAAAAAACTTTATTTTTTTTTCCGCAGCCTCAGTTTTCAACTGAATTTAAGACTTTTCCGGGTCAGGAGGCGCCGTTTCGTACATCATCATATTTATAGTGTCTTTGTAATTCAGTCTCAGTGCAGACTGTGTTTGACCTGCGCGTTATATCCCTGGCATGAGATCAGCTACTCAAACGGTGCATGTGGGAGGGACACTGCATTGTGATAGCATCTAATCTTCAAAGTAAGAAAGTAAGAGGGTTTATTTATATAGGACCTTCAGAGAGCAGGTAAGGCGCCAACATGAAGCATAAAATCTGCACTTGAGGAATGAGAATTGAGTTGAAATAACTAAGCAACATTGATGGATTCGGTTAGGACCCCTGGCATCACCTTTGAAGCCCCTCTGTGAAGTGTAGTCCAAACAACATGGCCCCCCTTCACTTCAAGCTCCCAGCCTTCAACTAGTCCACGTTATTATGCTGTGTGTAAAGCCGAGGAGCAGCAGGTGCAAGGACTCAAAGAGAAAATTACATTTTTTAAACGTAGTTAGAAATAAGATGTCAAGCGGATGGGGGGGCTGGGAGAAGTTTTCACGCCGAGCCCTCCTCTTATGTCATGTCCTTCGAAGAAGGAAAATAAAAACCTGAAATGGGACACAACTAAAGTAGACCGAGACGTTTGAAAAGCAGCAATCAAGCCCCGGATATAATTATACAACGGGAGATTGGGGGCATCAGTGACTCGCGCAGACAAAATAACCCTCCCCGGCTAAAAACAGGGACGTCAGAGGTGGCCGGTTCAGATTCCCAAAACGGTCGGGAGGGAAGTTAATGAGAGGCGCAGAGCAATCCCGGCGAGATGCCCTTGAGCAAGACAATTAATCCCCAGCAGCTCTGGAGGGATTCCTGCCAGGAGGACGTCGGGAGGCTGTGGTCGTCCCGGGCAGATCCCAGGTGCCCATGTGTGTAAGCGTATCCCACGAAGAGAGAAAAAAAAGATGCTCGGTGAACCTTCCTGGGATAAGTGAAGGTTAGAAAAAGCTATTTAAGGTTTTTTTTTTGCTTTTTTTTTTGATGAGGCAGCGGCGCGGGTCAGGGTTTGAAAAAACTCTTAGTTCGGCTCAGTCGAGATTTATATAAAGCGAACTCCCCGCGAAAGGTGTCGTCTCAAATGAGCGTCAAGGTGTGCCAGACGCCGGCTGATTGTTTCAAGGATGTGGATTTGGATGGATGGCACTTTAAAGTTGGGCTCGCTGAGTTCTGTCTTTGAGGTGTTATATGCGGCTTTTACAAGGTCAATTACGTCCGGGCGCCATCCATTCAAAGGGAGCGGGGGGAGGAAAAAAGCGACTCGAGAATGACACGAGTTGTGATTTGGAGTGACACGGGAGTGAATTAGAAAAGCCAGGGGGCAAATAGATGACACAAGCAGCGTGAAACATACGTGTCAGCTGCAATCTGCTACAACTTATTATATATATATATTTTTTAGGTCCTCCAGGAAAGCGAGTTTATGTGGAACCTCGAAGATCTGGGGAAAATATACGGAGGTATAAGTGAGGTGTTGTTATCACCATTTTCTTCCTGTCTTTCATGTTTTGGTCACTCCTGGGACGGTGTCCTGATTAGCAAAGGAGCAAAGACGAATTCGGTCCTCGAAAAAATAACATTTCCCCAAAGTGTGGGCTCAGCGGTGCTGGGAGCACCCGCTAGGGCTTACAACACCATACTAGACCTAGAACTGGAGACGAGAAAACCTGGATAGGGGATACGTGCTTGTTCCCCTGAGCTGGCAATACTTCTTCCCAAACTCTGTGATTCCTCCCGACTGTTCTGTAATTACCAGAGCGCTCCCCTGCAGGACGCTGAAGCTAATTGTTCTAATGAAGAAAAGCGGGTTTTCCGTCGGTCCCCGCGCCACCACGGGGGCGACACAAACAACATCTAGCACCGGCTCGTCTCAAAACGGCAGCTGATGTATAGTCGCTGTCTGGCTGTACGCGGGATAGCCGGGCCGCTGCGGCGCTCTAATGATGCTCCAGACCCAACTGAACAGCGAGCTCTTCGCCCAATGGAAATTAATCAACGGTTCGGGAGCCCGCTCAGGAATGCACTGTGTTTTTTTTTTCTTTTCCACCGTCTCCCACTCCTCGTTTCCAACCCTGCAGTAAGAGTAAAATTATAAATCGTCTCCCCGCAGACAAAATTTCATGCTCGACGGGTGAACAACTCCAGCATCTGGTGGGGTCCTGCGATGAGGTGCGTTCCAAGCCTCTCTCTCTCTCTCTCTCTCTCTCTCCCAGCATCCCCTGGGCTGATCCGCAGCCTCGCCAGCATCCTGCCAAACGCCACACACATGCAGCCGGAGTGATAACACACACAACATCAGCAATAAAAAAAAAAAAAAGAGGAGAGGAGAGGAGAGGCAGATAAATATTTAGCAGGGGCCTCTCCTCTTCGCATTCAGCCCACTCTGCCGCTCTGATGGCGGTGCGTGTGAAATCTCCGAGGTGGATTCATGTCACATCACAGGGTGTGTGCACACCTGAAGGTGATTCTCCTCGGTGAATGCACACGGGGGCCGTGGAGTGTGTCCAAACACACCTTGTATCTCTTTAACAGCAAACCTGCAGCCAATCTCCGCCGAACCCCCCCCCCGCCCTCCTCTCCCTCCATTCACCTCCGGCTGAAAGGCACAAAATGAGCAGCGGCTCATTTTGAAGAACTTTGAAGAGGACAGAGGAGTTTTCCATAACTTAAAATTCAGAGAGGTGGGGGGGGGGCAACATTTCATACGTGCCATCGCCTTCATGCCAAACCTGTGCAAATATTCCGCTGTTGGTTGCTTCTAACCTGCCAGGTGGGACTCAGATTTTGCCTTTTATCTTGAAAACCAACTTGACTTCTTATCTAATGCTCGTGGCTCCGATTCAAAATCTTCGCTCAAGGACAGAGCGCACAAAGGGTTTCTTTTCGTGGCTCTTTTGCACATCAAAATCTCAATTTTTTTTTCCTCAGACAGTGGTGCGACTTCAGGACCCGAGACACCAGTATTGAAAGAGAGAATGGCACCAGATGCACCAGATAACCAGGAGGCAGATAAGATGCAGACAATTGGCAGCGCTCTACTTGGTTCTGAGCCTTGAAACACTGCTGCATGTCGACGCTCCTGCTCCACACGTCAAAGTCACACAATAACTACATTAATCCATCAAGGTGCACCAGCTGCACCTGTGTCAGGTCATGCATGTTTGAAAATGTACTCAGTTTGAAGTACCTGCACATAAACATAAAACTTGATTGGATTTTGATTTTAAGCTTAAAATATCAACAACCAGCCTTAAATCACGGATTTGAGACATATGGGACAAGTTTAAAGGTTTCATTTTCTATCACACGACACTCCAACTCAACAAAGACAAAAACAAAAAAGTTGGGGAAAAGTATCACCTGGGTCGATTAAACCACCTGACTTTGTGGGTTTTATTATTTTCTTTAAAAAAAGGGGGGATTAAGGAAGCGAAAGCGTCTGAGCCGTATCCCAGTGTCACCTTGGCGGTGCCAGTCATTTTGGAACAACCTCCTCAGTTAAGCGAAAAACAAATTATGCGGCATAACAGAAGTGACTTTGCCCGCGCCGAGGCGAAAACTACCTCGGCGACCTCACCTGTTGGAGCAGGAGGAGGGGGCCGGGGGGTGTGGGGATGGGAGGGGGGCGGCTGGCAGACATCATTAAGCACCGGGATCCTCCATGCTATTTAAGGGAGCTTGTTAGAGGACCATCACTCACTGGAAGAGGAATTGCCGCAGTGCAGGACGAATAATTTGGCTGCGGGTGGAATTCCCAGACTTCAAGGCCAACATTTTGGATAAATTAGTCGCCTAAGCTTCACTGCTCTTTCTACATTTGGAGCAGATGGTATATTTTACTGTTTTACCACTAGTGGAATGTAGCAGATAAATCTTAAATGAGTCTGAAAGGGAATTTCTCTGTGTCTAGTCTAAAAGACACTGTTACGAGATCGACTCAAAGCATCTTTAAGATCAGTTTTGAAGCTTTTCCGGTATTACAATCCCCTTTTTACAGTCAATGTAGTTGTCTGGACACAGAAAAGAAAACTTTCTGGGTTTCGTCCGGGGGACGGGCATGCGAACACGGACAACAAATAAAGTAAACACGTCCGCTGATGGAGCAGCAACTTTTTGGCACGGACATATGCTCGCCTAACAGGGAAAACAGCTTTCCGGCGAGGCGGAGGCATATGGCCGGCTCCTGTTTCGACAACAAGACGCCGTGTCACCTTGCTGCAGCCACCTGTGGCCGGAGACCAGCAGAGAAACAGGGAGGAGGGGAGGGGGGAGGCAGATTTACGGTGGCGTGCGCATACGCAGCCCGACATACATATTCGCCACTGTTTCTATTATCCCGGAGGCCATATGCTTATCTTGTTGACCTTTGCGGTGTCCGATGGCATGTCACACACTCTGTCACCATGGCCAGGCAGGCGTGAAGAGGAAGCGGCGGGGGGTCAAGAACACAAAAGCTTTTCAGGAAAAAAAGAAAAAAAAAATGGCCACGGCCTCCGAGTCCTTTTTCTCCTCCTCCTCCTCCTCCTGCATCGTCTCTTTTCAATCCCGTTCTGATGCCGCTCACGTCCCGACAAGCGACAGCGATTTGCATGATGTGATCGGCCTCTGCCTTCCTGCAGCTCTCCGAGCGAGTGTGTGTGCGTGCCCCACGCGCCCGCATCCGAGTGTGTCCGCGGGTGTTAATGTGCGCGGGCCAGCTGCCAGCCAGGCTTAAGCTGCTACAGAAGAAGGAAAAGGAAGAGGGTGGGTAAAAAAAAAAAAAGAGAAAGGAGATAAAGAAGAAGAAGGCTTTGAGCCTATAGATATCTCGCCGCGCAATCAGGGGGAGATGCCGAGATGTGTGACAGGCGGAGCGCCTCACCCGGCATGCATCTTTAATTCTGTCTGAGGTTTGGATGTCGCCGAGTTAAGGTGAGGCGGGGATGAAACTAGGCCAGGTAGGTTTTGCTGTGTGGATCACACACTCTCGCACGCTCGAGAGCGAGATCTAATCAGCCCGGGCTGCCACTGATTAGCACTCAAGGACGTTTTTGAAGACATCAAAAAAAAAAAAAAAAAAGAGAAAAAAACAACACAAAAGTCCTTAAATTGTCAGAGGATGTGTAGTTATTTTATTTATTTTCTTCTACTCCTCCGCTGCTGTTATTGCTAAATTATGGAGGCGAGCGGGCTGAAACACTTTCCTATTTCTCTTTGGGCATGAAAAATGTAATCACAAGCCAGGCCGCATTTTTTTTCAAACCCCCGCCACTTTGTGCAGAAATACGGTCATAATCCCACGAGCGGGGCCCAATTTGCTCGCGTGATACATGGAGGGAGAAGACGTGACGCTTTAATAGCGCTACATGTGTGCCATTAACCGGCGAGGGTTGACAGAAACGAATGTGGAGATAGGTAATGGGGCCGAGCCTTTGGAACAACGAGTCGCCTGCGTTAATTAAACTGAACGGAGGGGGGGGGGTATGTGAAAAAAACAACAACAGCGCAATAGGTGCTGAGTTAATGTGTGAACATGCTACCCCTCATTTGCACATGGGGAGAGCCGGCACGCAACTTTCTGTTGTCGTTGTTGTTGTTGTTGTTGTCGGAGCAGCTCCACCTACGCCCATCCCCGTATTGATCTGCATGCACATTGTGGATCTAGGGAATGACGTGACAGCCAGCCACAGTAATTGCTTGCTCTGCATTTATGATGATCCCCGGAGCCTGAGGTCTTTTTTTTTTTTTTGCTGATTCTTAATGCAGCGTGTGTGTGCAAACGCTGCGTATTGTTTTGCATGCTCCTGTGAGGAGCGGGTCGCGTGCTCTGAGGGGGGAAACGCAATCAAATAAAAGACACAAAGGGATGCTCTGATTGAGAGAGGAAAAGAGAGGACGAAGGAGGGAATAAGTGGGACAGAGGAGAAGGAGCTGGTGGAGGAAGGGAGGAGGGAGGGTGGAGAAGGGGGGGGGGTCTCAGGGGTGGGTGATCTCAGGTCGAGGTTCTGGCCTGCGGCGAAAGGCAGCTCTGTAGGCAGTAAAGCAAAAAATAAAGAAGAAGAGTGCATCTCCTGCAATAGAGGTGACTCTTCTTTCTTCTCCACCTTTCGATCCGGCTCAGGGCCTTTCAGCTCGGGGCAGGCGGGGGCGGACCGCACGGAGCGAGGACGTACAGGACGCGGCGGCCGAGTAATTAAGAAGATATCACATACGTGGCGTTCATTCCGCTAATTGATTCAGCAGCTTAATTGACTCCCGATGAATATATAATGACGGCAGCTGTCACACTTTCAGTTTTAAATGAACTGGCCGCGGCGAGCTTTATCTGGGCGCCGGCACGGACGGCATTATTAAAATACTTTATTACATCACGCGCTGGAGTATTGTGACAGCAACCTACAGCTAATCGTGTTTACTAATGCTGTGTTTGCCGCGGCTGTTAGGCGGAGATATACGGGGAGGGGGGGGGCAGCTTCGCACGCTTTATTGCTTTTTTTGGGGGCGCGGATGAAAAGCTTTTTCGCTAACTTTTCCGTTTTGTCTGTCGCCGTAATCTCCACCGCCGAGTATCCAACAGCGTTTATTGTTTTACAGCTTTTTTTTCCCCTTATTCCTGCTTTTTATTTCTCCAGCACATTAGCTCCGATCAACAGCCCTCCGAGAAGACACACACACACACTTATCGTTTAAGGGCTTGAATCTCCAGGCTCCTGTAGTCAGCGTGGCGAGCCTCAACAACCCTTCATAGTGGATTTTGAGCCTCCTAAAACCTCCCCAAAATGGACCAAAGGTTGTGTCAAGAGGGATTATTTCTGGCTCGGGTTAGAGAAAAAAAAAAAAAAAAGGAAAAAGAGAGCAAAAATGTGAATGTCATTTCAAAAGTAGGTTGAGCAAGTCAAAAATAGCTTCAAAGGCCTCAGACTTGAGAACAAAATCCCAAGAGCGAGTCTTCTGAGGTAAGAGGAAAAAAAAAAATCAATGGAGGTTTTTTCGCACGTTAAACATACCTCACACCTGCTCGCCCGGCGCATGATTCAGGTAATTTGTCAGGATACAGTAAATAAGGACAGTGACTGGGCATTTCCTGCTGAAAACAGCTGAGGCGTGCAGGTCATTGCAGGAACTGCTGCTACAGCAACGTTTCATTAAAGGGAAATCACAGATGACTCCGATACATGAGCAGAGTCAGCGTCAGACTCCCTTTCTGTCCCGTGAAACCACACACAGACAATAAAAAGTTATTTTTTCCATTTGTATATGATCACAGAACAACACACTATGGGCCGCATCAAAGCAAAGTTGCTTCCCAGTCAGATCTGTTTCTGTGCCGCTCGAGTTGGTATTAAAATGAGCAGAATCCCAACGGTTCGTATACATAATATCTCCCATTTAGATGGATAGATAGATAGAAAGTGTATTGATCCCTCTGGGAGGCTCCCATAGGGAAATTCTGTAACTTTCAAGGTCCATTATCAATCTCCATACAACTGTGGTATATAACCAACACTCTCATACTCATCAGCTGTTGTGCCGGATGAGTTACTCAGTGCCTCGTATATGCAAACTTTTGTTCCAAACAGACTTAACTCATTTAACGGACTGATCTCAGTTCTACAAATAATCCCAGTGCGATCTTCCCCTTTAAAGAAACACCCAGACTGTGAAAAAGCACTGAGCACAAAAAAGTTTTAAAAAGTTAATAACTTGTACTCGCTACGACACTTTTGCCCGAAAAGGACATCGGAGAAGACGTTAAAAAGCGGACTCACACTCGTCCAACTTCAAATTAAGGCCATAAAAAAAAAACACCTGGTGATAATTCATTACATAGTCTGTGTGGGGAACTGTTACTGGTGCTGAATTAAAGCCATTTTCTCGGCTTATGAGGATTTCAAAGAGACAAAATCCCACGTTGGACTGTTTTATTTTTTCTCCTAATTTTACATACATTGTTAGAGGAGGCAGACAGATTCAGATTTCCCCACTTAAAGAGGATGAATTCAAAGGGGGCCGACCCGCGCATGTAATTCGACGTAATTTCGACATAAAATTTTAACAGCTTCCCGATTTGCGTCTCGATCCGCGCGTGCCGTGACCGAGCCGCTGATTACCGCTAATGCAAACTGAAGATCTCGCCGCCGCCTCGCTTTAAACCGGGGAAATCGCTGCAGCTGTTATTGTGGAGGACCTGGAGTGTTTGTTAGCATGGATCAGGTCCACCCATACGTGTGTTTTTGTACACACAGATTTCATAGAGGTTCTGTTACATCCAGCACGCGTTTTGCACATAATTGGTTTTGTTATGACCAACTTTTTCAACACAGACCAAGGCCACTATCATATGTGCTCCAAAGCCTGATATATATATATATATGACCTCAGCTCATGTTGCATTTCAATCCACTTTCCCATCACTGTAATGTGTTGCATAAAGTGTCACAGGCAAGATCAAATGTAGACAAGCTTTTATCTACCTTCTTTCGCCCTTTATCACTTGTTTGTGATTCTGTTGGCTCAGATTGCAAAACTTCAAAAAAATCTAAATGGGCATCAAAGACCTGTCAGGCCATCAGCCTGAACATGCGTGTTTTTGGACTTCACCTGGAGAAACCGGCCCGGACGGTGGGAAAACATGCAAACTCCACACAGACAGGCCCTCAAGTCCAACCAAGGATTCTATAATATGTCTAGTCACAGAGACTTTCATGTCGAACTGATGTGTAGTTTTTTAATCAACCTGTATTGCAGAGAAACGTGGCTAAATGAGCCGACCGCAGACCCAGGAGCCGCGGAGATCCAGCCAAAGCAAACTTTCATCAGGGAGATCTAAAAAAGGGGGACTGAGAGTTGTGGTTTCGTGCTCATTAGAGTGAAAACCTTAATCTTGGAGTCCATTGAGCTGGCGGCGCACTCCCCTGATCAGACATTTGTGCATTTGGCTTCACTTTCGCCGCGATTTCCAAAGAGTCAGCAGAGTGGTCGCTATCTCCATCCTCCACCTGCTCCGGCCCAGACCTACGCTGGGCCTGAAAGCTTTATTGCCTCATTAGTCGACTTCTGCTGACTTCAAATCTGATGGCACTTCCTCTCCGATGGTTTTTAGGTCTCGGAAAGAATGAGGAAGTCAGACGCGTGCCCACCGTACCTGCCTCGATTCACGTCTCTTTGTTCTTTCCCAGCTGTGGACACGTAATGTGTTGAGGTCTTTTGTGTGTGTTTTTCAGTATATAATCACTTTTGTTTAATGAGCAGCCCTATGCGTGCATGCAACCTCGTGGTTCTCACCTCCAGGAAGTGATGACAGCCCGTTGCGGTGCCGAGGTTCACTCTCTGACAGCTTCGCCTCTCGCCAACACCAAAGGTTTGCTGGGGCAGGGGAGAAAAAAAGGAAAAAGAAGGAATTAAAAAGGGAAAGGAGGTCTGGAGGGGCGGAGGGAAGAGGGAGGAGGGCACAGCACATCTACATCAACGAACACTTCAGTTTTCTCTCCGAGCAAGGTCAAATTGGCACAATTGTCTAACTTCATAATAAAAAAAACGTGTGACTTGTGTAGCATCGCAAAATGGCACACGGCGAGCCTATCATTAGGCAGAAATGAGTCTGAAACAAAGAAAATAATAAAAACGTACACACACTTTTCTTTTAAGGAGGATCAAAACCTCCAATTATTAAGACTAACTATTTTTGACTACAGCTATGATTCCGTCGGCCGGAAACCGCTGTTGGATGTGGTAATTAGCATTCAAAGCCTCCTCAGATCATATCATTAAGCTGTTTATGTTACAAGGGCCGGTCAGATTGTGCTACGCAGGGATGAAACAGACGCAGAGGGGGAGCTGCGAAGTAAGACAGCAGCTCTTTCCACCAAGGTGTAATCATTGCCTTTGAGAGCCTGATCAAATGCTTTTGTTGTCTCTCTCCTGCCCTCTGCGAATCTAGCACGTAACATCTAAAAACCCGAGCGTAATTTGATGCAACTGCCCCTTCTGTCCTTCATCACGATAATTACGCCAGTTCCACTGAATTACAGTAATCATTAGAGTTTGTCCTCAGACACAATTTTACCCAGGCGCACAGATTACCTATTGAAATCCCACGTTTCAGAAGCACCTTCAAACTTAAAAAAAAAGATTTTCAAGGAAGCAATCGTTGGAACCACAGAAACCCTCAAAAAACAGGACCACATGAACAAAAATACTCAAAATTACCCTGGTGGAAGCAGTTGCTCATACTCGGCTCGACTGCAGCAGGTGGAGGTGACAGAGGTTGAAACACAAAGACTAGAAAGACGGGACACTGCTGATTTAATCACACACAGGTGGGGGGGGGCACACAAAGCCGGGACTGGGACAGGAATAGGAAAGGCTCATTTCAATGAATAATTGAATAATTTCTCTTCGGGTGATGAATAAAAGCACTTATCTTAGGAATAACACGGGATGTATCTACAAAAGCCTCCCAGTCGGGCGTTCAAGTGACAGATCAGTGACCCAGCGTAAACGGTTGAAAGTCGCTCAAAAGGCCAAATACATGTTGGCTTTAAAACGTGGGCTCGAATGGAACAAATAGGCAGGAAACGGATGAAGAGAAAACATAGAGACCAGGAGTAAAACAACAAGGCAGTAAAGTTGCGTTTGTGAGGCTAATCAACATTAGTAATAGAGGAACTAAGTCTGCTTCAAACCTGGTTAACTAATTCAGACTCACTTTCACTGCTCATACCAACTGGATAAACTGAAGACCTATGTGTAAAAATAAATAAAAAAATGCTGAATTTCTCATGACTGAATAATGAGGTTCTGATATTTTTTATGACTTGGGCAAAAACTATTTCCACTTCTCACCATCCCTAAACCAGTGACTCCTTCCCTCTCTCCAGCAAAACCAACATGTTCCGTTCACTTCGCTTTCCTCTGATTAAAAGAAAAAAAAAAACATCCCGGGAGAAACCCCGCACGCCGTGATGTATGGCAGGTCTCCGCAGCTCCATCTTTATGATGCCATGGGAAAGTATTTTACCAAAACCCTTCATCATGGCCGCGTTTCATATCCTCCAAACTTGCGGCGGGATTAAATGTCCTCATTTCTTTTCTGCTCTTGCAGTCATTGAAAGTCGATCTGGATAAAAGTGTCAGCCAAATGCCTAAATGTAATATTAATGTGTTCTTTTTCTCCTTTTCGGGGAAAAAAAAAAAGAAGAATAAGAAGGAATGGGAGCACTGCAGATCTAGTCCATCATCATAATTATTTAAGTAGTATTCTTTTATTGGCAAATGGAGTTGTTCAGAGCGACGGCCGAGTAAATGATGATCGGAGTTTAATCCGTCTCATCAATCAGGCGTCAATCACTTCGTTCGGCCTCACCTCGGCGCCGTGCGGTACATCACATTGGGAGGACATTGGGATTCAGCACATTGCCCCCCCCCCCCCACCCCCTCCGACACGGAGCGCGGCACAGTTCAGCGGACAAACGCATATGTCACGTCAGGAGCCTATTTGCCGTTGCGGCGGCGGCGAGGCCATAAAAATAACCTCTGAGGAGAAGAAACCTTCGGAGCCGTCATTTTCAAAGTCGAAAAACAGACAAAGGGGCGCTTCGCTACCCTAATTCTGTCAGAAAGACAAAAAAAAAAAAGAGGAGAATTCGACGTCCGTGTGCACACGCCCCGACCTCTGACACCATATGTAATCATTTGTTTTCCTTACATTGTTCCACATCTGTGCTTTAGCAGTTGTGGCACTTTTAATTTCTAAGTCTTGATAAGTGCAATTTAATGGAATTCTTCAATCACAGAGGCGGCGTAGATGTAATTTTGGGGATATTTAACAAGATAATTGGATTTTTTTTTTTCTTTGCAGGGAAAACCATGTCAGATACAAATTATTAAGGATGACAGGCAGGGGTGCCGGGTGCTTCGACTTCCTCCACCTCCCCCCCTTGCATCCCTTCTTATTATTCTCCTCCCACTACTTCCTACATCCCCCAACAATGCCAGTCAAACACGTTTAGCGGGAGACGTACAGCAGAACCTATAACGGCTCCAATCTCTCTCGTGAGAAACGGTCTCTGGCGCGGCAAAATAGGAAATTACAGGGCGGCGAGGCAAGCCAAGAAATACTCCAGCCTAGTAAGCGTTAAGGTTGATGTCAGCTGAGGACTCTTTTCCGCTCGGAAATGCATCTGCAATGAGGTGTTGCGTAACAGACACAACAAAACAGCCTCGTTTCACCCTTGAGGACTGATTATTGCGTATAGCGATTTGAAAGATGACAAGTTTGCAGGATTTCTATCTCCGTGATGAAACAGTCCAGCTCTACAGCCAAGTTTAAAGTGGCAAGTATTGCTGAAATAAAACATGTATACCGAATTCGATCAGGCCTGGGCCTCACATATACAAAACACGAAGAAGCAGACAACACAATAACAGATGTTAGAAGCTATAAATGTATACATGCAGCAAAAACTATAGAAAAGTATACGCAGTTGAGATGAGCCACACATGCTAATTGAATTCTGTTATCAGATGATAATGGCTTTCAAAGTGTGCTAACTGTGAGACAGAAGCCACAGGTTTTTTCTCTCCCTGTCTGTACGCTGATATGGCAGCATGGGGGATAATAGGAAGGAGGCAGTGAACTTGCCACCAGTGTCTGCAGCAGATGGCTAAACTCAAAGCCTCGCAGCTCTCGGTGCGTGGTGACAGGCTGCCACGGTGGGCGGCTGCGATTTCTGCCTTCTCCCACTTTAAGAGCAGGCGACGGCGACGATGATCAGCGGGGTCCGGTTTAAAGCCGGAGACGTGGGTGGGTGGCATCCCTGTCGCCGCGCCATTATGAGTCAGGACCTGCGATTTACAGTACCTGCCTCATTAAATCCTGGGGAGAAGAAGAAGGAAGAAAAACACACACGCGCGCGCACACACGCTAAGTGACGCCTCCTGATTGGAAATCCCCCCACGTTCTGCCACTGAAAAGGAGCCGTTTCCCTCAGAGGCGTACAGATCTGGAGGAGGAGTGGGAGAGAACAATACGGAGCTCTAATGCGCCACGTTCCAATCGATAGCGCAATTAAAAATCGTCATTTAGTCTCTACCTCTTTCTCTCTCGCGCGCTTCTTTTTTTGGCGTCACCCACACTTCAGGCATGAGTCAGTGTTGCCGCGTGCGGAGCTCTGTCCAAGTAAAGTAAACGTGAATCACCCGGAGAGGCCGGCGGGCCTCTGATCATCCCTGCAACAGGTTGTGATCTTCTCCATTACGGTCACATTGAAGAGGCCGCGAGGACACTTTGTTCTCCTTGTGTCATGCTAATACATACACAAGAGAAAACCCAAGCACAGCTTCGGTTTACAGTCTCTATTTCGCCCCCATTACCTGCAGACTTTTCCCTTAACAGTACAGCCGAATTAGTCTTATTATGGATATTGATATGCAATGCAAGGCTGAAAAAAACAATAAAAAGCAGACTCTACAATCTAGATTCTGTTGGAGCGTGCTGCATGGCATAATAAAACATGCTGTAAAGTATAATGAACACAGTGTCATGATAGTGGGAGAGCAAAAAGTTCATCCGAAAATCATTTTTCGAGACGGGGGGGGGGGGGGGGGCAAGCAAGGAAAAGGGCTGCTTCAAGAACATTCATTAGCAGGACACGGTAATGATGAACGGAGAACAACCGGCTAATATGAGGGAGACAGAGACAAAAAGGCATAAGGGTCCCCAAGGCTGAAATAACAAACGCCCACGCTAAATCGAACCCTGGGAAAAAAGAAAAATACAAACCTCCACAAAAACCTGGGGAAAAAGCCCCACAAAAACAGTTTAGATTGTTCCAAGCCAGTCTATAAGAGCCGATCGTGGGAGCAGAATATGTGATGTAACGCAGAAAATATAACATAACCTCTCAAAATGCTTGACATTTATCTTCCCGACAATATCTGTGAAATGCACAATTATATTCTGCCTCCTTCCCCGTCTCCTCGACGACCTTCTCGCTGTCACACGCCGTCTCAGTCCTCCGAACCCGAGAGACGCGATCGGCCGCTTCATATACAGTGTTTACGCAACACCTCCTTTGAGCCGCTTGCTTTAGTGCCTTAATAAATCTCCGTTTATTCACGCCGGTGTGAAAAAGCCCATAACGATGGCTGTTTCTGCAAGACTTCGCATGAGGCATGATGGGATTACGCCTCGCTCCCGGATCGATACCTCACACTGTGCCGCGGGACCAAAAACACTGTGATCAATGGATCGCATGCGCTTCGTCTGCTCAACTTCCCCCGGCCTAAAAGTTTCCAAACTGAAAGCGCTTGCGAGTAAAATCCTCGACTAAATTTGAACAAAACACGAGAACCGACAGCTTTAGCTCAGTGGAGCTTGGCGTGTGCTTTTCACTGGTCCGGTTGATTCAGAATGATCACAACCATGTTGATTCTAGCTTTGGCTGAGCTAGCACGAATACGCAAACAAATTTAGGACTTTGAGAAATATCTGTAGAAGCCTTTTCCATTGCACCCTTGGACACGAGTTTTGAAGCTTTGTCTATATTTACTATCTCACTCAGTTTTCTCAGATCTGCAGGTTGCTGTTATTCACATTTTTGGGACTACATAGAAAGATCTTGCATCGATCCCATCCAGGCATGACTTTGTGTGGACACGGGGTGAGGGGAGAGTCCACCTGATCCGAGAACTATATCGAGATGCGGCGTGTCGCGGCGCCGCAAATCCTCGTAATCCCGTTAAGGAAAACACTTAGAGGGATTACTCAAAGTAAATATATGAGTTAAGAGGCGCAAGCTGCCGGAGATTTGAGGCGCTACATTTTTCTAATAAGGAGGAAGAGATCCCACCTAAGAAGTTCAAACATCAGAAATCGCAGTCAAACAAACTCACCCCCCCTCCGCCCCAGCTCTGATCCATCCACCAAGTGCAGTGATGGAAAATGAACTCAGCGACTGTCTTACCACAAAGAGGAGCAGGCGATCGATTCTCTCTTAACTCACCCCCCCCCCACCCACCTCTCTCTCTTCTTTGCCCTGCACAAATACATTTTGTGCAGCAGCATCAGCAGCAGCACCAGGTGAGCACACATCCGGAGTGTTCTTCTCTCCAATCGTCAATTATTCACCGGCAGATATTGCTTATGCGTGTCCTCCGCGACGCCTGGCTGCATTACACAGCGTTTAGCGGCGGGGTCGTGGAGTGGGGGGGGACACGCCCAGATGACTTAATGTACTCTTTCCCGCAATTAAACTGTCAGGAGCGGGCCCCTCGCGTCGAGTAAATTCATGCCGGTTTTTAAATTGGAGCCCGGGATCGTTGGGGACGTGTTTGGAGCCTCGCTGTCGCCCCGCGTTAAAACACGACCGCGCGCGGTCAGGGGGGTGGAGGTCACCGGGAAGACGCCGACGTTGGAGAGCTTCAATTTTTTTCCCCCCCTTCAGAGTTTTACAAAAGGAAAAGTAAAAGATTCAAGAGACGAGGAGGTGTCAGCGCAAGCGTGACCTGACATTTCTGACGGCGAAGAAGTGCGAATATGCGGAAAATTGCAGCAAAGTGAGTGTTTCACCATGGTTACCTCGACGAAAACAGAGGACCCAGAGTACATTACACAAAAGGGATCGTCTACATAGAAACAGAGACGATTAACAAAGGGAAATAGAGGATACTTCTCTGGGTGTATCATCTGCATAGACACAGATACAACATTTACAAAGCAATAAACGATAGCAAACCAAAGTCGGTGACTTTCTTTTTTGTCTGTTTGACAGTTAAAAAACTTCTGAAAGAGAACGAGATGATAACGCTGGTGCATACATGAACTTGGCATTTCTGATGATGTTTCATTATAGTTACCTAATGAAATATGGAACAAGCAGAGTACATGAGACAAAGTGGATCGTCGACATGTAATTAACGAACCACAAGGGCGGCTGAGTTTTTTTTTTCCAGAGAAAACTTCTTTTTAGAATAATTTCATTAAATCTGTTTTTCGCTTTAAGAGCAGGAGCTGTCACAGTCAGTCAACGTCATAATTTGCTGTAAATTCGCTCGTTCAGAAACTCGACGGCGCTTATTGTATGAGTGCAGGATTAAACTTTAAAGTGCATCTCATCAAATTATGTATGGATTTTCACACCCGATGCTATCTGCATCCACTGATGTTTTCATCCCATGCCTTTGACTGTCCCACTGTTTATTATTGAGTATTTACTCTACGCCTATTTTGAAATTTGGCTTTCACCAAGGGCAGGCTTTTAATTAGACATGAGCCCGCAGCCTCCGCCGCTGCCATCACCATAAGCGACTGGAACAAACACAGACTCCTTCTTTATATTCCCCTCTTCTTTTCATCCTTATCAGAAATCTCCCCTCAATCATTCCATCCGCACGGCCTCTCCGCCGCCGCCGCCGCTTCTTCGCTCAAGCATGATCTTCCCTTTATGGCAGAGAGAGAGAGAGAGAGAGAGAGAGAGGGATGGAGAGAGAGAGATATGAAAAGAGAGAGAGAGAGAGAGAGGGAGGGAGAGATCCAAGAGGCCCGAGCCGCCTTTCATTTCCGCTGCTTGGCTATGCAGCTTTGCCCCGCTTCCACGCTTTCTGGCAAACTCTGTTCCTTCCCCTTGAGAGGCCCATCTACTGCACAATCTGAGGCCTTGTAATGCAGTCCCAGGCCCACAATGATAGATCGCACTACATGTGGGATGCTATTGTCTGCCTGGCTGATAAGCCAGTGGAGTCGCAGTGTGTGTGTGTGTGTGTGTATCTGTTTGTGCGTGTGTGTGTGTGTGTGATCTCTTCAGCTCCCTCGCCTCTGTCCTCCGCCCACCTACAGCAACCCAAAACCGAGCCCCCTCTTGTGTTGCGTTGCTCACCTCTCTCAGAGAGTCTGATGTTACCGAGAGAGGTGAGTCACCCCGGCCCCTGCATCACTAAGCAAATTTTAAATAAATAAACAAAACAAACCAACAAACAGAGGAGTCGGACGTGTCGGCGAGAGTGCCGTGACTCAGGAAGAGGAGGAGGCCGCGGACGCATCCTCTTAAAGGTGACACGCAAGTGCGCGCGTGTGTGACGGTTCGTTTTTTTTTAGCTCATTTGCATGGGTGGAAGACAAAGAGAGGAAAAAAAAAAGACAAAAAAGAAAAATGAAAAACTTGAAAGCAAACAAAGAGACAGAGGCCAGGTTTTCTCTGACATGCCGTGCCTCGCCCATCTGTCCCCTAACAGGTGCATCCTGCGTGGCCTTGGACTTGCCACGTGGAAATTCAGACACTTTTGCCCAACTTTTTCCCCTTCGAGGACCGGGAGAGAGGTGAACAGACTGCTTTTGATACAAAAGATCATACGACTGTTGCGACTGACTTCTGCTGAAAAGGGAGCATCTGCTCGGCAAAACAACTTTGTCTGCATTTAATTGGGCAAACTATCCGACGTCCTTCATTTTTCGGCGCAACAACACTTTTACGATATTCATCCGGCAAGTTCTGACCGCATATATACATTTTATGTTTGTCTTTGGTCCTATTTTATATGTCTTGGAGCAGCTGTGCTGAAATCTGCGGATCGATAAATAATTCAGATTCTGATTCCTACATGGGTGAAGTTACGTGATGTACGGATTTCTACGTAAAGGTTTTCAAAACTCGGTTTTCAGTATGGACCAAGTACACTAAAGGGAAAGCGCGTGTTTACAATCGCAGGTCTGCAGCACGACAGATGCCCCGAAGCTCCTCTCTGCTGGAGTATCTGCATGAAAATATCTAAAAAATGTTTATTTTCATTTCAAGGATTTCTCCCGGCTCGCCCTCGCAGTTCATGCGCTTGTTGGTGAATAACTCCTCTAAGCCCATTCACAACAACTCTCCAACACCGGCAGAACATTTCTAGGGAGAAGAAAAAAAAAAAAACGTTGAATTTGGACTTTTTTGCTGGAAAAAAAACAAAAAAAAGTTGCACCGACATCAAAGCGGCCTCTCTGCACCCACACATGAATGAATAGCTCCCTTTATCAGCCGGCGCGTGGAGAGCAAATGTGCATCTGTGTTGGGGCGTGTTCTAATACGGACCTGTTCTGCGTGTGCGCTCTGGTGGCGTGTTAATTTGGGCTTTCGTCTGAGCGCGCGCGTGTGTGCGCTTGACGACAGCTTCCTTCCTGCCGCCTCTGGGCGTGCGGCCGGTCTGAAGGAAACCTGACAGCCCAAATTGCGCCGAAACAGCCAGAAACAGATGTTAATTAGCTTTAATTTGCCTTTTTGTTGTTCTCCTGCCAAGGCAGCGCCAAAGACATTTCTCTGGATTATTTTTTTTTCCTCCTCTACTACGCTCGCAGTCCGGGGCTCCACAGTTTGTTGTTTTAACAAATCTATGCCGAAAGCGACGGCGGCAATTTAACCAGACAGTAACAGGCGTTTTAGAGGTTGTTTTGTTTGCTGAGTCGATATGACAGCGCAGAATGTGACTGCGCCTCGCAGAAATGAGATTTATAGGCGTCTATTGCCAGAGTATGGCAGAGTGAAAAAAAAGGTTATTTTTCTGAGGTGTCTAATCCAACAGGGATGGCTTCCCATTCTGCCAACTC
Source organism: Karalla daura (assembly GCA_029224185.1). Taxonomy (NCBI): domain Eukaryota; kingdom Metazoa; phylum Chordata; class Actinopteri; order Chaetodontiformes; family Leiognathidae; genus Karalla; species Karalla daura. The sequence goes on from CM055211.1 coordinate 4,255,645, forward strand.
CATCATATTACCTCAGTAACCAAAACACTCGCTCTAGGGGGCACCGATCACGGTTTTCTTCCAAGTTTTCTTGATTTTTTTTTTTGCAGAGAAAATGAGGCAGGGATAAAGTTCTATCAGCACTAACCAAACAAAGCACAATCTGAAAAATAAGTCATTAAAAAAAATCCCTGGTATGCCATTTGAGAACCATCATATCTAATGCATACTTCTATAATGTCATGTGCAAAATGCTCAAGTCATTCAGGAATTTCTAAGGCTCCTGTTGAGCTCATAATCCCTCTTCAGTCCAAAAATATGCACGTTTAGCAATAACGATCATTACAAAATCCCCGATATGCCATTTGAGGATCATCATCCTGCTAAGTTCTCATTTTAAATACACTAACAGTCCCATACAGCTCACCTGCTGTATGCAATGTAATGTCACACATGGTCCAAGTACTTCAGGAATTCCTGAGCTCATAATCCGTCCTCGGTCCAAAAACACTGCATGTTCAGGCAGAGTGGACACTCTAAACTGAGAGTGTGTGTGTGCGTGTGTGTACTCCACAGTGAACTGATGACCCGTGTTTGACTGATGACCTCTGTGTGCCGGGGACACTTATTTGTTTATTTCCGTCACAGCAGCTTAACACGTCCCAACATCCAATCTCTCTAATTACCACGAACGGGGCCGCGAGTCATTTGCAGTTTATGAGGGATCCAAGCGCTCGCTCTCTGACAAACCCGCAGATGAACCGCGCTAATTTGTCGCCGGCGTCCCGCCTCCACTCGCGTTCCGCCACTCAGCCCCAAGGACGGCGTCGTCGAGCGTGCCGATCCGTCCAACAAGGACAGGCGTCGCCGCCGTCCCTTAAGTGGATGGAAGGAACGAAGAAAAATGTGTTTGTTTACCGCGAGCGAGCGCGTGCGGGGCCTCCGAGGTCCTGGACGGCCATTAACGATAAACGTGCCGCCGCAGATCCGCGCGTATGAATCACCTCCGGATCGATATCCGAAGCCTCGGCCCAACGTCACAATTACACAAGCGAGCGGGCTTTAAAGCCGAGAATGGAGGGGGTGGGGGGGTGGGGGGTGGAGATGGAGGGGTGTGTGCGTGTGTGTAATATTTAAAGCGTTTCCCGGGCTCATTTGGCGGAAGGTTACCTCGGCGACCTTGTCGCTAATTCAATCTGAGATGACTATCATATTTCAATCAACGTGGATCGGCACACGCGGGATAATGAGCGGCCCGTAACTGGATTAGCGTTGATACACTGATGCGGGGAGATTGGACGCGGGGCGGCCCGCCGTTGTTTATGAGCGCGCCGTATGCGGCGACATGATCTACGGCGAGCGGAGAGTCTCTCCATCCCGCCGCTCGCTTATTTATAGTCCCCTTTTGTAATACGGGGCTAAGGCCTCCTCTCGGATCGTCTCGGAAAAGGCGCAAAGACGCCCTCCTTCTCCATCTGCGGAGTATCGTTCACATCGGGACTTAGACTGAAACCAAAATGGAGATGGCGTTCGAGGGTCGTAGGTAATAGCCTTCCCCAAAGGTTCCCACTACATTCATTACAGGCCTTCCTGTTCCTACATCTATTCTTTCAGAATATGCAAAGAGACATTCTTCATAGCTACTTTGGGCCATCCATCCATGTTTTTTATTAACATTGTGCTCTTGCATATGTATGACATTCTCCCTGTGCTATTTGGATGAGGATCATCAACAAGTCTGTCAAGTGATTGATAGGCCATGATGTTTTTCTCCCCTCAAATGAACTGGCATTTCTGGCTCCACTTCGTCAGTTCGTCTTGTTACTCTTGTTAAAATAATTGCCGGCGTGTAAATAAAAAAAAAAAAAAAAGAAAAGAAAGAAAGAAATAAAATAATGAACCAGGCAGGCAGGCAGGCAGGCAGAGGGACGAGGAGAAATTACACACAAATACAAACAGCCGCGTGTCTCAAAAGATGCTGCGAGGCAGGAATTAACGAGATCTATATCTCGCAGTGTGGTCAGAAACAAAATGCCTACTGTGAGGATGGTGTGAGAGAGTGAGGAGCATAAAGAAATAAAACAGAATAAAAAAACGGGGCGAGACAGGAAACAGGAGCCGAATCTGGTGGAGAAAAAAAAAAAGGAGCTTCTCGTGTGATAACTTTTCTTTCCCCGAGACGTCAAAGTAATTAACTGTGATCAACATCAAAGCTGACGCAGGAGAGGAAAGGAGGGAGGGAGGGGAGCAGAAAGAGAAGGAGACGAGGAGGAAGAAGAAGAAGAAGAAGGAGAAGGAGCCTGTCACGTCAAGCTTCGCTGTATAATTTAGCCACACCGTTGCTGGGGAGTTCAGAGAGATGGAAATCTTTCAACATATCAGTCGATCCTAATCATTAACAACACAGCGTCATTCCCGCTCTGTTCTTCTCTGCCTCTGTTTGCTTCTTTTTTTCTTCTTCTTCCTGTGGCACGCTCCTTCATTTTAATGAAAGGATCTGATACGGCTGCATTTAAAGATGTGTACTCGCATTTATTTCTTCTTCTTTTCTTTTTTTTTCCTCCTCCCTCCCCCTGTGAATTGAAAGGCGGCGGCGTTCACCCTAGACCGGCTCCGATTGGACGAGCGCTTATGGCAAAGTCGAAAGTAGAGCGGAGAGTAGATTCGTTAGATTCTCTCCCGCGGCCTTGTTTCTTTCCGCAGGTCGCTCCCTCCTCTTCCTCGCAGATGCCCGCCGTCCTAATAACGATGTGTTCAAGTGCTATGGAAAAGCCGGGCTTAGAGTGCTTTGTACACTCAGAAGGCCCCCCACTCCATGGCTTCCTGCTCTTTGAAGGCTTACGGGCTAAAGTGGTAGCAGAGGGGCGGGCGATGCCAAGACAATCATCTCCCTCTCCTCCATCTCTCTCTCTCTTTCACACTCCTGTAAGGGCGCACTACTATTGTAGAGTGTACGGGAGTGACAAGAGGACACTTGAGCTTGGGGTGAACGATGTGACTTTCACAGTCGTGATAGATTCTTCCTCGGAGGTCGCACGATCGGGGGATCGCAGATTACACTGTTTACTGAGCGCTCTACTTTCTACTTTCATGTTAACTAAAGAGAGATCGCGTCTGCACCTCTGCTTCCATGTCACACTTGCCTGTGCCGACCGGAGCAGACTTGGCCCCATTGTGAATCTCAGGTAAGAGCGGGCGAAAAATCTTGTTATGCGTCCCCGGCTTTACTGGGACACGCCAGCCATTGTCCTGTGTAATGTGCTTTGGGTGGACCATGGGTGGTGGGCGTGATGTTACAATGTTATAAAAAAAGAATAAAATAGAATAAAAGAAAAATGTTCCCGACACTTGCCAGCCTTTATGGAGCTAATAAGCACATCTCACGGCCATTATGCCGTGCAAACCTTTGCCAGAAAGATTAAACAAACTGGATGCTGCCATTTTGCCGTGTTTTGTTTTTTTTGGCTTTGGCTTTCCATCAATCCCTTCTTTTTTTATTTTTATTTTGCTAATATCAGCTTTGCTTCCCCCACTGTTTGGGATCACACAGACCCCCGCTGATGCATAATCAGAACAGTTGCTGTGAAAAAATAAGCCTGTTTCTCTCTCCTCGGGATCTCGTTAAAAGGTGCACCACGCAGCCCGAGCTGCGAAGTAAACGCCGCGTAGAGGTCTGGTCTGATGCCGCGAAACTTCGGCTTTGGTCTGACATCACTTCCTGCCACCTCGGAGTCGTCTGAAGGCTCCTTTTCCACTCGCACGTTGAAATATGAAACAATGGCGGAGCTGGCAGTGGAAACTAGCTGCGGGCGCTGCTCCGGGTAAGACAAGCGGAGCTGCAACTTCTTTTTTTAAAGGTATCAAAATTCGGCCGCGGTGCCTTCACTCCAAATTACTGCGTGGCAGTAATGAAGCCAAATACGGCTCCCTCACCCGAATCGAGCCGATTCCACGCGTCGCCTCTGGTCAACCGCTTCAGAGATGCGAGTGTGTGGCGCCGTATGTATTAATAGGCGCTTTAAAGCGATGCTTTTCTGTTTGTCAACTCTGGAAAAGCTTAAAAAGTGAGGCCTCAAAACTGTTTTTGCAATTAGTGATCCCTAAAACGTCTGGCTGGGATTTTCCGTGCGATGCATTTTGCGGGCCAAATGCGAACCCTTGCTGTTTCAGATTTACACAAAAAGGACTGAAAGGCTCGTAAATATTCAACAAGTAGATGATGCGCGAATTAGGAGACACTTTTATGCTCGCGAAGACAGCTTTTCTGTGGAGAAATAAGGGGAAAAATATATATACTTTTGGAAAAGAACAACACCACCCGCTGCCACTTTCTTATTAAATGCTCCTGGAGCTGTCTGAATTTAATCATCCTCTTATGCCACACCAAAAAAAAAGGAAAAAAGAAAAAAAAAACCCTCTCTCAAGGAGGCTTAACTGTCCTTAACAAAGGCACAACGTGGCGGAGCTCATCAGTCGCGAAACAGCCACTGAGGGGACGCCGAGAAACTCTTTTCTGACTTAAATTTTATGAAATCAAGTGCCGGGCTTGGAGAGAGAGAGAGAGAGAGAGAGAATGACAGGAAGTTGGGGAGAGAGAGAGAGAGAGGGAGTAAAAAAAAAAAGCTCCACGGCTGCACCTCACACTGACAACATTTGCTTCTCTGTCAGAGATCCAGACTGATATTATGTGCCTGGAAATTTGATTGAAAAGGTATGCAAATGTGGCTGCGTATTTGCATCTCTCTCCCTCGCTCTCTCTCTATCGCAGTGATGAGGCAGACGCTGTTGTCGGTCGGACCTGATGTATAAGAACTGAGAGTGGAGAAAGAAAAAGCAGATCTTTTTCTTTTTTTTTTTGATCGTTTCTGGAGAGAGAGCGGGAAACGTAAATCCCCGGAATCTGTTTGTTTGTGAAAGCTCGGCCGGGGTCGGGAACAGCGAAAGCGTGATCCTAAACTATTGACGGATCATTGACAGTTTGCGGGGCGACCGACATCATAAGGCGTGGAAAGACCGGCCGCCGATCTCACGGGGAGACGCCCACCCACAATATGCTTCGCAAATGTTCAGCGGGCCTTGGCCTTTCAAAATAGCGACACTTCAGAGGATCTGGCACCACGTGCTGAGCGGCGAAAGTACTGAGAAGAGATGCACTTAATTGGAAGGAATTTAAGGTTGTTGTTATGCGGGGGACGTGTTACATAATTCCAAGTATCAAAAAAGGATCACGTATTTGTAGGCTCTATTTCGGAGAGCTAAGGCGTTAAATAGTGATAAATAAATTGCGCTTATTGCGAATGATCCATTATAGAACACAAATGCAAGGTTTGCAGGACTTAAAGGGCTAGCACGCCATTTTTTTGCCTGCTTGTAGGTCTCGGGGAGTACTACTGCATATGAGTGGTGGAGAAAAAGGGAAAAGCAGCAATAAAGCCCTTTGTGGCTCCGGAGGGAGCTGCGTAAAGTCTGACAAATTGCCTGAAGTGATGTAATCCCAACAGACTGGAGTGACGAGTTTGACAGCGAGGAAAAGGGGAAAAAAGTCACAAAAAAAAAGGGAGCGAGCGAGCTTACTGTCTGCGGGTACGTAACTGGAAGCTCAGCTTCTAGCCTCCAGGCTCCCGTTCTGCACTACACACCCGACCTGAAGGACCTGGACTTTTTCTGTCCTTTCACCTTTCACACAGGTGAATGGAAAAGGTCGTCCATCCATCCACGCTTTTACATTAAAACTGAGTGTTTGAGGCTGGATGTCCACTTGAAATTCTTTATTCATTTATTCATTTTCCATTGATTTTACTCTGTTTTAATTGTGTACTACCCCATCTTGGCCAGTCTCAAGGTACGGTATTTTATAAATTAAGGTTAATAAATAAATAAAACCATCGATCCATTATCTTACTCGTATACCTATCTCCAGCACACACAGGGAGGGTCACCAGTCCTTCACAATACACACACACACTCATGCTCACATGTGGGGGCAATTTGGTCTCTAATCGATCCAGAGAAAGAATTAGATAACGATGTATGCGGACCCACAGCACGGCATAGAATGTAAATGCATTGTAGCTCTATAAGAGTTGTCTGGAGGAAGCTTTGTGCAAAGCGGGCTCAATCCACACCATCCGAATTTCATAATTCATGGATTTCTTTTCTTTTCACGCCATCAAAAAGGTAAAACGCAGGTTACCTTATGAAACAATTATACAGCACATTTAGTCACCGCCGCTCGCGCCTCCGTGCTATCGCGGTGCCGAGCTGCGAGGCGCTGCGGGTTCGTCTGCGGGTCAGACGCAGCCCACAGCCAACAAACTCACTGCAGACACCAGACGCACGCCTTCTCTGCGATACTGGATAAAAAAAAAAAGAGGAGAGGAAGATGAAGTTCCCAATCAGGTCGAGCTGATCTGGGGGAATACGTATCCGGAGAAATCACATATTCCGCGGGCGATGCCTCCTTGATTTCCTCTGGGTTTTGGGAAGACGAAGGGGAAGGGGATGGGGTGGGTGGTGGTGGTGGTGGTGGGGGGGAAGATGGAACCCAAGGAACGGAGGAGAGGGGGGAGTAAAATTAAATTATGCCTAATTACCAGAGCAATCGATGGCAAATTGAGTTGATATGCATCCTTCATGACTTAACTAGATATCAGATAGCGCGGGTAAGCGGCGGATTGTAACGCGAGTTGATGGGTAAAGGTGATACGGAGGCACTTCTGATGGCAGGAGTTAAGGGAGCGAGTCCTGCGTTATCTGATCTGTCAGGGGCTGCGGCTGCCGGAGTTTGGCAGCATTCCCAACTCCGCAATTGAGGAGGCATGGGAAGGGGAGGGAGGGGAGGTTGTTGTTGTTATTGTCAGAGGAGGGTGGGGGGGGGGGGGAGTCGGGGTTGGGCTCTGAACCTTGTTGAATCTGTCACCGAGCCAAAACGCGTCAAGAGTACAAGCCGGGACGTCACTCTGAATGTCACTTTTAATTGAAAAATAAATAAGAAGTGGCATCGCCCTGGGCGACGATCGGAGCGGGGCGGCGGCGCCGTATCGTCTACAGTAAAGCGTGTCGGGAGTGTTACGCATCAAATCATCTGGGTGGGGGGGGGGGGGGTGACATGCGCGGCCCGGGTTTGGCGCCGCCCCGGGTGAGCGGCGTCCTGTCCTTTGAAGGAGCGATGCGGCGGATCACGGGCGCTCTCGAAGCGACCTGCGAGGCCGTAGCTCGGCCCAATTAGAAACCCCACCCCCTTCCCACCACACATACACACACACACACCCACCCTCCGTCCCTCCTCCAACACCTTCCCAATACCGAATCCGCTGAGCCGGCTGACCTCAAGTCTCCGCCGAGGGGTGTTCAGCTCAGAACATTCAGAAACCTCGCGAAAATTGAGGCGTTTTTTTTAAGATTTCACCAGCAAAATGCAGCAATACAGCGCATTTCTGAAGCATTCTTACCGGGAGAACAGCCCGTGCCTGCAGAGACATAATGCAAGAACACATCACCCCTCTGAGCACCTCGCCCGCCTCATCCCTCATTTCTATATTTTGTTTTTTTATCCCCTCCCCTCCTGTCCTCCTCCTCTTTCTCTAAGAGCCAAACGATCGCACTTCCATTTTCCCCTTGTTAGAAAGCTAATATTGTCCCGTGCTACATCACAGCTGTGGTAACAAAGATCAATATACCATGGGAAAAAAATAATGCATTTTTCAACGGCTGGTGGGCGTTTATACGCACTTGTAAAATACAGAGGAGCGCAGATTAGGTTGCTCTCGTTTAGCTCACATTTTAAGGTAGCTAAAATAAAATACGGACTTTTTATTGAGAGGCTAAGCGGCGTAATTTTATGAAATGATTGTTTATCTACCTGAATGACTTGCTGGCAGACGGATATGAGTGAAAGGACTTTATTCTACATCGACTGGCTGGTAATACCTGCCTGGGGACTGTAGCAATTTCGCCTCCGAGGCTACGAGACGCCGCTTGTTAGGTCCAGTAAAGCACTTTGGATAAAATCGCCGTATAAATGCGGGCTTTTTTTGAGGTCGCGTATATATTCCGCCCTTGCCGGAGTCTCATGTGTGCTCGCATTGTGTTCCCTGGCTCTCGGCCAGCATGCCCTGCGACCTAGAACCAGCTCGGACCAATTAGTCGCACTCCGACTTCACTACATCACAGCGATTGGCAGAAAACCCCCTTCCACCGAGCGTGGACGGAGGCGAGCTCGATTCGCAACCCTAGCCTGCACCTTAATTCACCCAAAGCCGGATTAGAACGCCGGCTCAGGTGAAATGACCGGGGCCGCCCCGGCCACTAAATCAAACATAACCCGCGCTGTCCGGTGCAAATCTCCACAGACGGGAGGGTTCAAATTGAAGAAGGTGGCAGAAACCTCCAACTGTGTGTGTGTGTGTGTGTGTGCGGGTGGATGGAAACTGGCTTATATTCAGCTCCGGAAAGAATATATATTCATGGCTGTTGTTAAAATATGCGGAGCATGTTGTAGCTCTGAAGAGGGTTTGACATTGAGAGGATACTGGCTAAATTCCATTTAGCGAGCATGTTGGAGCTCAGGATAATGCATTACAGCGACGTGTTCACCCCCAGGTGGAAATCTGTGTTGGAATGACACGGCATTCCCGCTTTCCACCGCCCTCCCCAGCATATCCTCGCTTTTCGAGTCACTAAAGTGAAGTCCCAGGTTTGCCCGGATGCGTTTGCGTCGCAACATGCCGAGTGAAAAGTGCACCCGGGGGAGGTCCCGCTGACCGCCCAGGCGGATTTTAATGCCCGCCGCCTTGTCAGAACAGATTTGGCAGAGATTTCGTCGCTTCGGAAAATAAAATACAGGAAGGGGAAAGAAAATAGAAAATTAGAAAGTAAATACAGGGAGGGTTACAGAAATACAGAATATTTATTGACCCTTTGGTGACTCCAAACTTGACGGTGATGTCTCGAAAATGACAGAAAACACGTCACCTATCGCTCGATCGAAGGATCCGTGCACAGATATCCCATTTAATATTTAAGGTGGTACACAAACCACCTTAAATAATTAACTTCAACTAAATTTGGCTTTGAATAATTCACAGTGGCTGGCTCTGGTGTGGTTGGAAAAGCTGGAGCTGGAGCTCTGAATGCATGCTGGGAACTCTAACAAGACTCCCTCCCTCGTCACACACACACACACGCACACACACACACACACACGCACACCTCTTCAGCTTCTCTATTAGAGTTGGTCAGTGGCCAGAGGCTGTGGGTGTACACTGTCGCTCCCAGGTGCGAGCTTGTGAACGCGTCCAACACTCCCTCCTCGCTGTGAAGCGAGCATGTGTTCTGGCTTGATTCTACCTTCATTCTGTTTTTTCTATTTTTTTTTATTTACCCCCCCTTTCTCCAAAACACCCAGCTGGACTTTTACCAAGCACACACACACAGATACATCCCGCAGTCATCAAAACACGTCCATTCTTGCAGCCCTTTCGCACAGTTGTACAAATGGACTTGTTGATATTTTCCACGCAATTAAATGCCTTGGCAAATGAGAGCGAGCGCTTCATTTTTCAATGTGTGCATGTTTTCCTCTCTGTTGTGCAATTGCGCCGGCACTTGGATGGATTTCTACGACAAATATAGCCCATTTTCTCCAAACGCCTGCAAGTGGCATCACTAATAATAAACCCCCCCCCCCCCCCCCCCCCCCCCCCCATCACCCCACGTGTGATTTGCGCAATACAGCGAAGCCTTTACAAAGCCAACGTACAGACTGGAAAGAAAAAAAAAAGGCTGTAATTCCTCTGATGTAATTATTATTTGCTTTGTTCCTGTGCCGAACTCTCAGCAGGTGCGGAGAAGTGTGAACCGTCTCAGCTCCAGAGGGTCACAGGCTGACTAAAACACACACACACACACACACACACACACACACACACACACACACACACACACACACACACACACACACACACAGGCAGAGTGTTTCACTGGCAGCCTTCGTCTCCGTCCAAATGCTTCATGTTGCAGGTGGGCACGGGCAGGTTGTGTTTTCTCCCTTCGAGCCGTTTAAAAGCCAGTGGGTATTATTTTTAATGACTGTTTATTGAGACTAATCTGCCACCTTAATCAAAGGGACCTTTCCGATCTGTGTGTCTGGCACTTACTTATTTTTTCCCCCCACCTCACCTCCCATTTTTTTTTCCTTGTTTATGCTGCCGGCTGTTTGTGCCGTGCCTAAAAAGCATATATCAGCCAAATGCACTTTCAATCACCCGCAGACCGGATGGTGGGTAATTATGTGACGCAACGCGTATTCGCAAATACGAGCCGCGCGGCGCTCGCCTCGCTTGAAGGTCACTCCCGAGTCGGGCGAGTTTTTTTTCCCCTCGCTAACAAAGAAGCGAATTCGGTGAGTCACGCCGTAACGATCGGCAATGCTTTTGAAGGTCCGGCGCTGGATTGTCATCTTTCATGAGCGCTCTCCTCCTGCGAATGGAATTTGGGTTTCTCAGCTTCTAGAAATGCAGAGAATTTCAATTCACGTCAGCAGTCTGGGCCTCTCTGGCAACCTTCACTATCATATTATGATATCTCGCTATATTGCTCATTATCACTTTTCGGCCTGCTTGTTATTTCTTATTATTTTGCTTAACTTCAAATCCATCGTTCACTGTGGAGACTGCAGGTTGTAAACACAACAATCAAGCACTTACCGTCAGTGAAGGCTTCACACGTCAACACAGCAGCTGTGTTTTTATGTTTTTTCAGATTCTCTCCAAGTAAAAAGCCCTATCTGCAGGGCTTTACATCCAATGGCACTTTATGTATGAGAGTACTCCACATAGAGACTCCACTGAGGCCGATGGACATCCAAAACATAGTTTGATGCCATATTTTAATTAGATTTACACTCAGTCTCCTTAAATACCTGATTTTTGTATCACCACGGCCAGTTTGTGATGTCTTGTACTGTCATTGATGTTGGGGTCAAGCATTGTTTTATATTCAGGAAAACAAAGAGCCGCCCCTCTTTGGCAATTAGGCCGACGCTTTTCAGCAAAGTCCTGGGAAAAAGTTTGCACCCTTGCTCGTCCTTGAAGCCGGTCAGCGCGTGATGAATCATGCATCGGATCAAAGCGGAGCTGGCGTGCTCGCGGGGGCACGCCGCCGTCTCACCCCCCCTCTACTTCCACCTGCTGCCCCGGCGTCGGCGGCCACAGGTTGGCGTCCCTCAAAGGACGCCGCCGCCCAACAGGTCCAAGCCCCACCAACATGGGCTTTATTTAGTCCTCTCCCAGCGACAAGTCTCTTCCTCACTCCGCTGCCTCTGCAGCTGCTACTTGTTGGCGCCCATCTGTTAAGGGTATTGTTTATGTGGTTGCTGATCCAGAACTCATTACCATCCCACCTTCCCCTATACGCTATTGTTCTTCCTGCTAATATGGAGACTCCGATGCAATCTGTCTGGCGCCGAATGCCGGCCGACAACAACAGAAGAGGATATTCCAGATGCTGCTGCTGGCTGGAGGGGGGGGGGGGGGCGAAGACGGATCTTGACAGGGAAGTTGGGGGGGTTTTTTGCTTGAAAGTTAGCAAAGTCTTTGGAAAAGGTGGCGGTTCAGAAAAAGGAAGATGGACCGGTTGAGAGTAATTGTCCAATTACCGACGGGCTAATTCGCCAGCTTTGACATGGGATAATTCATGCCTAAAGCAGAGCAAAGTGCAGTGTTGGAGGTTTGCATGCTGGTAAATATCAGGGATAATTATTCATTATTATTAACAATTAAACAGCAGCATAGATCTCCTCCACAAGAACCTGATACTGTGATTTACACGTTTCTTCATTTTCTGCTCAACAATATCCAAAACAATCAACTTTTGACCCTCTTTGTTGATTCCGTCCTTACATTCATGAACGGTGACCCCCAAACTTCAATGTAAGCAAGAGCACAGCTTTATTTATGCACTCACTCGAGCATCCATTGCCGTTGCTTTGCTGTTTGCACACATTGTCTGGCATCAGTGGTGACAGCGTGCGATCACATGACGAGCTCGGCTGATTTTCAAGCAGATTTCACTCTTTATCGTCCCTGTTTCGATTCCCCCGTCTTCACTTTCCACGCCCCGTCACGAAGCCACGGTTTGTCGCCCGTTGGAAGGGGCCGAGGGTAACGTTTCTGTTTCAGAGACGTGTCTCATTTGACGCTCGACGGGGACGAAAAGAAATAAAATAGTTAGCCGGCGTCACCTCCCCGCCACCTCCGGATGACAAAGATGTACTTCGCAGCACATGAGCGCCGCCCGCCACTTCACTGCATTAGCCGGATTTCGCGACTCTCACATCCATCATTGTTTTATGTGAGAAAGTCTGCAGGCCATGTTTAACCACCCGTAGACAAATGCGACGCTGCTCTCTGATTCGGAGGAGCCTCCGCGTCTCTCTCTCTCTCTCTCTCTCTCTCTCTCTCTCTCTCTCTCTCTCTCTTCTCACATTTATTCATGTGAGCGTCGCCGGAGTGCGGCTCAGGCTTTCAGCTCGGGCTGCTGGAAAGCGGAGAGCACTCAGCTCCGGCAGCTCTGTACGCTCCCAACGAGCAACAAATGGACGATATGAAAAAGTAAATGGGTCCAATGTAACTTCTTTTTTTTTTTTTTTCAAACTGTTAATTATAAATACAGTGGCTTTTATGATATCATTACTCAATTCTAGCACAAGTAAAGAAGTCGCTGCGGCGGCAAATCTCTGCCCATTTACCTTTCGCTGCAGTCGCCTTGTGATCCACACCTACGTAGTGCATCGAGGTTACAAAGGTGGCAGCAATATTTCTTGTCTAACTTGTTCTTAATTTCACCCTGATGTACTGCGACTCCAGCACCAAATCTATTGCAGATTTGCCACATAAACATTCAGCTTCATGGCACTCTCATTCAGCATGCTGTTGAACAGAGCGGCAAGTAACACGGGCAATGTTTGCAGGAAAAAAACCCACAGGAGGCTGATCGATAACACACCAATGTATCACCTGTGACAAGAAGTGAAGCCGTGTGAGGCATGAGAAGAGGCCCTTCAGAATAAAGCGAGGAACAACTCCTTTATGAACCAAAAACCACAAGTGTTTCCAGATGACGGATCCGAGGTTTTAAGACGAACACTTCACAGAAATCAACTTTGTTATCCACCACAATGAATCACGGTTGTCGTTAACACCTGATTTTAGGTACGTTCGGTTCACTGAATAAGAACATGAACCTCATTTCTTACATGGTGTGATTTCCAAATAGTGTGGAAGAAGGGTCTCAGACTTTGTGTCGAGTGTGAAATATAGATTTAGCTTTAGCTCATGTTCGTCCGCGCTATTGTGCCATAGTTGCAAATCAACCCGACTGCATATGGGTGAAGGTCCACCAGTTTGCTTAATTAGTGCTGATGACGGTAATCGACCTCAGTTGATGGGCTTATTGACAGGTCCACTACGCTGCATTGATTAGCCATGTATGCTGCAGCATAATGCTGGATATATGCACTGGCTGGCTGACATTCTTACCTGGCCTTAGCACAACAGCAACAGTAGAGTAAGGCTTTCTTGTAATGGACTGGACTCCTTATTTTCCACCCCCCCGCCCCGTTTCTCCCCGAGCAAACTTCACCGACTTTTCAGAAATCAACCAATTATTAGCCCATCAGGTTGCTGTCTGCAGCCGCGGGTCCCCGGTGTATATATACCATTGTGACCACTCCACAAAACGCTCTCGGAGCAAATTGCCTCAGTAAATACCCCGTGTGTATCTCAACAGGTAATATTTAAAATTCTGCAACAGCGAGTCACCCAAGCCTTGATAGATGCGTCTGCCTGCTCGGTCGATGAATAATGCAAATGAAACTAATTCTTCCCGACCTGGTGCCAAGCCTAATACACATTTATATGCTCTGCTAGTGAAAGATGTGTGAGATTCCTATTATGGGAAGGAAGCAATCTGTATTTTAATAATGGACCTGATAGACCTCAGCCTTCCTGTCTTTGAGGGCCCGGATGCACCTTATGTGACTTCTTGTTAGAATTTAATGATGATAGTAAATACAGGGAACATGTAGGAGACCTTTTGTGCGGATCTTTATTTTGGTCGTCTCAGCGCGGCCATGTTTATATTATGCCGGAATAAAAGAAAGTTACTATATTCTATAACATGGAGGGATGATTCACTGTGGAGCATTCTTTGCACTGCTCACACGTCAGTTTTATGTACCTACGTTAAAGCACAACATCCCTGAGCTGCAGTGATATGCACTGGCCAAAGGCAAAGGGATAAAACATCAACGTCTTCATACTGTCCTCACAGTGAGGACACTTGTTTAAAACCTTTGATGAATGAACTGAGGTCCTGATTAGTACGTCAGACAAAACAGAAGTGATTGCAGACTAAGACAAAAGTGCCCACGGATAGTTTTATATCCTTCCTTGCCACACTTTCTTTCTTCTTCTTTATGTCTATGCTCATGCGTGTGACAAATTGAAAGTCTTATTCAGCCAAAATATGCCGCAGATGTTTCTACTCCTCTCAGATTAAAAAGAGCCCAACCATAAATATCTATTAGATTCTCACATTTCCAAGAGACACATGGAGATAAATCTTCATAGGCCGGGGATGTCCCACCTTCACAGAGGAAGGGGCATGTAATGAAAGTCGTGTTAACTTCAGATCGGCACAGAGAGGTTGGCTAATACGCAGGACTTGTTCTTCTAATCCTCTCAACGGTGCTCAATCAAACACCCATCGATGGGTATTAAAAAATTACTGATTTTTAGAAGGCGACTAAAATCTTTCTCTGTAGTTGCCAATAATGATAAACGTAGCCCTGAAGAGTTATTTCTTCCACCACTGGAGCCACATATTAACTAACCAATCCACGAGGGCTATACTTTTTACTTGGATCAGAGAGAGACACAATGTGTTTCTGGCCTGTAGGCCTTAACGGTCCCGGAAAAGAGCTATGTCTCAATGTCTGCCTTTATATTTTGAAGGGGGGGTTGGAGATTGAGTTTTGGCGAAAGCAATTCTAGGAAATAATCTAATACTGTGAAAAACTGCTTCAGTCCGCCAAACCAGGGGCCCGTCCCAAAGAGTGAGTCAGCAATCTGGCAAAGGCCAAAGATAGGACTGTAACTGTCTCTTCTATTTTTCTTTCTGTACAGGGGTGGTCTATATAAAAAGGATTCAGACTTATTACAAGCCGCAACAATGGTATGAGACATTCTACTCTTGTCTACGAGTAGTTGCCAGGGTTGTGGAGTTTGTATGGATGGATGTCACAACAACTCACAGTGCTACTCTTACAAATGTTTTGTTTGTGCCTTATTTTTTCACTCGCTTGATATCCTTCATAATATTACGGAGCGTCTTTGGGAAAGATATGCGTGTTGCCAGACCTGTGACAGAATAAAGTTAATGATCAAATGATTTATCAGTCTGGGAGTGAGGAAAATGTTGTGATGTCGCTGTCAGACTACTCTGCAGGTCCGTGACTTGTGAAAACTACTCCTAATATGTGGAGCGAGTCATCTGAGGTAGTCTCCAAGCTATATGCCACATTGCTAATGACAATGTGGCGTATAGCAAGGGAGCGTTAGTCAAGATAACTCACGTCTCAGGAAATGACTCCAGGAACTACAGATTTTATGACTGTTCAAACTTTAAATAGATCTATAATTCGGCCTGGGCTCACTGATGTGACCATGAGGTCTAAAAGACTGAGCACAGTTAATCACTGTCAGCATCAGCGCTACCTGTCAAGGACGCCCACTCACCGGTCCGTCGGCTAATTGCGTATGACAACCTTAAATGAGTTTCCCGACTTAAGATTCCAAACCAAACATCGGCACCTCGCCTCGCTCGTCCACTGATTCAAAAAGCCCAAAATCAATTTCTGGACGGTGCCAGTATAGTGTAGCTGGAAACTTGGAAAGGGGGAGGAACGTATTTCAATAAAAGAGCCCAGAGTGAAGTAAGAGCTGGAGGCAGTTCTAGACACAGTGTTTGGATGGGTTTGCACGCAATGGACATGCACTATAGATCTTACAATCATCTGCCGGGCCGCTTAAAAGAATGCCACTTCTTTTATTTAACACATCTCTCCTTTAGTGTTACTTTTTCTGTCTTTCTTGTATAATTTATGTCACATGCATCTACATAATTGAGTCCAAGAGAGGACGGACGACCGTATGTTAACAAGACTCTGGAAACAAGCAGGTGGCACGCGTATCTTTAGAGTAAAGGCATGGAGCATATTTCTTTACCAGACCATCGAGGAGAAGCGTTCAGCTTTCCTGCACCACCCGCGGTCCACATTTCCATAGCTACGTGAATTCATCCTACAAGAGCCACGATGAATTTCCAGGCCATATGTCGGAAAATTGTGGAGATATTTCAGTCTGGATCTGAACTGTGGCATCCGGAACAACCACGGTGCTGAGGAAAATGCCCCCTGCTGCGATGGCGTGCGGATCTATCCAAGTCTGTGTGTTTGATCTCTGATGTCTGCCTTAACAATGCCTGATGTGGTGTCTTTGCTCATCATCTGCAGCGTCTGGCCAGAGCTCAAACGGCTCTACATCAGATGCACCGTCTTTAATCCGACCTCAGCCAACGCCTGTAGCATGGGCTGCCGTGTTGGAGTAGAGAGCTCCAGAGCAGTGCTGGTTAAATCATGACAGCTCTGGTTTGGAGGTGCAGCCCAGCTGTACTGACAGGAACCGAGCAGGAAGCCTCCCTTCCTCCTCTGCTGAATTTTTAAAAGCAGACAAGAACTTGCAAGGGGTTTACCGCTGTCCCCAAAAGTTGATGATGCATGCTTAGTTTTTTTTATGCAATCCTGGGATAAGATGCGGCTCCAGTGGGACTCAATGAAACCAGGCCATCCTAAGGCCAGACACTCCAACACACAAGCTTAAAACATGCAGTCAGTCTGAACCTGACACATCTCAATCCCTAATTATGACATGGGGTGAAATAAACACTGAACTGCAAAAATAAGAAAACAGCAACAAAACATCCCAATGAAATAAAATAATGTGCTGGATACATTTTATCCTGAAAAATGGAATCGGGGGAATCGGCTGACTTTGACCCCAATTCAACTCCACTAGACACACTGCAACTCTGTAACTCAAATTTGGAACACAGAGCTATTTCCTATTGCCCTATTGTGCTAAATCCATTATTCTTCGATATCTTTGAGCTTGAATCGAGATTTTCCGGCACAAAGTCACAGCTGCGACGTTCAACCCCTGCTTGAGCAATAATAATCACCATAATAATAATAACACAATGAGATCCAAGTCATTATTACTCCCCCCCAAACTACCTCTTTACAACGTCTGACCCCTGGATCAATTCAATGAATCCCTGCAGTAGTTTGGGACGTCAGGGGGGAAGTGACTAACACTGCCTTCCATCAGTGGCTACAATTGACTTGCCCCTGGGCAAAGCTCTCAATCCTCAATTACTCCAGCCGAGCTGCTCGCTGGCCAGCAGCAGAGGACCGCGGGCAGCGTGGGGATGCTGTGTGAGCGAAGCCCGATCCGGAGCAGCGTGGGTGCTGTCGCAACAATCTCGCTGGCGTGTTCCAGGAGAGTGCACGCAGCTTAAGGATGTCACAATTTTTTCCCCCTCTCTCTTTTTTTCATTTGCAGAGAATTCAAGATGTGAAATTCAACTGGATAATAACACACGGGCCACTCTACCCGTTGGGTGCCATTTGCTTGTTTTCAATTCTCAAAATTGATCTTTTTTATAACAACCAAATCAACCGCTCAAAATATTTACCAGTCAATCTTAACTCGTACTTTTTTCATGGTTACAAACTGACTATTTTTTTAGCCCTTCGAAGAAAATGTCTTTCCAGATTTTGCCATTTGGCTGTGATGTACTGTACTTTCTCTTAATCTGATTTTTCACTGGATCTGTTCTTTTTATCACTGCTGTGCACTTTCTGGTTGCATGTAATCTGCATTTGCTTGCCTTGCAATAGTGACATATGTCGATGTGGGTTTTGCGATAACTTCATATGAAGTTCAGCTGAATAGAATTCACTAGAAGTCCTACTTTAGATGATTTACTTTTTTACTTATCTTCTGAGAGTTACAGAGGATAAGCAAAGTAAGAAGTCCATTGTATAGCGCAACTGCCTGTTTTCTATGTGCACAGCAATCAAACCCTTGACTTTTGAAGTCCTGACATGTTAAAAAAAAAAAAGGAGAGGAGCAGTTTTCCGAAACAGCTTTCGGTGCTGATTTCCCCTTTTTAAACCCAGATTACACTTGTGTCGCAAGCGTGTGAATAGACGGGCTAAACCTCGGCTGGCTGGGCCTCCAAATGGCCCAGAGTGAGTGATTTTAAGTGCACGGGCTGCATTTTGCAGTTTGGAGTTCAAAAGTTGACACACTGAAGTGCAAATAGAGTGTCATCCTCCTTCCCCACCCTACTTCACTTATCTACCTGCTGTGAATCTCCGTCTCGGCGCGATCCCGCGCCTGGTTGAGGTGGCGGTCGCGTCAATCCGCGTTAAAGCCGATATTCCGGGGGATGAAGACGAGCTTCGGGTGACGCGGAGGTGAAAGGGAAAGCGATGAGAGGGTATCGTGGTTGGAGATGATGAAAAGTGACACTCGCGGAGAGCCCGGGACAACAATAAGACTCCGGGAAAATCGATGCCGTTTATTGTCCGGACGTTTTCGGTGACTGCGGACAGCTGGAATGAAAACAGACATCTGAATTCAGCCGGGATGCAAAAGTCGCTGCCGGGGCCCCTGGCTTTCCAAACGCATGCAAATCCTATGCAGCGGGAATGACGCATCGGGTCTACCAGAGCTCTGTCACGAACACACAGACACACACACACACACAGTCATCGTCCGTTGAGGCCATTTTGTGCATCAGCCTTTTCTTTGTCTTTTTAATCATTTTCCATTTCGTCCATATTCATGCAGAAATCAAAATGAATCAGGACGGGAGGCTGTTATCTTGGCCCGCTCCTCAAATTTGTTTTCTTTAGACTCGGAGGACCGGGCCGCTTCAAATCAAACCTGCTGGAGCAAGAAGCAGACAGAAACTTGGCCCCGACTTCCACTTAATTAACAATGGAACAAATTATTCTGCTCCCTCCGCAAATAGGACGAAGCTCACAACAACAAAAAAAAGGACAAAAGACCAAAGAAAAACTGCCTCGTGGCTGCATGTGTGGATACGGTAAACACATACAACGTACATGCTAAATAATGGAGTATCAACAGTCTGACTCGGCTGGTTTTAGCTGTGCTGACGCTACATGTTGAACGCCCAAGAGGCCGGGGGGGTGGAGGGGGGGGGTGGGGGGTCACGCCGGGGTCACGTCATTAACCCGCCTGTGTGTGTTGCCTGCTAGGCTGCCTCTTAACCTCTTGGGAGAAATCCATCACGAGTGGGTGTCCATTGTAATTTGTGTGTGCGAGAGAGAGTTAGAGACCAATCGCTTACGCGGAAGTGACCGGATCACTTCTCGGAAACTCGGCCATTCGTCACCCCTGATATTTACGCGCCCAGACATTCGTTATAGAGCTGTTGGAGAAGCAACTTTGTGGCTGTTCTGGGCATAAAAGACAAGAGTGTGTGTGTTTAAAGATGCCCTGCTGTTAATGAAATGTTTTATGTGCGTCAAGAAAACTCCTGAATGTTTGAATAAATCAACAATCATAGACATTCAAGCCTGAACTCCGCAAACGAGTGAATAATGAATGCTATTTTTCCTCATCTCGTTTCAAATATTCATTATGTGCTTCACAAACGGTGTCAAAGTCAAGACACATAAACCTGTATTCCTATCCGGGCCTCCCTCTTTAAAACGGAGTCACCTAAGGTAAAAAACGGCTTATTTCCATCGTTTACAGATGTGAGTGTGGAGCCTCACAAGGGAAGGGTTCAAATGAGGAGAGGTCACAATCGATGGGAGTCCAGTGGGGATGCTTTTTCCCTCTGTTCCACGTGAGGGGTGCGATAGATCTCCAGACGTCCTACATCATCCGTCCTTTGTGATACATGGCCGTGCGTGTGTGTGTGTGTGTGTTGTATTTCACTGATAAAAGCAGAGCGCCCGCTGTACCAATTATGCCTCTGCGGTGTCGGGGGGGGGGCGATAGCGGTTTTAAAGCGGCGATACTGAAACGCTTTGTTTTTGCTCGCTGCGGGGTCCTGGCGGCTCGGTTCGGCGAGGTGGGACTGTCCTCTGATCAAGCGCTCCGTCGGAAGACGGGCGTGCGCCATTTGGAACTTGGGAGGAGTGATTACAGGTAAGAGAAAGTCGATATCAGAGCAAATGTCATTGAAAAGCGCCATTGCTTACAAACAAGCGCTCAGGATGTAATCAATTCCGCTTTGTAAATATTAAGCCATTTCACTGGCACACACACACAAGCTCATTTGAATGTGACTGACTGAATTATCTCCCTCCTCCTCCTCCTCCTGTTCTTCTTTTTTGGTCATCTTGTGACCCCGAGGCGTAGGCCCGGCGGGGGGGGCACCGGAGGCGCAGCTGCAGAAAGGAGCAGAAAAAAAAAAACAAAACGCAGCCCGGCAAAATGTCAGGAGGTCGAGATTTGATCAAAGTCTAATCAGAGCGGCTGCTCAAGGCCCCAAAGGCTGAACGCGGCTTGCCACGAGGCACGGAGAGGGTTGGGAAAACCTCAACACGAGCATGAAAATGCCCATACAAATGTTCCCCGTTGCCATGGCAACAGATAAACAGTCAGGCTCTATTAACAGACAGCCCGAGCCGCCAGTGCAAATATACCCGCTAAGGATAAAATGTTTCCCGTGCTGCGGCTGCAGAGATGGAGCCGTCTGTAATTTCTTCGCCTGCCCGGGAAAACGATTCACACCGGCGGAGGCCGTGTTATGGTGAATTTGATGGCTCGGGCCTATTTTGGGGCCCTGAAAACCTGCACGACACCCACGATTTCTTTTCAGATGTGGGTAAAAGAATCCACTCACGGCATGTTAAGTCGCCGCTTTGACACAGCCAGGGCTCACGACACTCAATGCGAGGCCAACGCGTAAAAACACAGCCTTTGATCCCTTTTCCAACAGGACGGGACTTAGGCGATGCTGTGCTGCAGTCGCCAGATAATTAGATGCCGTATTATGCGAAACTAAAATAAAACAAAGCCCTTGTGCCAACACAGTAAGAGTCACTCGGACGTGAGCTCATAAAATCCTAAACAAGGAATAGTCAGCCGGCCGCACTCCATAAAACCGCCTGACCTGAACACAAAGACACTCAACCTTTATTAATAAAAAAGTGTAATCAATTAAAACGAGAAAGTGGGAGTTCATGTGGTCACAGTGGAGCTTTTTAAGGGGAGTCTGAGCGAAGTCAAAGGGACGTCTGAGCCTTGTGCTCACGCCCCGCGTTCATTTTTAATTTGGATCTTCAAAAAAACGGACCCAGTTTTTTTTCTTTCCGCCCTCCCTATCATATATTCTGCTGCATGCCCTTCAGACAAAGCAGAAACGGTCGAACATATCTTCAAAAAGGAACGAGCCGAGGCCCCGTTATCTGACTCTAATGTTCCCACAGCAATCAGCACGGCAAATACTCACATTCGACTCCAACACCGCGTGTGCATACAGAGCGTTCCCACCACTCTGCACTCCTTTTTTTTGGTCCAACAACAAATATAGAAAAAAAAAAAGATCTTTTGCTCTCATCAAAAATTGATCATGGGCAAATAGAAACAATGCACCTCTCCCCGTCTGCAGTGCTTTTGCGTGACAGAAATGAATGTGCTCGCTGATTTCCCCTAGCATCGGGGTTCAATACTTTGTCTGGAAGATGGATGTAGCTTTTACAAATTGTCAAACGTCCTAAGGCGCACCGGACGGGCAGGTTTGCCCCCCCCCCACCCCCTCCACCCTCCCACCCCACCATCAAACAATAAAATAAATCAGCACATGCACCTAATCACTGCGACACTGGAGACACTCGTATCAAAACACAGCCGTGCTCTCCGCACCTCGGGATCCGAGCCGATGCTTTACCAGATTCACCAAAGCGTCCATTTCGTGAGGATGCACTTAAAACAGATTACCGTATGAAAAGGCATGGGCAATGATTGCGCTTAAGTGGGTTAGCTGATGAAAAATCAATGATTAGATTCAAGTAATGATTTATGGATGCGGCACAAAAAAAAAAAAAAAAACGCTCTCCTGCAGCTCGATACAAAGACATGTATGTCATGGGCTGACATTAATAGACACTTTGTGCAGTTCATCCATTTATTGAACAACAGCGGCGTCTGATTGATTACGCTGTGTTGCCTGTTTTTTGTGTGTTTGTGGTGGGTTTCCACACAGAGGTAGAGGAAAGGGGGTGGGGGGTGGGGGCGGCAATCATTTAGCCATCGTCCCAGCCTCCCACCCTGGTGAGGAGTGCGCCACCTAATTTCTATTGCCCTTCGGAGACCATTACGGACGCTAACCCAATAATGTAATTGACTCTGCCAACTGGGCTTCGGGGAGGGGGAGAGCGGCGTTGCTGGTGGCTGGATGGCGGATGCAGGCGCTGGATGCACGTCTGCGGATTCGAGTGGAGGAAAAACACCAAACGCGTCAACTCCGATTGAACCGGGCCCTCGGAACAAATTGCGTCCCCACGGCGCCACCGCTTTGCGGGGCTCCTATTGAAGCTGATGGCGTTTTTGGCAGGTCCTCGTGCAGTCTTTGTGAGCTTGTTTTCATTTGCCTCGGCTTCATCGCGCTCCTCTGGGCTTTGCATAGCGCCTCTGATTCATATTTTCGGCCCACTTTTTTTTTTTTTATCCCCCTCCCACCCCTATTCCAACTGAGGAAAGTGACCTCGGGAGTGTGAACTTTTCTTTTGTTTTTTACCCCTCCTGTTTTTAGCTCTCTATTAATCCGCCGCAGAGTGGTGAATGCGGAGAAACATGGGAGTAATCAGACAAAACGGCGAGCGACGACCTCACGCCGTCGACCCGAAACAGCACATGATGGGACGTGCCGCGGGACGTCGGCGTCCCTCGGGAGCTAATGTCGCTTAATTGGAAAGTATTGATTTCCCAGCAGCCATTTGCTGCTCTCCTCTCCAGCCACCAATCAGTGGACAGTGGTCCGCACCCTGGTGTGGATACCCCACCATAGAACTTGATTAACTGTTTCCGATTAATTGCCGTGACAACGGGGATGTGTTTTTTTTGTTTTGTTTTGTTTTGTCTTTTTTTTTTTCTCCTTGGGGAGCAAAGCTATTGATTAACCAGTGCAGATCTGAGATTGGGATTCTTTACAGATTTGCTTTTGGACTGGAAAAAACACAATCAAATGCAGGGGGAAATGAAGGGGGAATGATAATAACTAAAGACTCTATTATTTAAGTGTATCTTAATAAAAATACTTTATTAAAGAAAATAATGCAAACAAATATGACAATTGTTGACGAGAATGTAGTTTGGTAGTGGCAGCTTTTGGGCTAGGATGACCTGAAACTTGTTTCTTGTTTGGTTTTGTTTTGTTTGGTTAAATGTACTTATTTAAGTAGTTCATCAGTTTGTACGTAGGTTTTTGTCACTATCCACCGCTGTATTTCGCTATTGAAATGGGAAAATGGTAAAACATTTCTTATCCACACATCCCTGTTGCAACAGGTGAAGTTACACTTTTCAGTTATCTGTTACTCGGTTTATTTCGATTTAGCTCCAAGCTGCCACTCGGGCAACAAAATGTGAAGCCATCTGATGGCTGACAAAGAGGAGGAGGAAATTGACACCATCAAAATGTCTCCGTGACGTCTGGCTTCAGACCTTTCAGGCAGTCATTTACCGACACGTTGATAGCAGTCAATGAGGGTGGAAGAACCGACTCATAGTGCCCTGTACGCAAGGTCAAAAAACACGAAAATAAGAGGATGATACCTCGTTGGCCTGGGTTTGAGCTCTCACTAAAAGCCCATTTTGGACGAGTGCGTCCCATGAGTGTTTATATACATGTATATACCGAGAACACTCGTGTAATCTTTGGGGAAAAGGGAAACGCATTCACGACCTGCACTCCCTGTGTCACTATTTTCCCCTGCAGGCTGCTGAACCAAAGCGCGACATAAAGAAATATATATGTATGATTCCCGACGAAATATGAAAAATAACCCCGGTTCAGGGGAAGATTGGACATTATTCACACGCCCGGGCCTTCGGCTCACCTCTGGAAAAATATGTTAGGCAGCTGTCAGCTATCAAACCTGCCTCGACCCAACTGGAGGTGAGAGGTGGGAGATGCCTCTCGGCCCCACAGCGCCACTCACAAATTTGGCTCGACATACGCAGAGACGGGTTTCACACCCTCAGCCTCGCCCGCGCTCCCCGGCAGTGTGAGATTGTAATCCACGGAGCCACGAGGGAGAGCGGGGAAGAAGAAAGGAGGGAATTACGTTAACCAGAGATGACGGAGGCTGGGAAAATCTGCCATGTCCAAATAAACAACTGGATATTGAAACCTGAAGTGAAAGAGGACGAGAAAAAATAAAAAGGAAAGATAAAGAGGAGCAGGTGATGGATGGTGACAGGAATCCCAAGTCACCAACTAGATAAAAGATGCGAAACAGATTCAGGAAAGCAGCTGAATATAGATTCCAAGTAGTGACCTTATTAGAACGCTGAGTTTCTCAGAAACGTATCTTCCCCCAACTCTATTTTTGAGTCCCTGGCCTTTCTTAAAACCGTTTCTAGTCATGAAGCAATTAGAGTGTGGCAGTAGCTCGGCGACGCTGACATAAGTGGAGTGACTGAAAGATAATCTGCAAAAAAAAAAAAAGAAAAAGAACAGAAAGACGCAGCAGCTGTCGACAAAAGGCTGCGGCGTGAACTTGTAATGCCTCGCGCATGTAACAGCAACACTGATAATTAAAGAAGTCAGCTGTTTAAACACTTGTGGATCAAATGCCCTCGCACCTTCAATTTGCTCGGGTGTTGTGACTGCGCGACATTACACAGTCCTCCCATTGAGTCCGCAACCTTGCTCGGGGCTCGTACATCCACGGGACTGACAATATGTTCGATCATGCGGAAACCCCCGCGTTTATTTACGGTTCGGGTTCGGAGGAAACCGGCTATTATCACATTTGTCTCTTTTTTTAATGAGACATGAAATCATCCGAAAGGCTCCGCGGAAAAGTTTAAATACCCATGAGCGTCGGGCCTGATAGCCTACACAGGCTCGCAGGTGTAGATGGATGACTATTAAAGGTATGAGGAGTAATTTGCCAGCCACCCAGGGAGCTCTTTAACAGAGCTGCTGGAAAAGTGGGGTGATATTGCAAAGTTTGAAAGATGGGCTCACTCACTACTGGTCAACCTGCCTCTGTAAATTTGTCACTTTCTTCTCACAGATTTTGGGACAAATGGTCCAAATTGACTGACTGATGTGCGTGGGAGTATTTGAAGTCAAAAATTCTCCTCTATCAGTTTCTTAAATGTGAATATTTATCGCTTGATTTGTCCCTGTGATGGCAAATTGAATATCTGCAGATGAAAAAAGTTTTTCACCATCTGTGACTACGGCAGTAATCATTAACGGAGCCCGAGTTGCAATAACAGGTCCAAAAGTAGTGGAATAAGCCTCGAAACTTTCACAAAGGCATGGAGTGGAGGGTGGGGTGTAAATACATGGATCCGACTGGTCCCCGATCGGTGTGCCAAACGATTTTACCAGCCGAGGCGAGGGGGCTGGCGTGTTTGCGCTCTTTTTTTAATATCTGTTTGTGTGGCTCCGGCTTTGGACCGGCGCGCACCACACGCGCGCTCATTGTCGTCCTGTTATGACAGGGCCCCGCTGAAATAAGACGGCAATTATTGTAAGCTCTGTAATTTTCCAGCGGAGGGGCTTGTTGTCGCCGTGGCGGCGGCAGATTGAGCCTGGCGGCGGAGACAGCGGCCGCTGTGTCTGGCTCGTCTTTGAACTGACGGCAGCTGCCCTTGAAGTGAAGTGCCGCTCGCCGACTTGGTGTTGGCATCCGATGTAATGTTGATTGGATCCCCACTGTGTCTGTCGTCTAATAAATCAAGCGCGTCATTCCCCTCCTCCTCCTCCCCCTCATCCTCCTCCTCCTCCTCCTCCTCCTCCTCCTCCTCACCCTTCCTTGCTCTCACTCCTACAGTCCCCCTAGTCAGCATCCTGGAGTAAAACTGACAGTTATCATCATGGCGGAAATAAAAAAAGTGATCCAGGGGTTAAACACAAAGAAAAAAAAAAAACAAGTCTCCATTGTCTCCCCCGAGCTGCAGCCTTGGGGATGTCAGGCACGGAGGCGCGTTCGTTTTAACCTGCATTTTAAAGAACGGCGGTAAGGACGTCTCTCTCTTCCGCCCCTCCTCCTGAGACCAATCGGTGGTCGCCTGCGACGTAGGAAACAGGAAGGATGGATGGGGAAGAGGAGGAAGAGGAGGAGGAAGGGGTGGGGGGGGTCGAGCGTTTTTGCGCAGAGTGATTGTGAGAGGACAGCGGTGGCAGAGGATGTCCTCTACACAGTGATTAATTCCAGACCCAATGTGATTTATGGCCCCACCACGGCTGTTTTGTAGGTCACTTTGGTGCCACATCACTCAAGCTGCGCAAACAACAAGTCTGATATCAGTGTTGGGTAACCGTAAAGGAGGACACACATGCGTGCGTCCCCTCCCACCACCACCACTCCACCCCTCCGCCGCGTTGGAAATGAAAACGTTTCGCTCTGAGTTTTGCATCCGGCTGCCGTGCCTTCAAATCAAATTTGGAGAAGCCTGAGTGAGTCAAATGGGCTGGAACCTGCCTCCGCTTACTGTAGGCCCGCAGGAGGTGGAGGTGTGGAGGGAGGGCTGCATCGACTAGACTCTTTAATCCTGACTCCATAAACCCCGAGCACGTGTTTTTGTGTGGCAGTCGGAGAAGCAGACACGGCGTGTACACACACAAACATGGCTCAGACTCGGATATCAAACCAGAGAACCAAACCACAGACTATATCCCCTCTCTAACTCAATTCTGATTTTACAGAGGTAAATATGCATGTGGCAAACGTAAACATGAGCTTCAATTTTGAAAATTGAGGCCACCATACAAGATCAAATGCGTATCAGATATATAGGAAACAGGTGTGGGTCAGATTTGACAGATGCAGAATGCAGAGGGACCTCGGTTTGGATGCCAGGCTAAAAACATGGCTGGATCAACTGACTCTTAAATCCACTCTGTGAATATCTGGTTATCCAACCTGGCCGGACGCTCATTTATCGAAATCATTTGCCTTGAAGCAATCTCTATGAAAGAAGCTCTCCCCGGCCCTGCCTCTGGAACGCGCAGATGAGCTATATCCTCGCTGAACGATGTTAATTTGCAGAGCCTGTAATCTGTGTCAACCTACTTCATTAGGATGCTTCCTCCCTTTTTCATCTTGTTTAAATAACCTGATGGAGTTCGCCGCGTGAGGTTGTTGTCGCTGAATAAATCAATTCCTTCATCACCGGTGCGGCGAGTGGTGCGCCGCAAAATTTAGTTTGGTTTGTGTCAATATTTCATCAAAAGGCCTAATCTTTTTTCTTTCTCCCTTCCCCAACCCTGTTGTTTTTCATTTACATGCAAAGACCTGGATCTGCCGGAGAGATGCCGGAGAGACGGGGGTTTCAGATCTATTATTCAGGAGGCCTCGTGCCTTGCTCGAGAGCACCTACGAAGCACTTCCAGACCATGCGCGGTCCGTGCTGGTTTCTTGCAGAAACGCACACAGACGTTTAATTAGAGCCAGAGTGGCTGTCCTGGTTGTTTGCGAGGGAACGCTGCGCCCCTAAAGAGACGCCATGCGCGCCCGAAACACCTCCTTTAAGCATGACGCCGCCATAAAACAGTGGAATCAGTGTCACGGCGATGTTTGCTCACCTTCCGCCCCGCTGTTTCCCACTGTGAAATTGCAGAGCAATTACAAGAAAGAGGGAGGGGGGGTTGGGGGGGGGGGTGGGGGGGTGGGGGGGGGGCGGTATGGTGATAATTTGGTTGGAAATGAGGCCCCCGGTTAGAGAAACAAAAAAAAAAAAAAAAGAAGAGAAAAAAAATCACAATTATGATTTAATAACTTGCGTGCAGACACAAAAGCATCCTGGGATCGTTTAGGGGAGGCGGCACACGGAAACGCAATTGGCCCGACGTGCGCCTCCGCTGATGGGTTGGATTTGTCTCAGGATGTGGTATCACCCCCCTGATTCATGCACTTTTAATGTCAAGGTGGGAGGGGGGGGGGGGGGGGGGTTGGGACGGAGGGGTGCATGTGATTTCCAAGTGACTCAATTGACTGAAATTAAAGCCGCCATTAGGATCTCCAATTGAGTCGGTTGCCTGGCAACATCAATCCCAAACTCCATTTCTTCAATTATTCCGCAAACGTTAATCCTTTTCTTCATTGTGGCGGTGGGATTATTGATGCAAATTTCAAATGAGGGTGGATTAAGGGGGAAGGACAAAAAAAAAAGAAAGAAAAACAGTGTGTAGTCATCTGCAGAAATACCTTTGAGCGGAGGTGATGTCCCAATTACTTCGCTTACAGCACTTCTTTCCCGGATCGGTGGCTTCATGTGTTTTGAGGTAAACCGCACTGAGAACTGTCACTGCAGACACAACAGGCTATACTACTATGCTGTTAAAGATGAAACCCTTCAGAGATCATCTTTCCATTGGACCTTGAAAGTGCTTGTTTCACCAAAGAAAAGGCGTATGGTGATTGCCATTATAAAGCCAGCGTTAGACCCTTGTTCAGAGCAGGATACAGCGCTATCCCCTGAGCCGCCATTTCACCTGTGAGATTGGCCGAGCACCCCGGCTTAAATAAATAAATGAGCCTTTTCCTCGTACGAGAACTGCATAGTCATGACTAAATGTCATTGCGGGGAATGAAATATAACCCTGAAGAGCGTAAAATATTCTCTGACCACCTGGGTCTGCGTCGGTGGATCGCTGCAAAAAGGGCATTTAAAATGAAGCGCTTTTTTTGACATCTAAAAAGTCAAGAGACAGCTCTGAACACGGTATTTCGATGAGGAAAAAAAAAACTGTCATGCCAGTCAGTCAGACTACAGCGCTGGCCCAGTTGATGCCGGTCTGACTGAAAAATCTCGACAACTCACCAAAGTTTGAAACTTGGCTGGAAGTTTGCGTGTATCAAAGACCCCTTCGCTTTCTGTCTGGATCTATCGAATGCAAAAACGCTCTGATATTTGAGTCCATGACGAAATGCCTACAGAAACTGCTGCTCCACTTTAAACCGCACACGCCTCCATTACCTGTGCACGGTCCCGCTTTGGCCGGTAATTCTAAATCAGAGATATATAGATCGGTGTATGCATGCGGGTTCATGGTATGTAATTAGGTTGTTCTGTATGTACTCGTGCCATATGCTATTAAGTAAATGGGGGGCATTTAGGTCAGAGGGAATAATGTGTACCCTGCAGCCACTATAATGGAGTGTCCTCTCCTCAATGCATGTCTCGAACCCATTAATAACCTATGCTCGCAACCACTCTGGATCCTCGACTGATTTATCTTGATTCACTGAAATAAATGGCTGAGCGTCCTCCCGTCCTGTCTCCTCTAGCTGACTAGCAGATGTTTGTCTGCCCGAGTGGGGAAACCTGCGCCACGGTAACGCTTCGTTAATGTCGCGCGTGGGGCCTCGATTCGATTACACGGGCAGGGAAATAAGGTCAGGCTCGCACGGTGCCGGCCTCCCCACTGGAGAGACGCGCGGCGATGAAAAAGTCATTCTGCATTTGGATTGTAAATGTGATACGCGATATTTAAATAATGACGCGGGCATGTTCGCTCAGTGGGCTCTTGGTCAGAGCCCTCGTATGAATGCTTTAAACACTCGGACACGCTTTGATGAGAGTGGCTTATTGTTATGATAATAATAAAAAGAAAAAAAAAAAAACTTTGGGCACATCCGAGAAGCGGATTTGAAGAATTTCTTTTCTTTCTTATTCGAGACACAATGATACGCTTCTATCCCGGGATCAGATGTCTCGGAGAGTGAGTTTCAGAGGAAATACCTGACTTGACTTTAACGGGTGACAGACGGTGAAAGCGAGGAAGATTCCGATCATTATCTCTGGCCTCAGTTCGACGGGCGACGCGAGGCTGCGGCTCGAAACTTCCCTTTAATATTCGTCCTCTTGTTACATTCTCACAAAAATAACGGGCAGAGAGAGAGAGAGAGAGAGAGAGACAGAGAGAGCATGGGAGCGTAGGAAAATGCCTTATTTAACCCCAGCTTTCTAACAGGGCACATTCCTGTTTACAATTCGAAACGTATTAAATATTAGCGAGTGCCAATTATACAGACGGGGAAGCCGAAGTGCGAAACCGTATATACGCGCGCCCCCATCAGGGATTAAATTTTCATTCAGCCTTACCTGACTGACTCCGAACCATGGCTGGAACAAGGGAAATTATCCGATTTCATTACATAATACGCGCCGCTTACGTAACCTTCCTTATACAGGCTTTCGCCCCCCCCCAACCCCCCGATAGTGTCGGGATTGAGTTCGACTCTTGTTATACATTTTAATGATAAATACTCCCCCAAAAGGAGCAACAGTCCGGGGTCAGCAAGTGCGCAAATAAAAAAAAAAACAAAAAAAGCAGCAGATGCTCCAGTAAGCCTCGTTGCTCTTCCCTTTAGGCTAACCATATAATTGGAGCTACATTACAATCCTCGCCTTCACACCCAGTACAGACACTAACTTGGAGACACACACTCGTATGAGCACACACAACAATAAGCACCAAACAAACCGCCTCCACCCCCCTCCAAAAAAAAAAGTGGCAGTGGCAGATTCGTGTCTGGCTCTGCCTGCTCCCTCTTTAATGAGTATGAGCAGACTCTGCAGCTACAGAAGCTTTAAGGACTGCAAATCCTTTAAGAATTGAGAAGGAATCAATCATGTCGGAGCTGAAAACAAAGTCTGCACTTGTGAGGCTTCAAAACCTAGGAGCTAGCTCTCCTACTGCAATTATTGGGAGTCGGCTCCTATTTTCTATTTTTTTTTCTTTATTCTTCTTGTCGGGATGCGAAGCATCTGTCGCCATTGGACTTCCAGCAACGAATCAGCATGCAATAAGCAAGTTTCCCCCCGGAGAGCTACATAATTAAAAACGAGAGACCAGAGGAGCTTCTTCTCCGATTCTTGAAGACAGAGTGGGGAGGGGGTGGGGGGCGATCCTTGTGGGATCGGAGGGCCAGCGGAGTAAAACTCCAGCCAGAATCAGAAGTCATTGGGAGCTATGAGAGGTTTAGAAAGATACAGGAATAGCATGTGACCTAGTTCGGGAGAGATACAGAGAAAATGGATCCAAGATGGCCGTCGCAAAGAGGATTCTGTTGCTCCGTGACACAGGATGATGATAAACTCAAACTTTGTCTTAAGGGCTGAGGAGCGAGGGGGCAAACAGAAGTGGCGTGCTGTGATCCTGGCACCTCATTTGCGACCTCCTAATTAAAATCACTTTTGGGTTTGAAACTTTTTGTTTTTTAGCTCCAGATGGAAACTGTCCAGCCTCGACAGTCGTATCGCAGGCAGGCACATTTAGCAGCAGCGATAGCACAGTTTCACGGATCGGGGAGCTTCTCAGGCGAGACCGAGCGGGAGTTCGAACAATATTTATCTTTTTATTTAACGTTCTGAAAGTTACGCCGCCGAGCCGAGTCAGGGCGAGTCGTAACCCGGCGTTACGTTACCCGTCTTTGTTCCGGCGTGTCTGCTCGTATCAAAGAGGATCTGAAGTGGATGGCGGAGAGAAGAGAGGAAAGTTGGTGGGAGGGCAAAAGGCTCGAGGGTGCCAAACTGATAATCCGCCAGCGGCAGAATGAGCTGCAGATGTTTTGTGTCGACACATTTCCCTCCACCCCGCATCCACTCCGACCTTTCTCCGAGACTCGCTAATAGCCGGAATTGTGGCTTCCGACTGGAATAAAGACCGCAGATACCTGACAATCCTATTGTGCACCGTTTTCACCTCCTGTAAGGTCACAATCGACGCCCAAGAGAAAAGGTCTGTGAAAGTCGGCTGCTAAATCCAAAAAAAAAGGAGGCTTTCGGGCCCCTGTGGAAGGACGTAACTGGATTCTACCCCCGTCACAGCTAATCCTATCCTCTGGGCGGAAAGTATCATTAAAGAGCCAAAATAACAAGTGGACATGGCCAGGAGTGGAATACAGTCCTGCGCTGTGCTTCCAGAGCTTTCTTTCGCAACACTATGCAGCGTTTGAGCTGAAAAATAAAAGAGATCATTTCATTTAAATTGCAAATGACTACGGCAGGTGGAGAGCATGTTTTTTTTAACATGTACATTCAGTCCGGATTGACTCAAACACCTTGAGGATTTTCGACACAATTGTCGGTCAAAACTCGGAGCGTCTTAGCACCAGCTGGAGAGGAAAGTGAATACGTCTCCAGCCTCGGAGTGAGGGATTGAGGTTATAACCTGGACCTCCGCTGCGACAGGCACAGGGAGGAGGGATCTTTTAGGGAACTAAACTGTTTGATTGCAGCCCGGGCAAAGATGGGGTCTCTGGCGGCTGCCTTGGCAGCCCGGACAGGGCCAGGAGAACCAACATCAATATTCATGTAATATAAATATTAGCGAGGACTCAAATTGAGCTGCAGCTCACATTCAGATTGTCTAAAGGCAACGGACGACATCTCTCCGTCCGCTTTAGATTTACCGAGGGCACCGAACGAGGAATATATTTATGAGGCGTTGAGGGGGATTATGAAGTGTCTGACCCCGAGGAGTGAAGTGGAATGCCGCAGTCCTGAGTCATTCCCACCTCCTCCTCTTCCTCCTCCTCCTCCTCCTCGGACCTGCTCTTGATAGTGGTGGCAGACAGTGACAGATTGAGGCTGCGACCCAGTGATGGATTTCCAGGGGGCCGGGGCCGTTTGATTTCAGTTCCTGCCCGGGATACGGTCACGTCGGGAAAGAAAAGCGCAGCGTTGTCGGACCGGAGGACGTGACTGCCTGCGAGACATCTTTATTAAAGTTAAATTCCCCGTTCAAACACAAGCTGGATCTCAATTTGTCTGTAATGTTGCGTGTTTGTTGTTTTTCGAATATTGGACAGACCTGCGTCCACGTGCTAATAAGAGACAGTCCAAACACAGAAGCTGCCAGTTATATTTTCCACCCCACCCACTGAAAACACACAAACCAACCTCTTTAACCCCAATTTAGTTTTAAACACTCACTAATATCCCAAACTGCATCTTTTTTTTTTTGCAAACATCGCTCACTCATTACAAAATAATGCAATTACCAGGGGACTATTTTTAGCCGTGGATTAATACGCATTCGGTGTTGCAGGCAGTGTTTTTGGCAGCAGGATGGCACAGTTTGTGCTAATGAAGAAATATCACTCCCTGCACAACAGTGTGGCCCATTAATGACTCTTTAATAGTTCTTTTGGACAACAATGGGGCCGGGGAACTAGATAAATCAGACACTGGCACCGAAAGACCAATTACATAAAATTGTCTGTGAAGATCTTTGCGGGGGATTTGTTGAAAGCATGCGTGGTATGAATCAGATACGTTAAACAATGAAAGATGGGTCCCATTGGCTCCTAACAGACAGATCTATAAGAGGGGGGCCGAGCTAGTGCATGAGTTTACACCGTGAAGTCAGCTTGACTCAAAGTACTTTATTGATCCCGGTTTTTAGCTTTTTTTTTTTCTGTCCACAGGTTATTTTTCTCAACTTCTTTTTTTTTTTTACAGCTGTAAACAGCTGCAATCGAGGGTGCAATGATACACAGCGTTTAAGAGATTGAGTCAAGCAGACTAGAGATGATTTAAAATCATTGCACACGGTGTTTCTATGTGTGTGTATCTCTGTGTGTGTGTGTGTGTGTGTGTGTGTGTGTGTGTGTGTGTGTGTGTGTGTGTGAGGGGTTAGAACGAAACTGGGATTGGCACTTGCAGCATCACACCGTGTCCCCTCTCTTTCCAATTCACTTTACGATTCGCCGAGCACTGCACTCACATTTCATCTACAGACAAACTGTTTGGTCTCCAAAAGGCTTTTGGAGAGATTACATATCTTTCCTTTCATAAAGATGCCATTAGTGTCTGGGGAGTAATGGGAGCCACTAATTTGATAGTCTGACCTTAAGCTATTCATCAGCTCAGAGGGAAGAGAAGAATAGATGATGTGGGAGATCACATTATAATTTGGCTACAGGATCCAATAGTCTAATGACAGCATTAACTCAAGCAGCTGCAAAAAGAAAATGTTTGGAGACACAAGGAGGGTTTTGGGGGGTTGTTGCATGTGTGTGGGGGTGGTTAAGAGTGGCGCGATGAGGGCTGAGTGACGTCCGACCTCGCAGCAGGGGGCGGGAATAATATTCACACACTTCCATAAGCGGGGAGACGTGTTTGTTTGTCGTCGTTTGCACTCGGCCCCTCGAGCACCTCTTAAAAGTCACAAGAAAGGAATGATAATTGTTTCTCCAGCGCAGAATCGCTCTTTCTTTCCTTTTCTTCTTCTTCTTTTTTTTTCTAAGCACTGCCTCACGCCCCCAGGTTGTTCCCCTTTAAAATCACAAACAAACCGACTGCGGAGCTCTGTTTTAAGAAAGGGCGCCTGTCAAACTATTTGCACAGGTGTTTCTCTCAACTTTCTGTATTTTATTATTACTACTATTATTATTATTCACTTGTCATTTCTTTCTGCCTGGTATTTTACAGTAATTATGACTTATTATACTCATTTGTTGTATTTTTTTCTTGTATGGGCTGTGGTGAATTGTGAATGGGTAATTTTAGCCGCTGTGCACAATAAATATTCTGTGCTTTTATTGCCAATAAAGTGCATAATGTTACATATTTATCATCTTGCTTCCACCTCTCTATCTATCTCTATCATCTCCAGCCGAGCAGCAGACTTCTGCTGGTTCACCCTCTCACTCAGATAGATCTCTACCCTGAACTCTGCATAATGCACTCTCGAGTCTGAGTCATGTAACTGGGCCAAGCAGCCACTGAAGTTCGGCACGTCCATGCATTTTTGAGAAGACGCGCTGACGTGGACGGCCACACAACACGGCGCCTGGCACGGCAAACGCCCTAATCTATTTCCCGGTACACTGTGGCCGCGCTCCAACCCCGGCCTGGAATTGCCTTCGTACAGTAGCACGAGCTGACCAATAATGCAGGAGGCGGCAGGCGCCTGGCGGGCTGCAACATCCGAGGCCAAAACTGCAGCCGAGCGTCGAGAAAAACAAGGCCTCACGGTGGGAAACGCGGCTTCAAACTTTGATGATTATTTCCTCGCATTCTTAAATCTTGCACACGCTGATTGCAACACTGTCTGCTGCCCAAGTCTCATTTCTGAGCGGAGGCTAAGCAGGTGTAGCGAATGACGATATGATACTATGATACCGAGCAGAGCTGCAGCAGAGCGTTTATTAAAGATCTTTTGAGTAGGTTTCTACTCATTAGGGAATAAATTCCCTGATATCACCCTCTTAAGTATGAATACTTTCCAGCTTTGACAGCAAACTGAACATATTGGAGCTGTGGAAACAATTTGATAGTACTTCACATTGTACTTTTCATATATCATAATGTGGCAGAAAGTGTTTTAAATAATAAAAGCTCAATAACCTCCCCCACTGTTATCTATTTAAATACCATTATTTACAAAAAGATAGATAGACATACTGATACTTCACTTGCCTGTTCCATGAAAAACCAATCCAATTTTGTTTTGATGCAGCTCGTGGCATCAATAATACATTTAATATCCGCATCCGCATCATTTAAAAACAGACACTTCAGAAGAAATATAATAAACAGATGTAAACATAAATAATAATTTCAGAGGCCACTGTTGAGCCCTCCTCTCACATCTATAGCTCAGTAGAGCCGGGGCTGGGAGGCAGTCGCTCTGCCGTCCATCATGGCCGACAGCTCCCGCCGAGGCCACCTAACCCGCTACCTCCTCCCGCTTGATGGATCTGCGGCCCCTGTCCCGGCCACGTTCCGGCTCTGCCGGCGACAAGCCGCTCTCTCTTGACCCCGGTGGGGCGAGAGTTGAGGCGGCGACCCCCTCCCAACCCTTCCCCACCCATCCTCCCATCCTCTCATCCCTTCTGGCGGCTGATAGATGCGTTACGCGGAGGGAGTAATGCATCGTGGTCCTCCTCGCAGGCAACAGAGATGAGGTTTCAATGATCTACTACGCAGCGGTTTGTAATCTCACTGATCAAATTTGCCGGGGTTCCTCTCTCTCCCTCTCTATCTCCCCCCACCGCCGTCTATATATGGAGAAGTAATGGAGTCACAAGTGAACACGAGGGCTGCACTCCATCAAGGGCCCTCCGACTCCGCCGCGGCCTATCGCCGACGCTTGATCTCCAACCTCGTGCCGACGCACTGGAGGAGAGGAGAGGCAGGAGAACCCGGCGCAGCCTGAAACTAATCCCCCGTCGTGAAGCATGGCTAACCAGGACAAAATAGCATTTCTAAGATGTTTTGAAAAGAGAGGTGAGGCTAGAATACCGAGAGATGATTGGTAGCTTGTGCCCTGTTGTCAGTAGCAACAGGATGGATAGATAGCTAGATTGAAAACGAGATAGCAAGATAGCTAGATAGATAGATATAGCAAGATAGCAAGACAGATAGATAGACAGATAGACAGATAGATAGATAGACAGATACAGTAGATAGATCTGTTCTTAATTAGATTATTCTACAGTATGATACAACTGAGCTGCAGCTGATCTGTGCTCAGAGCATTTCATCATTAAAATGAACAGGAGGACTGGGGTTCGTACACCTGTTCTGAGGTGAATTTCAATGACTTTTCCAGCACTTTCAAGGTCTATTTGGAGGTCTATTTCAGCGCTGTGCAGCTGTGATCTATTGCCATACTAACACGCTCTCAGCTGCCGCCTTGGATGAGTTATTCAAGCGCGTAATAAACAAATGATGCCTATGATTGACAAATGATTGGTCCGGCGAGGCAGTGTAGGAGCGAGGACTCTTTTGAGTCGTTTTTTTTTCATCCACGCGCCTCGGTTTCATCTCAAACGCTAAAAGCATGCATGCTAAGGCTGACTGGAGACAGCGATCTGGCTCCAGGTGCAAGTCAGTGTGTGCCCTATCCCTGCCTTTGCCCTACGTGTGCTTGGAAACAGGCCCCAGGGCGTGCGCTATGCTTCGATGGATATGCATTACCTGCTAAACGGAGGCTTAACCTTGCTCCTCGCAGTCTCCAGATCGCTCCCCGACCGCATCCGCGTCGGCAAATCCCCACCTGAGCCGCTCGCTGGCCGCCGAGGCACGCGCCTGTAAAGCAATGTACATCATAACAGGTTGTACGTACATTGTCAAACATTTACCTCCGACACTCGCCACCAATTATCCTAATTACACAGTTTTCTCGCTGTGCAATCTTCCTGGAGAGGCCGTTCCGGCTTCCATTGGATCCTTAGTGTTTTCCAAAGCCCTCAGAGAAGGTAACAGTGTGGATAGGGTGGGGGGGGGGGTATAGGGGTTGCTTTGTATGGTAAACAAGGCTCCAGCGGATTACGCTCCAAAGCTATTCTGCGGTTAGAGGTCCTCTGATTCAAGTGGGGGGGAGGGGGGCACGCATGCCAAATCCTGAAACATTGCGGCTGACATTTTATAAGCCTAATAGCAAACAATGTGGAGATGAGTTAATGTGACGTACAGTATGTGGATGGCTACCAAGCAGCTGTCAGCTGCACAAAGTGCCTCCCCGCTGCGCTGCTGAGCCGTATGGCCAAGCGTATTAGTGCGTGTCGGCCTGAGAAACACGTTTTTGAGATCCAAATATAATGTAAGGATGATGTGACAAAGACCGCAGCCTCCATTTGTCTTGCAAATGAGATCACGTTGCTGGAGTTTGCCATGAAAGCCAAAGTTGACTTTTTGGGAAATAGGGAAAAAAAAAAAAATGTTTGGATAGATTTTCTTTCTTTTAACTGGAAAGATGAGAAACAAAAAGTCAGACTCCTCTTCCCTCGGCATGAATGAATAGTTTTAACTACTTTCCACAGGCTCCAAAGCTGTTTGCTCGAAATCATTAACAACAAAGCCGCAAACATGGTTTCGGGGGGTTTTGTCGCGTGGCTTTTGAAAGGTTCGGGCCTTTTTGTTTTGTGAGTTTTGCGTTGATTGTGCTCTCTCACTCTCGCCGTTGATTGGGCTGCATTTTAATCCAGATTTCACATTAAAAGATATGAAGGAAAAAGCTTTCTGAGTGTGTGTGTATGTGTGCTTGGGCGCAGCCTTGTTTGCCGGATTGTAATGGAGGCAGAACGTGTCGATTTAGTCGAGTATTTCCTAAATCCTTAGTTGAGGGTGTTTTTGAATAATAAACAAGGCTCGGGCGGATTATACTTCAGACTCTTTTCACTGTTGGAGGTTGGAACGGCGAGGCCACGTCCCCGACAAATCCCACAGCTTTGCCGCTGACATTTGATTAAGCCAAACTGAAAACAATATGGACATCAGCGAATCTGACGTCGCAGGGCGAAGACGGACGAGCGATAAACAAGCTCCCTCGGGCTGAACAATCCGATCGGGCTTCACTGTATCCCCGCGCCTCGGCTGCAGTGTGACTGGGCTTAATTATGATGTCACGCCGCCCGTTTCTCAGTCCACTTAGAACGGAGGGAGAGAGAGAACAAAGTGAGACGGGAAAACATGACCGGAACAATGGCCTCTGCGTGGTTTCTTCTCCCCCCATGCTGAGAGAGGCCTCTGAATAATGGGAGAAGGCTTCTACGAGGCCGATAATAACGGGATGGCAGGGCTCCTCTCTTCCCAACACTTCCGAGCTCTGCCACACTTATCCCGTGACCCTAAAAGGCAGAGCGGGGCTTTGAAGCGCCGCAAATGGAGCAATCCACTCCCTAATGACACTGTTCAATAGTCCATCGAACCTTTCTCGGCTGAACCCCGACTCTGCTCTCTTTGGGATTTCTTATCCGTTGTCTTTCTTTTTTTATCATTACACTTTCGCGCCACCATAAAAGACGGTTTCGCCCGGCTTGAAGAGAACAATCCGGAAATCCTCCGGTTTTTACTTTTACGGCACGAGGACGAAACTAATCGCGATCGTGTCAGAAAATGCATCCTTGAAATTTTATCCCTACGTCTGGCTTCAGCTGACGCGCAAACACGACGCGTGAGGGAGATATAACTGAATCGCTCGCTGTGGAGGTAATGAAGGAAGACAAACAAAACATGAAAACACACACACGCACACACACACACCTCTAAATATGCAGATATGAGGTTTGGATCAATTTTCGCGGGCTGGGAAGCCGAGCCCGTGAATTTCAATTACACATTTTGTGAGCATAACCTTGTTTCTACGTATGGTGATGCACGCGGCTGCTGCCACATGAAGATCAATAGCATGATAAAGCCAATTGCCTCCGGCAGTGTGTGTGTGTGTGTGTGTGTGTGTGTGTGTGTGTGTGTTTGTGGCTCCAACCGAAACCATGTCCTTCACCTTGACGCCGCGTATCAGCAGAAAAACCAACACAATTTCCCCATCTTTTTACGAGGACGCCGCAAACAATTTGGGACCTCCTCAACCTGCGCGGGGACACTTTACTGCGTCTCCTCGCCGAGTAAAGCCTCGTAACGGAGGCCTGGAATTTACTCACTCCACACTGTGGAGCTTTTATACCCCCCCCCCACCTCCCCTCCATCTTTCTTTAAACAACACATTACGCTCCAGCTGCAAAATAAGACACGACTTTGAGTGTTTCAATTCGATCTCGTGAGATCTTTTTTTTTGTTGTTGCCCTCTTTGCTCCTCGCTCCTGACAGTCAGCATCAAAGTTTCTGATCTTTTCTCTTCTCTTCTGCTCAGCTACACGCCCCCCCCCACCGCCCTTCCAGAAGTTCCCAGGCAGGATAAATAAATGATCAAAAATGCGAGCAACGCCATGACTGACAGCGTAAAGCACCTCTCGGGTTTGATGTCGGACCTGAAGCTTTAATCAACGAGTGTGGTTTTCATCCAGACACAAAGACGGAGCTTTGTGATGGAACCGCCGGGGACAAAACGGGAGGCGTCCCTGTAAGTGATTCGGTTTGCTGCGCCGCGCTCGGGCCTGGCGGTTTCTGAAGACGAAAAACAAAGGAAGAAAACAGCGGTCTGTGACGGAGCACCAGCTGGGCCGGGGCCTGGGCCCCCCCGAGTGAGGACCTCCAGCCGAGCAGCTCGGCTGCCATCAAACCCGGCCGAGTCGAAGACATTCGACTCAAAAAAAGAGAGAGGACTCACTTTTGATGAAACTTTTGTCACAGAGACAAAGGGATATGAACTCTGAGAGCAACTCTGAAGACTAACCTAACAATAAAATGATGTAGAGCACACATAATTAGGTTATGATAGGAAAGCACTAATAGTCAGGAGAGTTATGCCTCTGCCCCCAGAAAGTAAATATGCTGTTGTGTTTATAAAAACTAATAAAATAAATTCAGATTCTCTTTCACTGGTTAGTGTAATCTTGCTGACCAGCTGATTAGTCACTTATTAACTGACTGCCTTTCACCCTCCAGTTGCTCGCCTCCCGCTCTGTGCTCTGCTCGACTGGTATTATTTGGGTTGATGTGCTCGTTGGGTCCTGACGTTGCCTGGGGCGTATTTGGTCGTCTGCTGGCCAGATCGGCCTCGGACCTGGCCTCGGGTCCTTGGCTGCTTTGGGCCGTGGGACGAGCAATAGACGGGATCAGACGTGGAATTTATATCAAGCATGAAACAGAAGGAAATGAACAAAATGCTACATACTGTACGTTCACAAACACCACAGGAAATGATCCATGGACATCATAAAACATGTAAAGAAGATCAAACAATGAGATATGGCTGCTAATTACACACCTTTCACTGTAGTTATTTTGGGTTGACAGTTAAATAGGTCAATACAGTTGAACCTTAAGTTCCTAACTGCATCAAGTTTTCCTGAACTTTTCCTTCACGTCAAACTCGACTAAATGCTTGGGCCGGGTGTCACACCTCCGCTCCAGTAGCAGGGGGGAAACACACTCTTCCTCACCCGGAGAATCTGGCCATTTGTCTGACAGTCGCATATAATTTGCGCGGGCCTCGATGCAAAAAGAGACGGCGAGGATCAAACCGCAGGCGGATAAACAGAGCTGCCGAGATCAACCCAAACAAACACACATGCACACA
The DNA here is from genome assembly GCA_029224185.1 of Karalla daura. Lineage (NCBI taxonomy): Eukaryota > Metazoa > Chordata > Actinopteri > Chaetodontiformes > Leiognathidae > Karalla > Karalla daura. The sequence goes on from CM055211.1 coordinate 4,296,913, forward strand.
CAAATATTCAGCTTAGCGCTGGGAGAGTGTGTGTGTGTGTGTGTGTGCGTGCACCGTCTGACAGGTGTTGGGATGTGCACTGCGAGCTCCGCCAGCAGCTCGTCCTGACTCACTCACTCCGACGTGATTAAGTTGCTGCTGCCAACTCACAGAGGCAGCGGTCCAGGCTGCAACCATACAGTAAGTTTAATAAAATACCATCGCTTTTAAGGCAGAGTTGTTTGCATGTGGCACTAAAAGATGCAATAGATGATTTTTTTGTGCAGTGTTAGAGCGCCTCCTTCATCAGTTACTGCAGGAATTTCTACAAGAGGGGTGTAGAGGTTGTATTTTCACAGATTTTTTTTTTTGATCAAGGAGAGGCTCTTGAACTAGAAGCCAACCATCAACTTTGTGTTTGTGTGGATCCTTTCTTGTGAAAAGAATTAAATATAATAATAACAACAGTGTGACAGCACTTTGTGCTTTGCAATTTAGAGTCTTTAATCAATTTTGGTCACACATGATTTTTCTTTTTTACAGCTTTATTGAGACCATCTTGATCCCTACTCCTGGAGTGCAACAAAGCAGAAAGTGTTGAGCTTTTTTTCTTCTCCTTCTTCTTCTTACTTCTTTGCAAATACGTTTGAGTTTGAGTCGTGCCATAAAAATGAAAAGTAAAAACGTCCGCCAGTAACCCTGGAAGCACCCAGACAAAGTTCAGCTCAGGTGGGGAAGAAACTCGGCTGCAGAAATCACTTAGAAGGAGAGAGGGAGAAAGAAAGAAATCCAGCCGTTCACACAGGCTGCTACAACACGCTCCACTCCTGATAAGTCGCTATACGCATTCAATTGAAGAGATAAATCAAAATGTGCCCGTACCACTTCACAGAAGTATGCAATTAAAATTTAGGGAAAGTCATTCGTTTTCCCCCGGTCTCTATTTTTTTTATATCAACAGTATATTCTACAAAATACATTCATGTGAGCAAAATGTGTTTCTTCACCACCCCCCCCCCCCTTTTTTTTAAGAGACACTTCATCATGATGCACTACTCAGCCGCTGAAAGAGGTAGTTTAATGTCTTCTGTGGCTCTGCAGCAGCTTGGAGGATTTAACCCGGGAATCCAAGACTTTTATACTCAACCCATGAACTAAAACTACAGATCGGATGCACTGAATGGGGAAAACCCTGTGATAAATCGCACACTTTCTCATTTTCAGCCATTGCCACATAGACAGGTAGACGTATGGGGTACAGAAATGCATTAGAAAGTGGCATAAAAGTACGTTTCTGACCAAAGAGTGCAGACATGTTCAGTGAGATGGATCATCTCGAGGTGGCAGAGGCTGAAATACGGCCACTTAGCTCAGTGAAGTGCAGATGACGAGAGAAAAGGAACAAAGTAAAGGTTCGATTAGACATTACAGCAATGAGTTCGAATAAGGCAACGGTTGCATAAAATGACTTCGTAATGCTCTTCTCTCGCCCCGCCTGCCGTTATTTGCGATGGACTGAACAAAATGTCAGGGGTGTCCACCTGGACAGCGAGTGGGGAGGGGGGGACCAGATGGAGCGGAGCCTTGGTGGGAGTTCAGGAGCCCTGCACAAACTACCTCCGGGGAGCTGAGCTGAAGTCCAAAAATAGGAAAACACCACTCATCCCAATTAAGGTGTCCACCTGGAGATGAACAGTGTAATGCAGCTAAAATGGATGTTTGAGTTCAAAAGGTCATAATAGAGAAATAAAGTAAAATTTAAGTTAAAAACATACACATGTACAAACTAGAGAGCACCAATTCAATAACTCATGATCCTATTATCTTTGAAAATGATTCAATATTATCTACTATATATGCATTTTAAATTATGCACCTATCAAGTGCATAAAATAAATGGTGTGATCCAACACAATTAAAAAACAAACGGTATTTAATGAATAAAACAGATTTCACAGAATCACAATATTCAAATCAAACTTGGAATCGAACCGGTGGCAACCACTGGCCGCCGTGTTGCACATGCTCAGAAGGAGTGTTGTCACTGGATTCCGTCTCTGTGGCAACCGGCCCTATGGAACCTGTGACATCACGTCATTGGGTTCCATCTCCATGGAACCGGACGCCAGTGACATCACGCCGGTGACATCACGTCACAGGACGCCAGTGACACCTCAAAGGAGCTGGAGATGAAAGGCCATTGATGGTCAGAAGGGCCTTATAAGGAGGGGTAGTTTGTTCGAGGCCACCACTAGACCGTACAAGTGCCCAGCCAGTGCTATCACGTATTTTAAACTCACAGTCTCCATCTTTAGTCACTACAAATGTCTGCATCTCCAGGAATCATGCAGCGTGCAGCCAAGTCACTCCGAAAATTTGTGCGCCGGCTGATTCCCTGCATCCGGAAGGTGAAAGATGATGAGGACACGTACACTGCCTCTGTTTCATCAGGAGAGCAGAAACTTAGTGAGGAAATGTGCATGGGAGACGATAACGACTCCTGTTGTTCCTCTAATACCGTTTCTGAGTTGAAAGAAGAGAACAGCATGTACAACCTATCCTCCATTTCCTCTTTTTCCTTCTTGGACGAGGAGGCCGAGGCAAAAGTAGAGACGGCAGAGAATAAGGTAGAGGGGGTAGTGGCGAGAAAAGACATCTTCAACAAGCCGTCCCGGTACGTCTGCAGGTTCCCAGCAGGACTCAATTGCTGCTGGATGAACGCCACCCTGCAGGTGACGCTCAACCTCAACGTGGTGAGGCAAAGGTTCCCGCACGGGGACTCTGACGCCCTAGCAAAGTTGGGCTCACCGGAATTCGGGGGCCTGTTCGCGGATGCCTTAAGGAACGCAGGGAAGAGGTTCGCTCAATCAGACGTCATCCCTGCTTTGTATGATATATGTGACCTGGTGCCGGACCTGCATGCGCTGGATTTTAACGATCCAATGGACTTGCTGCCTCGTATTTTGGAGTGGTTAGAGGTGTGCGGCATCCGCTCAGCTATCAGGACGACACAAAAAGGTCGATGCGAAGCGTGTGCGGAGTGTAAATCTCAGACCATGAACATGGGGTCCACGTATTTCTTAGCGTTTGACGGCAGCAGCTGTTCAATTAACAACGTGCTGAAAGACGCCTGGGGCAAAACCTCGTCCCGGTGCTCGAAATGCGGCGCTAAAATGGATGTGGAAACGGTTTGGAACACGCCCGACGTTGTGACTTTTTACATGCCGAGAGGTGGCCAGGAGGGCGAACATCCAATCGTTCCGTCAGCATCGTTGGAAATCCCTGCGGAAGACGACAAAACAGAGCGCTACGTGCTGTCCTCTGTCATCTGCCAGAGTCCCGTGCACATCTGGGCGTATCTGGTCTCCTCGCAGACTTTCATCGAGGCTGACGATGACAGGATCGCCGTCACCAAACGTTACCTCCCCCCCGAAATTACATACATGGGGGTGGTCTACCTGTATGAGAAGGCGTGTCCAACAGTCCCATGTACTCAGATCAAACTCCGCATCACTCCGTATTCGTTTTACCCTTATCTGATCTTCATTTACTGGTTTCGTTATCTGTATTTGATTGTGCGGTTTTCTTTGTCCGATCCAGATCAACAGCTAGCAACATACGGGGAGAAAAATCAGGAAATGATCCAAATCGAAACCGTATTAGCTAAAAACAATGATGGATAGGGCGGGGAAGAAAATACTGTGATGGTTTATGTTGGGCTTGTATAGTCCATCTTTCTGTATCTTTCTGTATCTTTCTGTATCTTTCTGTCTCTTTCTGTCTCTTTCTGTCTCTTTCTGTCTATCTTTCTGTCTGTCTGTCTGCCTGTCTTTCCGTCTATCTTTCTGTCTCTTTCTATCTCTCTGTCTATCTTTCTGTCTCTTTCTATCTCTCTGTCTATCTTTCTGTCTCTTTCTATCTCTCTGTCTATCTTTCTGTCTCTTTCTATCTCTCTGTCTATCTTTCTATCAATCTTTCTATCTTTCTGCCTTTCTCTCTCTCTGTGAGATTGTTTGGTGTGTGCTCTCTGTGGCCCACCTTTCACTCACCACCTCACTTGCAACTGTTGCTAAAGCAACATAAAAAAAAAGAGTTTTAAATAAAATGAAACTCTAAAAAAAAAAAAAAATAGAACGCCTGGACATAACTTTTTGCAACTAACCGTAATAGGAACAGTGTCTCTTTACTTCTACATCTTTTTATGATCTCATTCTTCATTTATTACTAATTAACTAAGGTGCAAAGCTTCACTTTCCTCTCACACTTCATGAAACAACATAACAGCAAAATCTCATATAAATGACCTGCAGATTGAGTGATGTATAAAATGAAAAATGTCTATCAATCTGCGTGCTGGGAATAATGGCATGTCGGTGGAGATTTGCTTCGGTCAAGGCTGTGCAACTTACTGTACTGCTTAAGTAACTTGGGTGTCTGTCTCTTTAGTTCTTTCCTAGTGTACACACACACACACACACACACACACACACACAAGAAGATTATTTCTCATTTATAACACTTTTATGGGTGTGCAAAAACACCTACATAAAACTATCCCCCACAAAAAAATAAATATAAATAAGTCTCTGATGGGTTTGGGGATGCAGGAGATCAGGTGGGCAGCAGAGATCTGAATCTGTTGGAGTTTATTGAAAGGACACCGATGCAGTCATATTCTTAAGGTGGAGGAACTTTCCTCTTTTGCTGGTGAAACAATGTACATTTCCCCACAGTGGAACTAAAGATGTAACATCTCATATCACCACATCACATTTTTCGTGACTATTGTATATTTTTTGGGGGAAATAAAAGACTATCTGGGTGAAACCAGTTAGCATACGGTACGTGCTGCACATTTTAGTGCTTTTTTTATTACTCTATTGTTTTTGGCTCGCTTAATAGCCCCCCTTAAAAATGATTGATGAGAACACCACCTGCCGAGGCCCGTTGTAATACTCCCATTCATAATTTGCCCGAGAACGTGTCTCTCTAATGAAAATCCTGATCTCAAACAATAACTTTTCATCTGCTTTACACGTTAAGAAACAATCTGCCCCCAGACAGGTGAAATTAACTGCTCTCTGCTGGAGGCCTCGAAGGCACAGATTTATTTTTTTTTCCTCTTTTTTTTTTTTTTTTTCCTTGCCCACCAATTACCTACAGCGGAGGTAAGTCTACGGGGGCGAGGAGAAGGGGGTGGGGTGGTGGGAGTCTGAGGGGTCAAGTTGTGCAGGTTCGGTGGGCCCTTAAGGGCTTGTTATGGATCTCAAACTCATCTATGTGAGCTGTCTTAACTCCCGAGGTCGACGCCGCTTCGACCTTTCCATCCACGGCCGCCTCTGCTGGGGGACGTCACGGGCAGGAGGAGGAGAAGCAGCGTGGGAGGAGGTGGTGGTGGGTGGGGAGTGTTATTCCTATTTATTTTTTCCCCAGCGCTGCATTTGTGTTGACAGTTAATTTAAGCGGATCAAGGTGTCCAGTTGCCTTGTCTAAAGCGAAGGCTTAATATGACAAATAGCGGGGCAGTAAACTCCAAAGTCTATCTCTCGGGCTGCGCTGCCCACCCTCTGTCTGCGAGGATTAACCTTTCGGGCTCTGGTGACACGCTTTCGATTATTTCCATAGTCGACCCCGCAGCAGCGTGAGCCTGGTGGATCCTGACAAACACCCCCTGTTTCTATCCCGTTTTATTTCTTCCAGAAGATGGGGGAGAGAGCCGGGGAGGGAGGGAGGGAGGGAGGGAGGGAGGGAGGGAGGGAGGGAGGGAACGCGAGCTCCTGTCATGTCCGGCCGCGGTTCAGCCGGTCAATTAAAGAGGCCCCGGTCTGACGGCTGTACGTCTCCTCTGTATCAAGGCGCCTGATTGGATCCGGCTCCTCTAAAAGCGCGCTCCGACGTGACAGGTACAGAGTCTGAACTTTCAAGCGTTTCGGGAGTCTTATCATCGCCCGAGCGTCCATTCGGCCGGACTGAGACGGGTTAAAAAGAGCGGCGAAAGAGAAAGCGGGTCGAAGCCTCCTTCATAGGAGGCTTCTGTCTGCAGCCGCACACTAATGAACAAAATGGTTCAGATACCTGCTGTGAGGTTTATGTCAGGCTGTTGTAGAGATCATACAGATTAAAAACTTAAACCTTGACATTTTCCATGTCAAAATACCATAATTTTTAATTGGGAGATTTCATATGACTGTTCGAACAATAATGGACACATTAGCTGGATCCATCTTACTATCATGGTAGCATCACACTGTTGCCTTATATATCTACCAGAAATAAATGGCCAGTCAAAAATGGTTAGAAAGCAGTATGTATCTTGAGAAACAACCTACAAGAAAGTGTTTTAAGACCTGAGTGAATAAATAAACTCACAAACTCATTTACTCCCACACATATTGTAAGAGCACTTCTGGGAAACAGACTCTAAGATTGAACTATTGAACTACCAAAGTATTTCTGTACTATTTCTCGCCATACATATTTAGAAATGGAAAAAACCTAAAAATCAATTTCGTTGCTTTTCCATGCTGCACTCTTGTGAAAGTGAAGTCTCTCGAGTTTGTTCAGATGACCCAGTGAAGGTCACTTCAAACTGAAACCACTTACAAGCACATGCTCGGCTCCATTGTTGCTGCTGGCGTGAACACAACACTTGACATGTCTTCCCCCTTCTGAAGGTCGCCTCTGCCCACAGAAGCGACCCTCGCTCATGTCCGCACCTTCCACGGTCGTCCTCGCAAACTGCGTGACTTAATTACTGCCTCCCAGCCTCGGCTCTGAGTTTTATGGCGAAACAAAAGTGCACGCTAGGCTCTGCGGTCGCCTCCTTTCCCGGCCTTAAATGCTGCGCCGGCATAATCAGTCCGTAGTCCAGTACAGCTAAAGGTAATTAGGAGGAATGTAATGGAGGGGCTGCATTGTGCAGCCCTGATGGGCCCGTGCTGGGTTTTAGAGAGGCCGGACTGCTGAATCAGCATGCCACGGACACTATATAATGCCATATTATGTCCTCGTAATGGGGATGCACGGGGCTTGCTTTCTGTGTGTTTACTGGAAAATCCATGTAAGAGGCTGAGGAAAGTCTTTTCTTTTTTTATTCTTCCCAAATGTAAGATTTCAAATGCAAAAAAGGTTTTTTTTTTTCACTTGACTTGACTTTCTGACAGTCATTGGAGCTCTCTGTTAATCGGTGCTTTTGTAAACAGAAAATCATACGAAAATGTTGCAAATAATGCCAACATGATAATATATCGGCGAGTAAATGGCAGAAATGACCTTGTAGCAGCTCAAACACCTTTGTTGACTTATTTCTACATTCTTTTGGAATCCTTTATTTGTTTGCTGTATATCTGCCCACTTTGTTATTGCATGCAACCGAGCTCATGGACTCCTCTCTGCGGACCTGCAGTCAAAAGATACCTCGACAATGGCCAAACATTGTGAGGGCGTCTGCAGCGAAAGGCACCGGTGCATCGCCGCGGCCCGGAGTAAGCGACGCATAACAAATCTGCCATTAACGGCTGTCAGAAAGCGTATCCCGCCGCGGCTTGGCTACATAAACGGTTTGCCGGCGATCATCCAGAAGTCCTCATGTGGGTCGGGGCGTTTTTATAAGCGGCGGGATGACACACGAGGACGAGGACGGGCTGGGGTGAGTCAGGCTGCTTTTGGCGCGGGTTAACGTCTTTCCTTCCTAATCGTTATTCGTACGCGCACCCGCGTCGAAGCGGATGTGACAACTGTCACAACACGTCCTGGTCTAATGACCCAATTGGCATCGGTGGCGGAATTAAGGCAGTGTGTCACATTCAACGTGGTGGGAAAACGTGGTGGGTTTGTGAAGGAGACGCAGCGTATCGAAAGCAGAACCTTGATATGACTCTCTGCACTTACTGTGCGTTTAATGGGAGCTACCAAGAATCCAGTAGTTCCCAGCTGAGGTCTGAGGGTATTTTTCTTGTTTTACCTGGCTTTCTTGAACTAACCTTTTTAACGCACTTGCAAATAACACAGCAGCCAAATGTTATTCCGCAAAACGTTTAGTTCACTCTCAGTTCTGTGGAAACTGAAACTGCCAATTTTTTTTTACTTTTCTACGATGTAAAATGATGAAAACGTCCTCTTTTTTACATCTCTGCCGATACGCAAATTTGCCAACGTGGAGCTGCAGATGCAGCATCTGCTCCTCGCCGCTGCGTGGGCGGGTGTTTGTCCTCAGCTTCTCCTGCAAAAAAGGGGAGTAGACGCGTCGCTCCAAATTGACCGATCAGCTGTCTAATCCTCCGCTGAACTTGTTGCATTTCTTCAAAGAACCTGGAGGGGCCGCTGGGAGGGCCGCCGCCTCCCCGCCGGACCTTGAGGACTCTTCAGGACCGACCAAAACATCTGGGCCTCTGCTCAGACAGTCATCCCTCCTTCGCTCCACACCTCCGCCACTAATTCAAAGAGCGCCCGCCGCCTCGTTCCTCCTCGTGACTCCTCCTCTGGCACGTACCGCACGACTGCCCTCAATTTGCCACCGCGCCGCCGGCCGTCTCCCATCAGCCTCTCCTCCTCAGCCTCGCTGGTTTGTCTGTCTGCCGCCTTTAAAGCTCATCACAGGTGACAGCCGTTCCTGCGGATTTCTGCACTAAAACTAAGAGTCCTCGCTCCCCGAGGACACGGATCATCCCTCGACGTCCCACTTCCCTTTGTGCTCATATTTTCATCAGCTTCTGTAATTCTGCAGCCTGCTGTTTTCCAAAACCATCCCACACTGTTTACACTAATACATCCCCAATTGCAGCTGATTCCTCTGACATGCAGTCTTTGCCTATGATTTACCTCTGAAATAATCTCTTAACAACTCAAACCAGTCACTGATTTTTTTAAGGCTTTTCAGGAAGTCTGATTACTTGCAGAAACCTTGAGATTTTTGTATCCAATACGATGTGAGGCAAGTTTTTCAACACAATAAAGGTCACTTCTCTGCAACACCCTCAATATGGACATCATCCTGCTAAGCCTGGGCGACCATTTTATATTATTCCCTTCACTTTTTAGAAAAACAGCCATTTGCACATTGTGCCTGCTTGAGCTGGGAAACTAATTTCTTTCAGAAACACTCATTTCTCGTATTTCCTCCACTACTGCGCCAAACTAATTGAAGACCACTGCAGTGCCTCTCCATTTCTCTTAATTATCCTGCAATATATATATATTTTTTGCAGTTGTTCCTCTTGAGCCCTAAAGCTCAAAAAACCTACCACATTTGTCTCTTTTTTCCCCCGTCTTTTTAAATACATTTGCAGCAGATTTCCACAGCTCTGTGACATATTGTGACAAGTGGGGCGTGCTACTACTCTGCACCCCCCCGGGGGCATCAGGTGCAGGTGTAGAGGTAAAGACAATATAGGAGGTGGGGGGAGGAAAAAATGAAGAAAAAATCCTTAGTTCCATCTATTGTCAGAGACAATGTGGGAGCGCCGGCTAACAAGATGGATGAGCTCCCTGCATTGGCCCGGACGTCAGCTAGTGGAGCTTTAATGCTCACTGAGATGTGGCTTCATCTGCAGCTCCTGCTCCGGACTCTGCAGGGAGTGTTTCAAGTGAGCAAACTGAGGAAAATAAAGAGATGAGAGAGAGCAGAGGGAGGAAAAAAAAAAAAAGAGGGACTTTCCATTTCTACCCTTTCTTGATTGCATAACCCGGGGTTTGTTAAACATTTCTCCAGAGTGGAGACTCTCTCATTGGTTCCTGCGTTGCCCACTGAGCTCTTGTGGAATTGCAAATACAGTTTCCCAGCACTGTGTGATTGGAAAGCCCTTTGATTTTTATTTTTTTTCCTTCCCGCAGCTCTCAAATTCATCCACTCCGGTTACCTTTCTGTACTTGACCAGCACTAAGCCTGTGGCAAGGGTGCATTAAAGTAAATTTCCTCAATTCTGCAGATTAGATGCTCCCAGATTTTATCAGGAGCAGAGAGTCTACCAGCTTTCTAGCTCAGACACAAACAGCTACCAACTGCATCCCTGCACTGTCATGAGTGGTCTGCTTACACATACAGACAAAACTATAAAGGGTCTTCAAGGTGGCAGGGGAGATGGTTGACTGCCAACTAAAGACACTAGATGACCTCGGCAATGGAGATACACCACTGGAGGACCAACCCCCCCCATAGTGAGCTTAAGCTGCTCCCCTTAAGGCAACGCTATCGAGCACCCCTGGCAGATAATAACATATTGAATGAGTCAAGGTAGCAGGAATCTAGGCGAATAACATATACAGATGCTCCATCCACACTTGCACTGCAACGTTTGTTCGATGTTCGTACTCCTTGTTGACATATTTGTAGCATGTATGTTTTAAGTCCAATTGGCCTGATTTCACATCACTTAAAGCTTTTTGCACCCTTAAAACAGACGAGGGTCGCTTGAAAAGTGCCTGTTCACTGTTAATTCATTGTTTTGTTATTTTCTATTATTATGTTGTACATTCAACATATATTTTACACGATAAATTGCCTCAAATTAGACTTTGCATCCTACTCGATGCTTCGCAGAATGGCGGCAATTATTTTAATTGCTATTTTCGCTGCGACTTCCAGAGAAAGAGATAATATTACAACTTCTGAGGGAGGTAGCGGCGCATCTGTTCCCTCAGAAGCGAAAAAAAAAGTTGAAATGATAAATGCAGCTGTCCTTAATTCAACACACTTGGGGGGTATGGAGGGGGCCCTATTTTCCTCCTGTTTTGCTCGGGTCCAGGCGCTAGTTTATAGCATAGCCTCACATCTCTGCGTATCTCTGCCGTCCCAGACTTGATGACTTTTGCCTCGTCGAGCCACAAATTAAGACCGCTCAAGCGTCGGTAATTGAGTCCACGGTGCGTGTTCTGCTCTGCAAAAGTTTGGGAGAGTCTGCTTTAACTTCGGCAAAACACCTGCGAGGTGCATAACCCGGCTCCTCCTCTATTAAAGACTGCGCTTGCTTGTGTGGGCAAGGTGTGTAATTATGTCGGGTTACATAAGGGTGTGATGCAAGACGGCGGCAAGACAAAGGATCCTGAGAGAATTCGGCGACAAAAGCCAGGATTCATTTGTCACAGGTAACAATCTGCAGCTACTCCTACGAGGGCTTGAGGTTAATCGCCGCGATGCTGTGAAAAACACACAACGGTCTTTAGACGTTACGAATGCGCTTTCAATATTAATATTCCCCCGTGGATAAATGTGCCATTAAAACCCTCAGCTCTAGATATTCCTGGATATGGATAATGTGTTTTTTTTTTCCTAAATCAGCTTCACAATTGCATGATTTTTTGAGACAGAGAAGCAGAAAACACACCTTGGTATGAGTATGAAAACACAGTATGACAGCTACTGTAAGCTTAAATGAGGGCCTATGATCTCCATCTAAATCCATTATATCATTTTACATCTGTGGAATCCGAGCTCATAGCTCCAGTCAGGACAGTGAAGGCTCATCTTGCTCGTCCTCCACGCCTCTCCTCCATCCTCCTCCTTACACCACTGGCTGCACCTTGGGCGGGACCTCTCCCCGGAGCGGGGCTAAGGTTTGCTGACAGCATGACTGCCCGGGCCTCTCACATCGCCTCACCGATGACGGGCCGAAGCCGCTGCGCCGACATGAGGCGGAACAGCTGGCTGTCCACTGCTGGTGAGGCAGCCCGGCAAAAGCTGTTAGGATGAGGGCCGACTTCAGAAAGGAGCGCTCCTGCCCCTGTTTTCCTCCGGAGCAGAGGGGGAAGCCTTTGTTGTCACTGCTCAGCAACAGGAAATGCTACAGACACTTATTGCAAAGGAAAATGATGGAGGCCTCAGAAAACTGACTGAAACATCTCTTTATTTCTGCTTTTCTGGATCTTAAAGACAAATATGTATACGTGAAATTTTCTCACTGCAAATACAACGAGAGGACGGCAGCTCCCCCCTCCCTCTGGGAACCTGTGCAACGCCAGGGATTAGGAGGCGTGTGACAGCGCCGCTCCATCTGGGAAGCGCTTATAGAACTGTCAACACCCGGACCAACCAGACGCCTGGACAGCTTCTTCCTCAAGAGCTGTCTCCCTAATGAACAGAGATCTGCCCGCCTCCTTTAACCCCCACCCCCCTGCCCCCTCACCCACGCTGCTCAGAAGTGAGATCTTTGCCAGCAGCTCCAGGGGAGAAGCACATCCTGCAATAACAGCCCTGGATGCTTCCGGATGGATGAAGCACGTGTTGCAGTTTCTCTGGATCTCACCCGCATACATGAAAAGACACAAGATGATATATGTTGCACAGTTGCGCTACAAATAAATTGAAACTGAATGAAAAAAACTGATATTTTCCAGTTCAAATGGAAAATATGTATCACTATCTCACCACATGCCACAAGCAATGCAATGGAAAAACTGTAAAATGAAGTCTTTAACATGGAAAGATGACAACTAAAGCTAGACAAATATGAGAGATGAGATCTATCTATTTATCTCACAATGTTTTTGCCTCAGCCATTTGTATTTTGCATGCATAATGAAGGCTAACTTGAAATTTTAACTGGTTTTCACATTAAAATCCATTTTTAAAAGCCCACTTTGTGCAGCAAATGGACAGTGCGCCCGCTCCGCCGCCGTTGAGGCGGCAGTTTGCATTTAACTGTTTAATTTAAGTTTTAATTGCTAATTAATGAGTCCCTTTGGATAGACAATGTAAACACGACGCCTGACAAAAGGATTCCATCCGAGCAAACGTGGAAAAAACTACGGGGCCTCATTAGGCAGAGATGCTGCGCTCGTCTCTCCTCGGTTGCATGTGGAAAAAAAAAAGAAAGAAAGAAAAACGAATCCCAGCTTTAAAACTGGTTTTCATACAAAGACTACATCTTTTATTCAAGCGAGGATTAGTCGTGCCAGCCACCAGGACATCATAAGATTCACTAATTCCTGAAAGAACAATGTAAGACTTTGTCTATCTGTGTCTCAGTCCTGCTCATTAAATAACGCAATCGCCAAATCTGGGGATTTAGACGTGAGCCGAGGCTGATCATCTCCGGGATCTTAAACATGCTGCCACTTCCGTATAGCTCAGAATTATAAAATAGAGGTATTAACCAACCCATGGCTGCTAGGGTGTGGGAGCGGGATCTTCCCTTAGGGTCGTCCTACAGCTGTCCCAAGGTCATTCAGTCTCTTCCTGAATCGACATCTTTAAAAACTTTATTCCATCTCAGTTTGGATACATTTCACAAGGCACTTTATCTCTATATTGCATCACAATATGCAAGCCGTGAAATAACTTTCCCAGCTGGAATAAAATGGCGGCGACGTTACTGTACATTGGTAATAAATGGCAGCGACCTTTTCCCTGAGCAAATGACGGAGGCGGTGCAACACTCGAGGAGCGGCAGACAAAGCTGAGGGGAATCTTAATGCTAACATTTCTCCTTTTTTTATTTTGGGCAGGGAGGGGGCACCACAAACAAACAACACGACGGCCTTTACATACCTAATACCCATTTTCATTCCTCTCACAGTCGACGTCGCCATTGACAATACACTCCTGGGTGACTAATGGCATGCGGCGGCTCTACATCAATTTCAGGCTCTTTGGTATTTTTCCTCGGTTTCACCCTGGGCCCCGGAAGAGACAGGCAACAGTGGAAGCCATTAACATGAGGGTGATTAATGTGGCCGCGCGAACCCGCTACTGTAAATCATTCTTAAAAGTTGATGCACGGGACGCCGGGTAATTACATGATCACAAATGACCCTGACAAAACAGTCGTGGGAGATGGTATTTAATGCTGATTTACGAGGCGGCGTCGGGCGCGGCTCGTCTCCGAATTTGGGGACACGGGGACTCTGCGGAGGGGAGGACTGTCTGTTGACGAGCGCATTAACGAGCTGGAGGAAAATCAAACCGTAATCAGCGTAATACGAGGCAGGAAATGTTAAGATTAGCAGCGTTTTAATTTGTTTAAGGAGCTTTCTGCCACAATTCCGCAAAAACATCAGCTGATTATCAGTGTGGCCTTATTAGCGGGCGGTCACGAAGCGCCTCATACGTCCATTGATTTATGTTGCGGCCCTACGCACCATTCATCACGTGTCAACTCAGCGCTGAGCCGAGGGCTTCCTTCATATACGTGTACATATTTTTTTTCCTGCGCTCTTTCCGTTCTGGGTGGGCTCGACGTTTAATTTTGCATCTCTAGTCGGGTTCACCCGGAGGACGAGGCTCACATGGAGTGCGTGGCTCGCACAGGTGCTACTCCTGAGGGGAGCGAGGAGCTCAGGGCCCGTCAGGGCAGAATATGGAAGTGCACCGGCAGCCAGGGTTGAGGAGTATCTCTTTTCCCCTCTGTCAGTCTGAAACCACCATAATTCATCATAAAATATCCACTATTTAGAATCAATATACCATCATGTATAATATATATGTTTTGGAATAGGTGATTACGGGATGAATGGAGAGGTATGAAAAATAAACTTGATAGTGACATAGAAGTGCATGGCTAACTGAGTTAGTGTCGTCATGGTTACAGGCTAGCCTCTGTGTGTGTGGGGGGGGGGGGGGGTGCACAGGTGAGCAGAGCTGACTGGCTGAAGAGGGAGAGGACGGGCTGTTCAACCTTTTCACATGGGATTTTCCGTCCACTTCCGACTCATAACTAGTCAAAAGTCCACATTTTATATTTGACAGGTGCCTACAATAATGTTACTCAGATGGATATACAGTCATAATAACTCAAGGACTGAATTCCTCCTTTTTTCTCCTTTTTCCAACAACTGACATCATGAGAGGTATGACTTGTTAGAAGAAATGTGCATAAAATAGAGGGAGGCCGAGCTGATAAATGGAGAGACACCCTATTTGTGCTGTAAGGCTCCTTAGAGAACACACTAGTCCTACCTCTTGTTGCTTCTTCCACATTCTCAAGGTGTCCCTTCACAAAGTGGAGCACATGCACTTCTGGTCCAATATTACTGTAATACAAGAAAATAGAAATGATTTTCAGTTGTCATAGTTTCTTAAAGTGAACTAACAAGTATCAGACTTGTGGATATGGGGGGGGCTCAGGTGAAGAGAGCTGATTGCACAAAATATATCAACCAGGACAAGGTATCAAGTACTATCTACACACCAAGGTATTAGTATTATAAATATTATCTATACTGTCACTTATCTATAGATACAGTTATCAATTGTTGCTATTTACATTATCATCCAATGAAATATCCACCATTTAGAATATATCAGTGTACCTTCATGTTAAATACATACACTTTGGGAAAGATGATGATTGGATTAGTAGAGCAATATTGAAAATTAATTTAATAATGACATACAAGTACCACCATGGTAAATATTTTGGGATAGGTGATTATTGGATAAGTAGAGAAACATTGAAAATTAATTTTATAGTGTCATAAATGTACATCTAACTGAGTCAGCGTCGTCATTGTTACAGTCCAGGGAACAAACGAGGTGATTAGATGCTGGTGTGGGGGGGGTCAAACGAGGAGAGCTGATTGGCTGAGGGAGGAGAGGAGGAGGGTTAACAAGTTGATTAGATGCAGGTGTGGGGGGGTCAGGTGAGGAGAGCTGATTGGTTGAAGGAGGAGAGGAGGAGAGTTAATGTGGCAGCAGCAGGACAGGGAGGAGGAGCACATTGGTAAGAGCAAATTAAATATTTAAAACTATGAAAATATGAATAACTATTTTAACTAGGACATGTAAATTAGTAAGAATTATCTACAAACATACTTCACAAGTATTCTCTACATTAATAACTGTTATTAGCAGTTATGTATATCTATTATTATCCATTAAAATATCCACCATTTGAAATGTATCAGTGTACCATCATGGTAAATATTTTGGGATACGTGACTATTGGATAAGTAGAAAAACATTGAAAATTAATTTGATAGTGTCATAGAAGTGTACATCTAACTGAGTCACCATCATCATGGTTACAGTCCAGTCAGCTAACGAGGTGAATAGCTGCAGGTGTGAGGGGATTCAGGTGAGGAGAGCTGATTGGCTGAAGGAGGAGAGGAGGCGGGTTAACGAGGTGATTAGATGCAGGTGTGGGGATCAGGTGATGAGAGCTGATTGGCTGAAGGAGGAGAGGAGGCGGGTTAACGAGGTGATAAGATGCAGGTGTGGGGATCAGGGGAGGAGAGCTGATTGGCTGAAGGAGGAGAGGAGGCGGGTTAACGAGGTGATTAGATGCAGGTGTGGGGGGGATCAGGTGAGGAGAGCTGATTGGCTGAAGGAGGAGAGGAGGAGGGTTAACGAGGCAGCAGCAGGACAGGGAGAGGGAGCACAGAGGAAATTTGAATAACTATTAAAACTAGGTCAAACTATATAAATTAGTATAAATTAAACTAACTTTATAGTGACATAAGTGTATGTCTAACTGAGTCAGCGTTGTCATGGTAACAGTCCAGTGGAGTAACGAGGGGCTGAGGTGCAGGTGTGGGGACCTATACATTCTTGAACAGGGGCTGCTCAACAATATATCATTATTATATTATTCAGGACTATTCAGGACTAAATACAACTTCCATTCTTAGACCTAAATTGAATAGATTCAGCCTCCTTGCTATTAAATCTCAGACACTTTGCTTTTGGTATCTGCCTTTTTGTCTGAGCTGCTAAAACACCACACTAACACTCCCAGGCCGCTAACAAGAAGAAACGGGCCGAGTTTATGGCTTCTATTATTCACACCTGGTGCTGGCTTTATCATTGGTCTGCTCCCGGCGATATAAAACCAGCGATGGACGATCACCTGGGCGCAGACACGTGGTAAACGGAGCACGTCCGCACGCCGCTCCCCCCACAGTTGACAGCAATCACTTGACTGTTTCATTAATGAACTGGCCTGCACTTAACGGCTTATTGGACACTCAGGGCTGTTTAGGAATCACAGCGAGCGTCCTTCAAATCTTTTCTGAAGGCTGCGTTTAGAAATACTGAGTTTTTCGAGACAAAAACAACAGCCACTGGTGTCATGATCCTCTAATAGGTGTCGTAATTTGTGAATAAGAGAAAAAGAGCAGTTGTCATCGTCAAGAGGTCACCTTTGATGATGATTAAATGTAAGAAAAAAAACATTTCATTAATGGAGGTCTGTGTGTGTGTGCGTGTAAACCTGCTCTAAAAAGCACTACAGTGGGTTTAAGCTGATAATCGCCCAGCTTTATACAAGAAATAACTGCGATAGGAGAATCAAACGGACACAGAGTTAAATGATAAAATGACTGACAGGCTCGGGGAGAAAAGCAGGAGGACTTCCTCTTTCGGATTTCTAATAGAATTGAGGCGATGCGGTTGATACAGGTTGTCTGGATGAGCGGGAGGCCTGATAACCAGCTTGTGGACCTCGAAACCAATCAGAAAGCTTCAAAAGTCGCCGAGAGGCAGAGGGGGGAAAAAAAGGAGCATTCTTGCGTATTCTCATCTGAATCCCAATTGAGCTGTTTATCAGAGCGAAGAAGTACGAGGAAGCGTGATGAATAAGAGGCATTGTCACCCGTCCAGCGGAGTTTTCTGACGGGAACTTGAAGATGTTTGAAGCTTTTTTTTTTTTTTTTTCTTTTTAATCGCTCTGCGACTTCGGGGAGGCGATTATTGAGAAACCTTCGCCACACTTATCTCACCCGGGTGTAAAATCAAGCGTAGGTAATGAAGAGTGCGCATCTGAGTGACCCGTTTTATTACACGTGCAAATTAAACGGTGATAAACTGCGGAGAGGAGCACGAAGCGAGTTGATAAAATCTAATAATTAAAAAAAAATAAACAACAAATTCGTTCCACGAGGTGAGGGAAAACAAATATGCTCGATATTTTGTTGTTTTTTTCTCTCCTCGCACTCTTGTTTTGAAGCATTAAGAATGGATTCTGTGATTTCTGACCTCATGCATTATTCAAGCGCTTTCGGCGGCCGTTTTTTCCGCGGGCGAACGCGTGTCGTGACTGCCCGAGTCAAACAAAGAGGTCACCTGACGCGCCGGGGTCAGCACCTCGCTCATTTGCCGTCCCGACACATCGCTCGGTCGCTCCAGAGTGTTTTAAAATACAAATACGGCTCCTCCGTCTCAACTCACAGTTGCAGGGACTCGGGGGCGAAGCCGGGGTGGACATCAAAGCGTCTTTATGAACCCACTCCTTTTAAAGCGCAACATGCCCAAAGCATCTCCACATCAGACGGTTTCGGCTTTTTGAATTTCTTTTTTCTTTTTTCCTTTTCAAGCAACAAACATGTGTAATATGGAAGGTTGCTCGTTCTCAACTTCATAATTTACCCCAAAATTTCAAATATATCATCGCGTATGTGTAATTTTCTCTGATTACCTGCTGTGTTTGTGAAACGTGCTGACGGGCCTTACCTGGGCTCCATTTGGAGGTGTTTGCTCCAGGCGCTGGTGCTCTCTCGCTGGCTCTGCCTTCAGGGGGGAAACCTAAATGGAACAGAGTCGCTCAGTTACACCAAAAAAACAAGACGTGCAACTGATTAAACTCCAACAAGTTGCACAAACAAGAACGCTGACAAACAAACTGTTGAGTCAAATGCGTCTAGTGACCACATATGAAAATGGGGTATAAAAAAGCTAAGAAAAAGACAAAAGAAAAACCTGAATCTAGCATTTTTCATTCACACACACTCGATTCATTCAGATTTCAGATGCTCCATTCTGTTTTCCCAGGTCCGCTTTGATAGTTCCCCTCAACCCTTCAGCTGTTTGACTCACTTAAAAAAACAAAAAAAAAAAAGGTTCAAAAATGTGTTTTACAGCTCCTTCCACCTTCCAGAGCGCGTCTGGGCTGAGATGCTACGCGGCCTGATGTTTCCGTCTCCCTCTCTCTTTGTTGACATTGAGCGTGGACTCGCGGCAAACCGTTCCCGGCAAACGTCGCTTCTCGACGGCCGCTCGTCTCCGTCGCCTCGCCACTCTCGCCGAGGGGTGCTGGCCGATAACTGCCCGACCTTGAGGGGGGGCTGTGAGGGGAGGATGGTGGAGGAGGGGTGTCTAGTCAATTTAAGCTGTTGGGGATGCTGCATCTCGCTGTGTGAATCATGAGAAGTCCTTGAATGACCCGCAAAGGCTGAGGGACGGATCTACTTTTGTTTTTCATAAAACTAATGAGTGGAACGTGGTCTATTTCCAGCCCCCCCCCACTTTGGAATGAATGTCTCCACGATGCTTTATCCAACACACACACACACACGTGCATTGATTAACACTGAAGCACTGATGATTATTTGTGGAGTATCCGACATGCGCGTGTCTTGCTAAACCAGCGGAGGCAGCAACAATGTAAATCTGATGACATGTATCCGAACGAGTTAAATTTGGATCAGACGGGCTCATTTCCATAATTATCCAATTGTGTTTGGAGAGTGACTCATTTAAATCAGGGCGCTGTTGAAATATGCATGTCTTGAGTCGCTTAAAACAACGACTTATCCCTAATAGAGTGTACGTACACACACACAAACGCACATGCACACACACAGACACAAGCCGGAGCCGGAGTTAAAGTAATGAAACGTCTTTTTGTTGACAAACATATGCAGCTTTGATTTGCGGATTCAAATAAAGTCTGAAGTGCCGCCCGCGCCCCAGCATGTGCTGGAAGGAGGAAGGACGGATGAGCACGTACATAAATTTCTCTTCACGGATATTGAACGGAGAATGCTACAGATCTCCGTAGGTGAGCTATGGATCCGCATGGAGGGGAAACGCCATAAAAACCAGAGATTTTTGTTTTAACAGGCACACCCCCGCTGCACTGGAAGCGCTTTCCGAGGACTGCAGCTCATCCGTGGCAACGACCCGAACGCGCCAAAAGACGCCGGCTGTCAACGAGCGTCGGCCATAATTACACCTGACGGTAATTTCAATTCACTCCACGGGTGATTTCGTGTTGAAGTACACCCCACCTCACCTCCCTGCTCCCGTCTCCGGAAAACTGTTGCTCATCAGACGATGATGAAATCTGTTTTCTTTTTTCTCTTTTTTTCCTTTGTTTTTTTTTTTGTATTCGGCGTACCTCGGGCATATGGTAAACTCATTAACCGAGATGCGAATCGGCGGTTAGCTCCGCAGGTATCTGTCAGGTTATGGCGAATAAAAAGGTAATTTACAGACAGGCCGGGCCACAAACAGCTGTCAGCGTTGCTTGAATCTGCCTTAGGGGGCATTGTTCGCAGCAGACACTGGCAGTTCAATCAGACGAACAAAGCCGTTTCAGATTCGGATGCGTGGCGAAAAAAGCTCCACCGAGAGCGTCTAAAGTCACACAAACCAGGCCACGCTTCATTAAAGGGCCCAAAGTACAAAGCAGGAAAATAAGGAAAAAAAAGAGGTTGAGTTTAACATATCTGATGACATATAATGGGACATTTGAGATAACTGGCCATAAAGAGTGGGAAATTGTCCCATTAAAGCCCTCGCATCAACAAATTAATGACTTTTATTCAAGATGTAGCACAAAGTGCTTCACATAATGGTAATAACAGCAAATTAGAAATGTCATTATAAACAAGGTAGAATGAAAGTGTAAGCATCCCCATTTAATGCAAAGAAGACAATCTAACCATTATTAAAAATGTAAAAAAAAAAGAATAATTTAATTGAAATTCAATTTACATTGACATTTTTTAATAAGGTAAGTAAATTAAATGACCTGTGTAACTATGTGTGAGGGTGCAAAAGTGAATGTGAATGCTTGTTAGCAGCAATAATTAGCAGCAACACTTTGTCAAAACGGTTTTATATGATGGAAACAGATTTGTTTTTTTTTTCGTTTCCATCACTGTTAAAACCATCTGTTTAATTCAGTCTAAAGTTGCTATTAGAGAACATGTGTTTTCCCAGTGGCAAAGTGACTCACGCCAGTTTTTATTCATACAGCACAATATTGCAAATCTCAAACTTGCCTCCCGGGCTGTATAATGTGGACATCACGCAACACCTCATCTCTTTAGAATCTGGGATACACATATAAGAAGAAAAAAAAAAGAGAAGAAAAATCCCCTGAACGAGGGACAAAGTGGTGTCATGTTTCCAGGCCGGACCTGGGAAGTAAAATGGCGGCTGGGAAGGGAAAATGGGAACGGAGAGTAAACACGTTTACGGACGTCACAGGGACGTGACACGACCTCGCCCGTCGTGCAAACACACGGGAGGCAGAGCTCCGGTGCAAGACACACACAGATCACACAGATAGGACGAAGGAGACAAACAGAGAGAGAGGGGGGGGGGTGAGAGAGAGAAGATAGGAGAGGAGCAGAGCCTTCCTGGAGGACGAAGATCCAGATCAAAACATGTGGAACAAATGACCCTGACAGTGATAGTGCACCAGTGACGGGGAATTAAACTCGGTGTAATGGAGTCTGGTTTTCCAGTCACAGGGAACCATTTGAGGTTTTTTTTTTCCTTTTTGAAAGGATGGCCACACATCAGGCCTGACAACAACACGCTATAATATCCGCGTCAGATGAAACAAAGCGGTTAATTAGGGTCCCCGCGTCGAGGGGGGGTGGTGGAAAAAAGAAAAAGAGACAGAATAGAGACAAAATCTCTGGCGTGTCGCGTGGGTGACATAGATGGGTTTTTATCTCGACTTTAATGCGCCGATCAAATAGGAGAGCGATCATCATCGCCTTCATCCATCCAGTCGTTTCCATCCCATGGAATATTAACGAGTCTGAATCAAAACGCTGGAGAAATATTGAGTAAGAAGTCCAGATTTCTTCGCTCTCAGCTCACAAATAGAATTAATAGATTACAGGTTAACGTGTCAGAAATGTGAGAAAGTTGACTTCTGGGCTAAAATTATGCGTAAAGTGGCATTATATAACGTTGTGCCGTCAAGGCCTTCACATTCAAGGATGGTGCTAAGTGGACAGTGGACTTGAGTAAAACTCAAGGCATGTTAAAGCAAAAAAAAAGGTTGTTTGCAGTGAGAACCGAGGGATTTATTCTCAGCGAGAGCGCTCCGGGGATCAAAAGAAATGAGTCAAACATTTTGAGACGTCAGCCGGCGATGATGTCAGCACGGCCTTGATCTGCGATGTAGGACTGTCGATAAGGGCTGTGCTTCAGAGGGGGGGAGAAATAATTAAATAATTTTTTAAAAAGCCAGACGCGACCCCTCAGAGGCGAGAGTAGAAAATGTTACGTTAAGGAGTGAAACCGTTATTCTCCCTGTTATTTTCTCGTGCTACGACCGTGTCGGCCCCGTGCGGACTGAGAGCTCAAAGAACTGAAAACATTCCTGCTTTAGGATTCTTGTAGCCAGTCAAGTTCCATTACAGTCAGGCCTGAAACAGACTTTACAATCTTAACTTTGTGTGTTTTTCTCCCCCCACCGCCCCACCCCTTCTTCCCGACTGCCTGCTCAGCCGGCTCAGCCGTTTGATGAAGAGCCATGCGGGACAGCGCCCCAAAACCTAACGTCTCACTGTCCCTTTCCACTTCTCTGAAATATTCAGAGTGGCGCTGAAGATCAAGGTCAGTCCCGCATTTCAAAGCCATCTCTCTCTCTCTCTTTTCTCCCCCCCCCCCAACCTTTTTCGCAGAAGACATCCCACTTAAGCATTTTTACTGCCTCTAAAAGCGCTCATTTTGCATCCGCCGATTGAACCGAAACTTCATAATTACGCTATCCGCGCTCCCCGGGGTGCTCGGAGTCGCACAACGCCACGTAAACAACGTCGACTTGTATTATTTCCATACCGCCGTGTCGTGGGCCCGCAATTGAAGTGTGAACTTCAAAGCCCACGTCTGCGCAGCCCATTACGCCGCAGCCTTTCTTTGTTCTTGGACAGTGTTAGAAATCGCACTCGGAGCCGTTACGTAATGGCCGCTCAGTGCCGAGACTTTACACAAAAGCGCCGTGAAATATGGACTTTTATCACACATATGTTGTATAATTCACAATTTTTACTCCGTGCGACGAGATAGAGGAATGTAACAGTGGTTCATATTTGCTCTGATGTCAAAATGACATGTAATTTAGTGTGGATGCAGGCATCTAGAGGGACATGCGGAGGAGACCCAGGGAGCGTCTCCAATCTGGCGGCGTCCATCTTGACAGATGGAGCCCGGCCTCTGTTGTTGGCAGCGCTCAGAAATAGCTTGGCGACTTCTTTTTTGCGAGCTGATTAGGAAACAAGAGGCGGGCAAAGATCAAGCGCCCCTCGCCATCCGCCACCCTCGCTTGTCTGGGACCGTGGGCCCGCCGTCGTGATACGGGACGATACGTGTGATCTTTGCCGAAGGTTTCCCGGAGTTGAGATCCGAGTTATATTATGATGAAAAGTCCCATAGCTGCAAAAAATATGAACCCTAACGCGAGTGGTGACAGATGTGGGTGCTTCTCCAGCTACTTAGAACTTGTTTGCTGCATAAGTGCCGCACTTATTTCCAATTTAAAGAGCTTACATTTAAATAAATGTCCTCAGGTAACCGACCGACTGAACTTTGTGAGGAAGAACATGAGTTTTAAACGCAAAAGTTTCTTCTTGCAAGACTGCATACAGAAAAAGTGGTCATGACCAATGGCATGTTTACCTTATTTGGGTAGGCTATTTAGCTTCATTACATCTCTTTATTATCTATTAGGATGATGAAAGTCTGATTTTTGACCAGGTCTTGGTTGACATTGAGAAATTGCTCTCCCAGTTTGCTGTGGGGAACCCCTGAGTCCTGACCTTGGCCCCGTCCGGCCCCAGTGGAGAAAATTAGAGCTCTGGCTGCGACCCGGGCTTTGTCGCCCGGTGTTGGATGCCCGACCTCACTAATGCTACCTGCCTGTGAGCAAACACCTGCACCCATGCTCCCAAACCTCTCTGAGAACAACTCACAGACCTCCTCCTTTACAAATTTTGACAGACCAAACAGGTTTGTGAAATAAATAAACGGATTCTCCGGCTTGCTATACACGGCCTCACTTTAGGTGTGACAGTCTGACCCGATGCTTGGCACGCACAGTGAGGGATGCTGCTGTAGATGAGCCCGGGCGCAGTTATCACTTTCCCCCACTTTACATCTCCGCTGATCAACAGCCTGTGCCAATCCAGTGGGGTAATTGGCCGTACATCTTCGCCAGTGAAAAGGTTAATTAGTATGCTATTATGTGGGTGATTGAAAGCCATGATAAATAACGTAATGGCTTTTACTCAAGATTTGTTTTGCCGCTGTGTGCTGCGACCGGCGTGCTCGGGTTATCAGGGTTTGTTTGTTTGTATTAATGGTATTTTTTCCCCCAAGAAGAAGAAGAAATGACAGAGCAAAGTCAACAACAAACAAACAAATCGGTTAAAATCAGCACACAAGATAATCAAACTGACGTGATGCGAGCTTTTCATCATAATCCGCAGAAAAAAATAATTTTTCACTTGTATTCCTCAACCAGTGAGCTATTTTCCTCAGCAGCTTATAATCAAAGCTGTACTCTGATTGACATTGTCTGACTTTTTAACCGTATCTTCAAACATCACACACTGACTGAAAAAAACTGAACAAAACAAAACAAAAGACCTGGGCTTTACAGATTTCCTTTGCAGAGGTACGACTGAGTGACTATCCTGCTTAAAACCCATTCACCACAGCCACAAACACAGTGTGACCATATCGAGCCGAACAAACATTGAGGGAAGTATTACAATAACTCAGAGCTGTCCTATTCCAAAAATGGGCAAGCGAGGCCGTTCCGTTTCCTCTGGTACATGGGTGTACAGCGACAGCAGACACGAATTACCATGTCGGGGACATGGAGGGGATGAAATATCCACGCCACTTTCCTCGCCATGTCTGCCAGAGCAGAAAACACACATCCTCCATTAGCAGTGCGGCCATAATGCACACACTCCCGCCCCCGTGTCGCCCCCCTTGAGTCACGCTCGCTATTAAAGTATGAAGATATGTTGTGTCTGCATTATGGAGGACTGAGCTCTCCTATGAACTGTAGCTTTAAGTGCATGCATTTCCGTTCACGCTGTTTTTACACCTCTCAGGTCCTCGCATAAAACATTCAATGAAAGGCATCAATTCAGCAGGGCAGGAAGTCGGACACTGACACCACACTGAAAGCATGTGTGTGTTTTCAGAATAAATCCCTTAGGTCAGCACCACCACATCATATTCAACCCTGAAACTAGTCTGCTTCTTGTGTTTACATACACATGCATTGTTTTCCGTTGTTGTCCTGTCCAGTTTTTCTGCCACTGCTGTTGAGATCTGAAGATGTATCTAGTGGACTAGCTCCGCCCATGCTTGTGAATTTACATTCTAGTTTGTGCAGGGTTGAGAGAAGATAAAGCTAACGCCACAATCCGAGGTTAAATGAGGTCCGCAAGCATAAAATCTGGAGAGAAAACCCCACAGTGGAACTAGAGAGTGCAGATTGGTGTTTGAATATATAAAACTTTCTGTTGGACTTGGAAGTTGCCCTAAAAGACTTGTTGGAAGTGAAAGAAGAGGGGGGAAATGTATTCCCTGTTTTGCAATTTGCTCCAGGCATGTTTGCTCAAACGAGCAGTTGTAATAAGAGAAACTAGAATAACAATTCAAGATTATCCACTAGAACTCCTGGTGAAATTATATTATTATGATCTCACATTATATCGGGGACAGTTGCCGCTAAAAGCTAAAAGACGAAAAAAGAAAAAAGGAAAGAAAACAAGTGTCTCATATGCACTTCATATCACTGAGATGATTCATAGGGATGAAAGCAGATGTTATGAGCAAGGAAAGTGACCCCATGGGCTACTTAGCTACTGTGTCCCCTTGTCTGGAGGGATCACAGACTGTGTGCAATCTGATGTCTGGTTGCGTAACGTCTGGCGTCACTTTTATTCATTTATTTATTTACTTTGCTGACCTCTCTTTACGATTCGGGAGCCCGCACACACTGCATTCAGTTTTTATTCACAGTTTTATTCCCCACTAGGTGGTATGCCAGCTTACGCACACCCACACACCTACGCACACACACATACAGGCGAATGCAGAGTTGTTTGGTTTACTGAGGGCCGGCCTGATTAATCACTGTGACAGAGTCTCGGCGATGAACCCATTCCTTCAGCATTGTTTTCCCGGAGACGTGGGTATCCTGCACAAGCAGCCCCTCCGCCCCATTGTTGGTCCCCGGCCCACAGTTTAGGAAAGCGGGCCGTAAACTACAGATAATTGTTTGAATCTTAATTACGTAGGCAGTTTGTAATCTCTGCCAGGAGGGGACTGCTTAATCACAGCAACCGGGTGAGATATCACTGTCAACAGACATTTGTCTAGCACATTGGTAATCTATAGCCCCGTTCCCAGCCATGATCACATTATAACCCACACATAGAACAAGTGGAGACAAGGCCGATACAAATATTTTTTCATGCTACTCGTACGTTTCCCTGATTAAAATTTCCATAACACCCTGAGGGGGAACGGCTGCCATGTATTATTCATATCAAACAACCCTTGAGCGTTTAATGGAATGGTGTGCGAACACACAAACAGGTGCCGGTCCGGATTAGTATGCATGCACTCTATGTGAATAAATAATCAGTTGGAACTATGCATAATAATGCAAATAATAACAATAACGATGTACTCTACACTGTGCCAGGCGTGCTGCAAAATGTGTTGGATAGATAGAGAGACAAACAGATTGATGGATAGATAGATGACAATTCATATTAGGTTACATAATATGAATTTATAATGCGAGCAGGTATCATTGTGACAGTTTTGAATTCTATTATGTCCCTGATGTAAAGTGAGCCGAATGCGCTGCTACATTATTCTATATTATAGATATTATTTAGCTGCAGGTGACCTGTAGTAAAAGTGTTTTACAGCTTTGCCAGCCGCATGGAGGCGGTATTAAAAATGAATGGATACGGCAGGGTTCATATGCCTTTTCAAAAGGTGACTCAAAGACTCGAGTGCTCTTCAAGCATTGTCAAACAACCCAACGCCATATCAAACGATCAAGTTTTAGCGACAGTTTAAGCAGTCCACGTACCACAGCAAACATTAAAATTGAAGGACGTTCAAGGATTTTATGTGCCCGGCGAGTCACATCTACCATAAGCGGAGAAAGCTGAGTGTTTACTGTTATGGCGCCTGGTGCATTCTGAATCGAGCTGCACTCGGGTTTAGATCTAATCAACAAGTATTGCAAACTTACCACGCAGATTAAAACTTTATAGGCAGCGATCTGTTTGTTTTGTGGCTCCTTTTTGTTTGCAGTTGCTGTGTTAATAGATTGGAGGACCGTGTAATTTACACCTCTGGGCATTAAAAGATGGGGAGGTCGATAACTTTACACAGAGCTGACGGGCCGGGTGAGGAAGGAAGCGTTTGGAAGTTGTCAGTCCGAGTTATTCGGGCTTTTAGATCTGCAGGAAGAGGAGCTGCATTGTGAGAGCTAATTGCTGCAGTTTTATTGACATCCTTCACTGCAGTCTGCACAATCAGAGCACGAGGAGCAGCTTTTTTTCCCTTTTCGCCCCTTTTTTTTTGGAGGTGATGTAATGCTTTAGCAGTTCAAAGGAGGCCTCGGATGCATGCACACAAACACACACACACACACAAACACACAAAAGCTGATTCCAGTCAAACAGACAGCAACAAACACTGAGGGAAGCAGACTGAGGCGTAAAAAAAAAGGTGCAAGAACAAAGGAGAAGTACAAATTGCTAAACTGATAACAGACTGGGAGGCGACGTGAGGGAAATAGGGAGAAGAGATGAGAGGGAAGCACAGTGGACCTGACAACAAGAAGGAGGACGAGAAACAAAAAAAGCTAATGAGATAGTGCCACACAGGTGATACAGAAAACACCTGTGAAAACCCACAGACGGGAGGCGAGAGGGTGACCTTCAAAATAAAGGCGAGTTCAGACAAAAAGCCCAACATGACCATTAGGATCAATAACTGGTTCACAAAAGCTCCTCCTCACACCCCCACCGCTATAAAACAGCTAAAGATAATCCATCAGTTAAAATAATTATTCAGCATAGCAGCCGCTTTCAATGGATTTTATTGTCTAACCACAATGAAAAGGGAAAGCGGGTTTGTCTTCAATCCAGAGAATAACTCGACTTGCAAACAAGCTGTTAGTGGAGTGGCAGGCTTTCAGCATCCGGGTGCCAAGCTGGGACTCATATGCACGGCAGTTTAGCACTGGGCAGACAACATCTCAACACTCCCTCTGCACACACTTGACGTGGTACTTCATATTAGCTGCATTTTTCTACTTGATAAACTCTGCAGACCCCAGTTCCCTCTCCCAGTTCATTATCGATAACTCACACAAGGACTCCAGCCACGATTGAAGTCCAGGTCTCCCAGGCTGGTATCTGCTCCTCTGGTGTTCCTCCTGAGCCAGCACACAACTGAGGTGTTAGAGGGCTTGACGGGTCCCAGCTGAGCCAATCAACTCACCTGGTGCTACTGCTCCTGAGCTGAATCTGCACCACTTACCTTGTTAGCCCCACCCACCAGCATCACCTGAAATAACTTTCTGAGGGGATTAATAAAGTTTAATTCCCTCTTTCTGTCCTCTATATGTATTTGTAGAGATCCCATCCTCAAGGACTTAGGAGTCTTCTTTAAAGACTTGTTTGCGATAAACAGGCCTTTTGTTGTGTTTAGATCCATCCGGCAGAGTCAAAAATGACTGTGCACAGGATGCGAAGGCTCAGCTGATGCATATCACAAACAGTCGGATCGCACTTGTGTCTACATTTATCTATTGCATATTCCCGCTGTGTGTTTCTTGTGACACCTCATTAAGGGCTCGGCAGAGAGGGCGGCTTTTAGTGGCTCGGATTTCCACACATTTCGATGTAAATATGCCGCTCAGCAAGAGTGGAGAGTCCCTAACCGCCACATCCTATTCAATTTCCCATTTCCTATCAAGGCCACGTATAATTACTGTGAACTTTATCTCGTCATCGCCTCACCACGAGTGCCTTCAAAGCCCAGTCAAAATGCATACATGCTTTTGATCCAATATCTCGGGCCCCCTTTATCATGTTGCAGCAGGATTATTGGGATCACTGTCTGTCGGAAGCAATCCGAGGGCCCTGGATAGAAGCGTGACCGGCCAAAACTCTGTTTTTCTGCTTGGTTAATCTGACAGCACCTTCTGAGGAGATCCAATTAAATCTCTCCTTCAAAGAATATGTGACTGCCGGAGCAGAGATGAGATGAGAAGGGCCGGGGCGGGAGGAAGAGAGGGCCTACAAGGAGGGAGGAAGGGGTCTCTTCTGTTTTAATCATTCCAGATCAGTGTCACACTATTTAACCAGCCCCTGCATGCCAGAGCAGCGTGTGCAGGAGAACAGTGGCGGTTTTGAAAGGAAGAAAAAAAAAAAAGAAGAAGGGGGGAAAAAGAAAATCAGGCAAACTTGCGCGTGTGTGTGTACACAAGCAGAGTCGCGGGGCTGAACCGATAATCACATCATGGATCTCTTGATTAAAGGTGATAAGATGAATAACATCTCGGATCAGATTTATCGGGGCTGATAATTACAGCGCTAAACACAAACTTCACAGTGACACACCGCATTTGTAGCGTAATTTGCAGCCTGAGCCTCGCACACTTGCGAAAAAAACATTTAAAAAATTAATCCCGACACCAATTATGACTTAAAAGCGAGCTCGTGATTGTGAAACTCTGGGAATGCTTGCCAAATTTTGGAGGATAGCTTCATTTCTAATCAGGCACGGGTAACGAAATAAATTATTTAGAGTCGAAGTAAAAAAAAAAGTACAACAACAACAACAAGATGCTGAGACGTGATGTAACAATAACGACACCAACATTACAGTTGAGCACATTTCTTCATTCCTTTATTCCAGGCACCCATGTTTAAATGCAACAAAACACGGTATTTTTCCGTTAATCCATTTTTGTAGGGATGCAAACATGCATGTTGGTTTAAAGTGTGTCCTAGTTTTGCTCAGCCTTCCAGCACGGAGGGACTGGATGGGTAGAATGGGGTAAAACGGGGGTCAAACTTGCATACGAGACAGAGTTGCTGATGGATTGACGGATAATTGTGCATACGGGGAGGATAGAGGGGGAGCAGGAGTCAAGTTGGAGCTGTCAGAGCTGAGATCCCACTCTAAAAGTATCAAGCCTCTAAAGCGCCAGAGGTGCTGACTCGCTCATAATGGTGTTTAGACCCACTCCTCATCCTCACACGAGCCTCTTAGGGCTCAAAACCGCTTTAATAGAAACTCCTCAACTTCTTTTTCTTTCTCCCCCCCCCACTTGGAGTGTCCACTAGACTGTATGCCTTGCTGCGGCTAAGGAGATCCACAAGACAAACGTAATTGGCGGTCCATCCACTGTGACATCCCACAGAGGGGATGTTGGATGGACCACCACTTAATCTCTGAATCACCTCTAATTGTCACAAGAAAGTGTGTGTTCTCGCTGTTTGCAGACTCAGGTCTTTTATTTCTTGCTAACCAGTGCATCAACTACGAAAACAACCATTCTGGGGTTTATTTTAAGCTCAGGATTTTGCCAAATAGTCATTCTTCTCCATTCTCTGAGTCTCACATTTATGGTTTTGGCAACATCGACATCTGTGAGTCATAAATGTATGCAGAGGAGAGTCTGGATCGTGTTCTGGTACTTAGCTCTCTTGCAGAACTTAATATACTGCGGGCCTGTGTTTCCTCTCTGGGTGTATTACATAAGAAAGAGCTGGTAGTGGTAATTTTAAGCACAGTAATTAACCATGCAATGTGAGGTACAGCTACAGGGGTATCTCCCTAACCGTAAATACACAAGTGTTTGTTGAAATCAGATCATTTTATAGCCCGAAAGACGGAATTAGTTAAAAGAGGTCAAACAAATGCTCAGCTCTATTTAAAGTATTACTTTTACAGTTGCGACAATATGCCTGGTTCACTTCCACTGCAGTGCTTTATCAAAAGGGGGATTAAATGACGGAGCAAAAGGCTCACAATAAATGTGAATGTGAATCGGCGCGCCTCATAAGCACTGGGTGCCATATTGAAATGTAAAAAAGAAAAATAAAAAAAACAGTCCTTGACGTCTCAGGTAGAATGTATTGGCTGTAATTACACACTCTGCTTTTACTTATTACATTTTTAATCTACATGTTAATGGGTTCGGCTCTGGCACCCGGCGCTATTAATGCCTACTTGAGTCTAATATGCTATTCTTTAAATTGCACTCGAGCTGCGCTGATTTTAAGGCCCCTTAATGTGACAAACAAATAAGCCGCTGCATTATTAGCAGCCCAGCTGCATTTGCCTGGGAAACAAAATGGAGACAGATTTTTTTTTTTGTTCTTTATTGTACGGCAGCCGTGCAAACTTCCACAGCGGATGGCTTCTGCAGAACATACACAAACACAGTTTTGTCGCTGCATGAAAGGGAATCTTTGTTCCCAGACAACACAGTGATGCAATTTTTCTCTCTCCTCTCCTCCTCCTCCTGGTCGTCCTCCTCCACCTCCTCTTCCTCCTCCTCCTCTCCTCCGCCACCATCACCACTGCAGCCACACAGCGATCTCCGGCTTCTCCCCTTCCTCGCTCGGCTGCAAAATGACGGCGCATTTGCATGACGAAAAAAGAAACACGGGTCCCTTTGATATGCCTCTCCTCTTCATGCCTTCCTCCCCTCGGTTCTTCTCGCGGGCCCCCGCTCGCCGGGGACAGATAATTGTCTGGAATCTCGCTCCCCTCTTCCCTCTGGTTGCCGCTCGCCTCGGCAGTAATGATGCTAAAGCCTTTTGAGGTGCAACAGGGCTAGGGGAACCAATTACAGATTCTGAGTTTAGCCAAAAAAAAAAAAGGAGAGGGAGGGTGGTGGTTGGGGGGGGTAGGAGGACCACACTGCTGCACTCTATTAGGTAATAACCCAGCAATTATCCATTGACACTGGGTTTGTTTTGCTTGAGATCTTCCTTTGTGGAGAAACTTGCCAAAAGGACCCCTACGTATACCAACCGCTTAATTGCAAAGCCGCAGAAGGAGGCGATGATAGGGAATGAGAGGGATTTCTGCTGCAGTTCGAGACGGAACAGTTCGAGGCCTCTCGCCGTTTTAAGCTAGCTAATCCTCTAAATCAAGTCAAACATGTAGCCGGTTCCCGCTTCTCAAAGGGAGACAATCAATTACGCGCACGGAACCATAATCGCGGGGGTTTCTCAAAAGTCCTGGAAACAAATGGGCCGACATGTTGTGTTGCATTAATAATCGCGCGCTCTTTTCTGCACTTTTTTGCATTCCTCCACTGCTCTCCTTCCCTCCCTCCCTCCCTCCCTCCCGACATACACTCAGGAATGAATGCCTCAGCTGCAAATTTCCATCCCACTTGTGAAATGAGTGCCAAAAACAAAGACCGCAGC
Source organism: Karalla daura (assembly GCA_029224185.1). Lineage (NCBI taxonomy): Eukaryota > Metazoa > Chordata > Actinopteri > Chaetodontiformes > Leiognathidae > Karalla > Karalla daura. The sequence continues at coordinate 4,329,292 of CM055211.1, forward strand.
TGTGTTTTTTCACCCAGGGAAGCCTTTTTTTTCCTCTTCGGGACGACTTGTGGCGCCGTCGTCTCACCCTCACTCCTTTTCGGCGTGAAGATCCGTCTCCTCACGAGACGCCGGAGACTGAATGCGGCCCTCAGGTTTTTGACCGAGCCTTATTATGCACGCAACAAGGCCCGTGTCTGCGCGCATTGGAAATATTGATTAGGCAGCAGCAAGGGACATGAGAGAGAGCAGCTAGGGGAGGGGAGGGGAAGAAGAGCAAGGTGACTAACACAAAAAAGGAGGTCAAGTTCTCTTGGAGTATCAGAACAGAAAGTGATGTCAAGCACTCTCAGGCTTTTTTTTTTTTCCTGAGGAGTCAGAGCTCTCATGGTATTAATATGCAAATGAAGCTTGATGACAAAGCTCAGAGATCCTAGAAAGCGTGATCCTTAGAATACAACCTGTGAAACTGCATCCAGTCCTCCACTGGCGAGGTGGGGGCTCAAGGTCATCGCCTGGACAAAAGACACCTGTCGCTTTGCCTCTGCAGATCTTCAGTCAGAAGAGAAGAGACGTAGGTGTTTCTCTCCCTTTTTCAAGATGCTGCTGGAAGTCGGTGAATCAAGGCGTCTCCTTTTGGGGCTGCAATAAAATAAAAGCCCCCGAAAAGCAATAAACACTGACAAATACCAGAAGACAAAATTGCTCACGGGTGGTGGTGGTGGTGGGGGTGTGGCGGGGGTTGCTCTGCTTTAAAATGCCTCAAATACGTTCCCGGAAAGCCATCAGTCTGGCAGACTATAATTGGAGAAAGAGGAGAGGGAAAAAATAAGTGGGAATGAGCTTGACTCCCATCCATCCATTATACTAACCCGCTTTGTACCCAGTGGTGTCGCGGGGGTGGGCCTGTGCCTGTCTCAGGGTCTCCAGGCCATCACAAGACACACACACACACACCCCATTCACTCTCATGCTCACATCTAAAGCCAATTTAGAGTCCTCAATCAACCTTCAATTGATAGGTAGGGCCCAGGTAGGATTCAAAATGACGACCTTGTTCCTTTGAGGCGATCCTGTCACTGTGCTGCCCTTGAGCTTGACTTATTGCTGATTATACAGCTTAACAAGATTCATCCAGGTGTGTGTGTGTGTGTGTCTGTTAAATTACTGAACCCGCATTTTAATACCAGATAGATTCTGTAGAACCTTAATTCAACAAGTTCATTACTGGGGAAAAGGTAATTTGATTCTTTTAGGGGAGAAAATTGTGTCTGAGGGTGAATAGTCGAGACTTTTTTTTTTCCTTTTAAAAAAAATACATCCACTTTACTAGGATTTGTTCAGGTAGTTTCAAGGTATGTTAGATTGCAATTACATCTTATGGGGGGTATTTAATGTTGCAAGAGCTTGAGGAGTTCCCAATCTATTGAGGAATTCTAAAATAATTTAACTCTGGAGCTCTTTTGATGATGAATATAGAGTGTTAGCTGGTTTTAAAGATAGAAATGCACAGAGAGTTTGGGTCACACTTAGAACGCGCCCTCTTGACTCCGATCGACATACTGCAGGATGTGCGGCCTTGCTGCCGGGAAGGTGGTGGAGGGGACAGCCGAGCGGCAGGCGATGAGTGTGCGTGGGGGGGGGGGGGGGGGGGGGGGGGGGGGGGGGGGGGGGGCAAAGGCGGGGAAAAAGAGGCGGAAGATCTTCAAAGCGTCTGCTTTACAAGTCTGATGCGTCCTCGCTTTGCCGCCACGTTAAAGTCCTTTGTGTCTCATTAGGCTGCGATTTTGGGACGGGCCTTTGTGCGCTGGACAAATTCTGTTTGAAATGCAACAGGGGGAGAGAGAGATGGAGAGAGACAGAGAGAGAGGGAGGGAGAGACAGAGACTCTCTGCTGCCAGCGAACCCAAGGGCCCAGGCTTTGTTAGGGGGGAAAGAGGAGCATCGCTCGTCTAGACCAGTGCACAGTTGATGTTATCTCTCTTCTAATAAGACAAGCAAACCTTTGCAGTGGTGCTGATTTTGGTGCTCATTTGGTAGGTGGCATTAGTGAGAATGGGGATATGAGTCAGCAGAGCTGTGTTTCCTGAGGAGAATAAATGTGAATTCAACCTGATCTTAACACCTTGTTAAGAGGAGCTCATTTTTTTGTTATTTCTTAAGCACATTGGTTACACAATGTGCTGCCTTTCGTACATGTTTTGTAGATACAGAACGGCTAAAACAGCCAGTACTATCAAATATACGTATTGTACTGTACGTATTGTACTGTAGCAGTCCTTGATCACTGTCCCTTAGTTAGTTAGTCCATCTGAGTTCCTCAGCCTGGGCCGAATGATTGATTCACAGTTACCGTTTTCGTCCAGTAAACCAAGACATGTTAAGTGGTTTGGAAGGAATACAGTGTGTTAAAACAGGCTAGAACTGGGGATCCAATTAGGTTCTGAAGACTTGTGTAACACTGTGAACCTGCCCTTTAGATCTCCCCCACCGCTCATCCGGCTCCTGCCTTCTCTAATTGCACTGAGGTTGACCGTTCTTAGATTCGCGCTCAATAATAAGGGTTATAATTGAGCTCAAACAGAGGAGCCAGTGAAGCCCTCCGCCTAAAAGGATGTCTAGCCTGGTGCTTTGAGTTCGTGGCTTCAGGTTCGCATCCTCTGTGGAAGGCGTTCTGTGAACAAATCTCCCGCACGGCGTAAAATCGGTTTTAAATGGATTGAACACAGACGTACAGGAGGAAGATTGAGCCTGGAACCTGGACAGGAATCATGATGTCCATGATCGACATATGGATGCGTGGCGCAGCCTGAGAAGCAGCTTGGGAGATAACCTTTCTGATACGAAGAGGGCATGTCTTCACCAGCCAAGGCCCAGGGTCCAAAAGATGAAAATAATTGCAAAGCATCTGCTCACTAACCTCATCATGTCTCAAGAACAGTGATTACGTCTGAGATGGCACATGGAATCAGTCTCTTTTCTTTTCGCCCTCTCTTCCGGCTTTTCGCAGATTCAACTAATCTCTGGGTAATGATTTCATTCTCTTCCCTCTTCTTTGGCTGCTTTTAATGACCTCCCCGCTTTAAGTCTCACCTTCCCACCTCGGCAGAGCCTCCCAAACAGACGAGCCGTGATTTAAATCGGCTTACACAAAAAAAAATATTGATCCGCGCAACAATAAAGAAATCCGGCAGACAAGAGCTTTCAAAAATCTGACAAATGCTGCAAAATGGACACATATTTGAACTAATACACCAGCAAAGGAGTGGCGGGGGGGGCAGGCAGGGGGGGACATCTGAAATATTGATGCGCAAGGAAAGGAAGCACAAAATGAAATTTACATGAGGTTATAAATCAAAGATCCGTGGAGCTTTTGAGCAGACAGCTTGAGCTTGATTCCCCCCCCACACCCGTATACTGTCAGCCACTGTCAGCCGGCAAACATGCGTACACACAGCGAAACCCGGCTGGCAAATTTATTTTGCAAACCGCAGTCGTACTGTAACACCACCACCCCCCCTCACCTCCCCAGCCCCCCCACCCCCCCCCACCCCCACCCCCCCTCCCCCCCCTCCCCCACCCCCACCTGGAACAACTGAGAGACGCTGACGATGAGGAATGCTAATGACGAGCAGCATTCCGGGATGAAATAAATCATACAGGGCGGGATCGAGGGGGTGGGGGATGGAGGCTGGGGGGGTGGGGGGGTGTCGCACGACCCACTCGACTTATGCAGAACGCTTACACATCTCTGCCCGGGGGGCGTTTCCGTGGCGAGAGTTTATCAAACTTACGCAGTTCGGGGACATTTGTCTCGGCTGTCACCGTCACTGACGGCTGTAGATTATGCATTGGGGGAAGGAGGAGGAGGAGGAGGTTGGGGTGGGTGGGGGGGGTGGGGGGGGGGCAATGCGGAGTGGCGTCTCTCAAAGCCACAGATAGAAGCATCCTCTCATAAACATAAATGTCATTTGCGGTGACAAAGGATGCCAAGGCGGGGGGAAGCTGTTGCAATATTATGCGTCGTGTCATGGCGCTTATTGAGCAAATTAGAACAAGCGAGGCTTTCCTTATGACGGCAATCTTCTGTTTGTTTGTGTGACTGATGGGCGAAGCTCTGGAGCTTGATGTCCTGTGCACGTAGGTGACTTGTCACTGATCCCCTCCGACCGACTCAAGAATAGATACCCGAGATTATTTGCCCATTTTCCGAGCAGCGCATCAACTCCTTTACTCAGCTTTGATTTATCTTTGATGTGCTAAGTTCATTAGCGGCAATCACTGAGGCTTGTCAGAACCGCGCTAAAGTGATTTTGTTAATGACTCTGGAGATGGATCATCCTGATGCATGTAGGCGTCTCGCAAGGAAAACAGAATAATGTGGCTGCACTCGAGAACTCCCGGCTTCCATAGGGCTCATCGAATGCTCGGCCTGAAATAGTCGATACCTTCTCATTAGCAAGGGAAACATCGGGAGAGGGAGGAAAAAAAAGAAAAAAAAAGAAGAAGCAAATCCAAAAAAGAAAAAAAAAGTTGTCAAAAGTACAGCGCGGCTTTCTCCTCCTAAATTGTGAAAAGATCGGATCTCTAAAATGTAAAGAGCTGCACCTAATCACATCAGTGCAGTGCAGAGAGAAACACTTGGAAGAAGTTCAAAGCCTCCGCACACAGTACAAGACCTGTAAATATTCAGTTGTTTTCTATAGGATCGTATTTGGCGACTTACTTGCTTGTAAAGTCAAGGCAACTTTCAGGCAAACTAGTTCGTACGTTCTCTATGATTCACAATCCGATGTACTTGGGGAGGCGCTTTGTGTACGTATGTGTATATCAAACATGGCCTATTCATTTCTTATGAGACCCATTTAAGAGCGACATGACCGGAATAGATCTGTCTAAATGAATAATACATACTGCCACGCCGTGTTGCATGTCTCCACCGCTTCGAGTTATGACACATGTGGGTTTAATAGATCGGCGACATGCATCCCGCTGTTGTTATTGATTCTAAATGACACAAAGGATGAGCGCCTTACACTGATGTGCGCTGAAATGTTATCATGTTCGAGGCAAGGGCCGCAGCAGGCACATGGTGCCCCCAAGGGCCCTACTGTAGAGAGCCTAACCTCTATGTGTGTGTGTGTGTGTGTGTGTGTTTTATTCACACACCATTTGCTCCCACGGGCCGGGACCACACCAGCAGAACCATTAGGCCGCTGCATTGATCCCCCCCCACTCTTTATATAATGGGGCAGCTAAAGAGACACAATGCAGGCTGCACACACACACACACACAAACACACCAACCCTACCCATCCTAAGGAGCTTAGTTCTGCAGCAGCCGCTGTTGATGCAATTAACGCACTATTTGGCCGAATCAGTGATTAGAACGTGCACAATTCAGACTTTTCGCACGACACAATGCGGGACGCTGTTGTCCCCCCCCGCCCGGCAGTAGGCAAGCATGCAGATTACATGGTGGAAAAAAAAGGAAGTGACCGCAAAAAGATGTCCTGCCTAAACTGCCTTCCGCCTGACGGTAAATAGCTAAATGAAACCGCGAAATACCAAGCCCAGAAATGGCGTTTTTTTCCGGAGGCAAGCGACTCCAGCTCTTAGCCCCGATGTGTGGTGTATTTAAGAACAAAAGGGCAGGGTATTGATTTTAACACTGCAGAGTTTATCAGCTGTTTAATTTCCATTACGCGCTCGTGAAAGGCCCCCCTCGTTAAGGCATCGATCCCAACTTGGCAATCACGAAAGCCTTTTTATGACAACCTTCGAGTCGGAGGCGGTAACTACTGCAAACACAGTAGCTGCGACTTGTTTTACGGTGGAGTCACGGTTTTTGAGTTCAGGATGAAGAGGAGGTTTGAATCAGCTGCACCTTTAAGACTGCAGCCACGATAGATAAATGCAAAAGGCCCTGAATCTTCCACCCCCCTACCAAACAAAAACAAAACATGGTGTTTTGCTCACCAGATATCTAAACAGGTTGTTCGGCTGGGCTCCTTCAACGCCAAGGCCACAGCGTTTGAGCCACATAAAGAAAAAAAAAACACTCTGAGACTTTAAAACCTGTAGTGGAGGCACATTTACTCCCTGAGCCTTAAATTAAACACCTTTTACGTGCTGACACTGTGGATATGAAATGCAATTATTTCCTTTTCGGTGAGTCCTGAAAGACACAAAAATGTTTGAAGCTCTTTTTAAGACGGATAAAACGACATGGAGGGATTTTTTTTACCCCCTTATCTGCCTCTTTCTTTTCTTTTCTTTTTAAACACAAGTGTACGTTACAGCTGGGTGTTTATTCTCTTTTTCGGCGCTCCCTTTGAACCGCGCGCTATCGAAAAACCGAAGCGGGCGTCAGACGTGCACTCACCTGTCTGAGGGGGGGGAATAAAAGAGGGAGCACCTGTCAGAGGCAGGACAGCCTCCAGTCTGGAGCGCTGACAGTCTAATTCAATTGCAGTGAAACCCAACGCGCTTGCCCGGGATGTGATTTGTAATCAGCCGCACAACAGCGACTCAATAGCGCGTGATTAGAGCTCTTCACTTAAATGCGTTCGACTCCATGTTAAATCCACCAATCAGCAGGATGCGATATCTCCCCCCTCCCCACCCCCCCAACACACACACTTTTTAAAAAATCTTTTTGGACGACAAGAAAATCAGGTGAGGTTTATGAAAAGCCGCACTTAAATGTTACGCAACTGCCGTGACCCAGACTCCTCCGGAGGCGAGGCGGAGAGGTGTAATCTGATCTCTGGAGCACATCCGACACTTTGTCCGCCCTGAAAGGAGGAGAGGAGCTCGGGAGGCTGTTGACACACATTGGCATGGCGTGTTTGGACCGGCATCCCTGCGCCTCTGCGGCTTGGGGCGAAGTTTACCTTGCACTTTTGCGCCTCTCTCACCACCACCCCACCCCACCCCCAGCTCATTTCCTGCCACTCCTCCTCGGAGGGCTTTATCGAGAAGATGGATGGCGTGGTGTGAGAAAGGAAAAAACTGAGTTTCTGATGACAAGTACTTCTGGAGTGGAAGTTTCAAGGATCAAGGTGAGGGTAAGAGAGAGGAAAAAAAAGAGGTGTCTTTGCTTCTCCTGCCCTGCAGCCTCTTCTCTTTATATGCTAACAAATGCACAGCCTCTGGGCCTGAATTACATTACTTTTTTTTGGTGTGTGTGTGTGTGTGTGTGGAATAATTACCTAGTCGCATTACCTCTACCTGACACACTTCAGCCTACACTTACAGTAGGCAAGCGCCCAATTAATTCAAAGGAAGAGATTGTGCGAAGCAGCGATCCACGCAAACCAATGAATGTTGATGAGTGTCATTTAAGCAGAGGCCGTTGTTGCAATATTGATGATTTAGAACAGTAAGAGTCATTTATATATTTATACACAGAAGAGAGTGAACTGGTGCTTAGCTTCAAGAGGCCAGGAAGAAAGCCTGAGTCATCTTTTTAGTCAGGACTGAAGTAAATTGACAACTATTGCACAGACTGCCACTTAACAACTATTTACGGTCTTTGAAATATAAATGCACACATAAGTCAGTTTCAGCCTGGCTTTTCCTCTGGTTTAAAAGATACTCTAAATATTGTAATTTGTGAATGATTAAACATTTACTGTAGGTTTAGGCCTAAACATTTAGGTTCAGGTCTACATCTAAACCTTAACTGGCAACCTTTGCATAGAACCCTAACCCTTACCCTTTTGCTTTGTTACTTTTTTGCTTCTCTTTCTTCTTTTTGCAAATGAACTTTAACATGAAACATTTCACAATGAAATATAAAACTGAAAACAAAAAACAAGTCATGACATGATGAACGCAGCGACGTGTGCTCACCTTGGTCGTAGATGTCTTCGTTTTGTGGAGCTTGATCGGGGCTTGCGCGTCGCTCTGCATGAGAATCGAGCTGGTGGAGACAGAAGCTATTACCTCACAGATAAGATGGGCAGCAGTCACATTAAACTCCATGAAAAAATAATGAATCAGCTGCCGCTCTTAAAATTGTCTGTGCTCCGGGTCAACCTTTCTTTTATGTTCGGAGAGAGACACTTTGTCGGGAGCGCCGGGGTAAATCTGAGCCCTGCTGGAGCCCAGTTTGTTTGCTGTATTTCAGATTTAACAAAAAGGTGTCATTTGGCACCGCTCGGAGCATGAATAGTCAATTGAAACTGGGATAAATATGAATAATTTGAGTAATTTCTGGGTCACATCTCTCAATTGATCCTTAACTTTTTGAATGATTGAACATTAAAGGGACATCTCACCACCTGTAAAATGAAAACTACTTTCAGTCAGAAAACAACTCTAGGCCACAAGTAATTCTGTTAGTAATTCAATTAGCTTGTTTATTGTTTGTTTTGTTTTTGTTTTTTTTAAGAGCTGCCTGGCTAAAACTTCTGAAAGTTTCAGTAACCTTGGCAAAACCCAACATTATAAAAAAAAATAAAACACGAAGGAAATTAAAAGTGATGCTCCACTCGCTGACTGCCTGAAATATCATTATCATTTCCCTCTCTAGACACTCTCTGGAGACAATAACAATTTTCAATGCCCTCTAATTTTGGCAAAAGTGACATCCAAAACACTTTATTAGGAAAACCTGCAATTTAGAGTGCACTATTTTCCCCCATTGGACTATGGAGACTTCAGTTTTAATCCAATAATGGTATCATTTCCCATTAGTAGCCGAAGTTACATTGCATTTATGTCACATCTTCCAAATGCAGAATTAGATATATTCATCATTTAGCTTGTTGTTGCTTTTTTTTTTTTAAGATCAAAACATACAAATGACTTAGGTTGGCGAGCAATTTATATTTTTTACTTTTAGTGATGCATTTGGAGACTCTGGGATCTCCTGGAGAGCCAATCGAGTCCCTCCGGGAGATCCAATATAGAGATCTTAACGGTCTGAGCATGCACACTGCCAGCTGTACATTGTGGGGACGGATGGTCGGAGTGGCAGCCTCCCTGTTTGTTTATTCCGGGCGTCAGCTGCTCCGAGTGTGTTCGGAGCTCGCTCTGGGCAGTCTCGCCAAGAAGCGGTAGCGGTGGAGCGTTGAAATGTTTACATCGGTGGGGAGTGATACCCAGCTGACCGGCCGCAGCCGGGACTGAAGTACGGCTCGCATTAGACATTTAATGTCAGGGAACCCGGGCTGCTCTTACATGATCTCATTTACATTATTGCCACAACACAGCTCATTAACACAAGCGGTGTGATGGATCCAAATGCATAAATTACTGGAGTGATAAGCAACCAGGTCATGTGAAGGTCAGGTGGTTTATTTTACTCTATTACAGCAGGCTAATGGCAAAACTACTCAAGATTGAATGTGATGTATGTCCCTGTATTGATATAAGTGGATTTCTATCTTAATTAACATATCAATCCATAAATTTTCTTGCTTTGTCCTCATCTTCTCCTTTTTTGGCTGTTTCCCTCAGTGGAGCATCTGCCTCCATCTACCTTAGGGTAATCTGTGCTCATGTAACCTGAGAGTTTCAGGTTTGAATCCCACCTACGGCGGAAGTGACCCCGAACAAAGCGCCACACCTCAAATTGCTCCCGTCTGAATTTCTCTACCCTCCATCACCTCTATATCGGCATCTTCAAAAAGCCGTTGTGTCTGTCGGTTGCCAGTTACACAATTCTAACCTGTGAAAGCGAAACACCTCACACATGCACTTCTAATGCCTTAATGATTATATAACATGTCCTCCTGTCACCTGGACTTTCTCACCACAACTTCACACATTGTTTTTCCCCCCTCCGAGCTTTCAGACACCACAAGAATGATAGCGTTATCCTCCACCTCACCCCCAGAAGGGAGAGAATAAGAAAAGGAGAGCAGTGCATCCGACAGCAGCAACTAGGAGAAGATGCACTGTAAGCCGCTGTCTTTAACTTTATTGTGGAGGAGATATAGCGAGGTGGTAGCTTTTACCCCACAGTCTTGAATCTTAAAGCTGCGAGGTGCCTTAGCAACCGGCGCTGCGGTTATTCCTCCCATATTTCCTCTCAGCTACCAGCGTGCCACCTTAGCGGCTGAGCCCGGGCAGCCTCAGTTTGGAGTGAAATTATTGTGCGGGGACTACGCTCTCCTGTCTCTGTGATGCCTGGCACAGAATGAGGGGAAAGCCTGCCGGGAACTGCATTTCTTACAAGCTTTGTGGTATCATATAAACTCAGCAACAGAAATTACATGCGCTATATCTCGCATTCTTTCACTCTCCTGGCTGAGGTGCCACAATAACACCGGGTGAATTTAGACATCTGTGTTGTACACGTAACAAAGCTCCCCAGGCTTCCTTAAGTGTTTTCCTTTTCCCCCTCTCCTGATATTGTTATTATTGATTTTGATTAAAAATTCAACATTACACTCATGGAAGCCTCTCACCTGTGAGAATATTGCTCGCTTCCGCATTGACAAAGACATTATATCACTGGGCATTACATGGCGTTTTTACACATCCTGTCATCCATCAACATATATTCTCCCTATTGGGGATAGGCAACATTACTCAAGGCAATTATGAGCATACTCTATTCTCATATTACTGCATACAAAAGCTCTTAACATCTGCAGTTCTAATGAAGTGTCCCAACTGACATGGACCTACTACTTCATTCAAATTCCTGATATAGCTGATTTAATGACAAAGTACTGTAAATAGTTGGTTCTGTCTATTTTGTTGGAACTTCATGGAAATTCACAAGGAGGAAAAAAAATCTACAAACTAATCAGATTTTAATGCTGGCACCCAGCGTCGGCCACCCTGGACACCAGCCCTGCCGGGTATTGAGTCCTTTGTGTCGACTCCGCTGCAATTTTCCCTCCCACAATGCCCCGGCAGGCACAGCGTCCTCGCCTTATCTCCCAGACTCCTGGCAGGACCTTTTGAAAGATGCTCCCTCTCCCTTCATCTAGTTCTTACTCAGGCATGAAGATAACAAACCCAACACCCCATCCCACCTTCTGCAACCCCCTCCCCCCATCTTCCCCATACCCGCTGACACGCAATCACAACCCTGACTGAAGTGTGTATCTCTAAGAGCAGATCCTCACGCTTATAATGGGAGGGCACAGTGCTTCACGAGGGTGGATGTGTGTTTTCCTTTGAACGTGTCCCGGGAAGCTGCCACCGCATCCCGTCGCTGTAATGTATTTTCAAAGCAAAGGGGGTTTTGTGTGTGTGTGTGTGTGTGTGTGTGTGTGGTGGGGTGAGGAGGGGGCTTCTGCAAGTTTCCTCAGGACCTCTACAGAGCGAGGTGAAAGGAAGTGCGGTGGCTGTCACTGTTGGAGATGATGTTGTCTTTCAAGGCCGGGGCCGGGCTCGGAGGAAGATTACCAAACAATTACCTGACATAATAAATGGTCCGAGTCTGCCGGGAGGCGACCAGATGCCTCTAAATGGGAAGCATTTGGTTGACATTTTGCTTCGACTCCCTCGGTATGCACAGACGCACAGCGTAAGGGGCCGCATGCCGCTCAGGGTACCGTAATAGCACTAGAGTCGCTCTGCTTTGCCATGTATGTATTCTCTTTCAGCCGCCTGGGCTCGTCTTTGCCGAATCTCCTATTCCGTTTGTGAAGTGACAGCACGACTCGCGGCGACACTTAACCGCGTCGAGCTCCCCCTGCAGATTGCGCACTCTTCCTCTTCCCTTTCCTCCTCCTCCCCCTGCTCCTCCTCTTCCCACGAGTCCATCGAGATGAAAAGGTCAAAGACGGAGCGGTGGGAATTACCGCTTGGGTCATCCCTCAGTCGGATGACCTCATAGGTCAACGCACACACACACACACACAGATACACACACACACGCACACTCTGTTAAGGGAACAGGGAAAGTGACATCAGGAGGGGATTAACTCCACCTGTTGGAATCTCAGGTTGACGAGCAGATGTGCGATCTCGCCTTTAACAGGATCAACTCAGATTACGTTCCCCAGATGAGATTTGAATCAAACGGGTGAGAAAGAGCTAAATAAAAAATAAGTGGTTTTGCAGTGACTCATAGTGGAGGGAGGTAATCAAATTGCAGCCACTTACAAAGATGATGTCTGTTTCCCTCCGACTTCTGAGACAACGTACGACCTCTGATTCCTCTGACTTTTCCATTAATGCCTCATTGTGTGTCCGTAGCTATTTGGTTAAAAACATTTTGCAAGATTTCAGAAATCCCGACAGCGCTTCGTACCACAGGAGGCTGCCAGTACTCCTCGTAATCAGCCTGTGACATGACCAGAAACAGATGTAACTGCTACGACTGTGCACATTTTGTCAGTGTTTTGTCTCAATTACAGCGCTGTTATTGTGCTTTTGTGCCCTATTTGAACCGCCCGTCCAAGCACTTGCTCTCATGAGATTACATGCTGTAGATACGCCAGATACGCTGCACGTGTCTGGCTTTTTCATACGGCTCAGAAGGAACTGACGCTGCAATCGGCGCCGGCTAGCATACGGCTAACCAAATTAGTCACGGGTGAGATGGCGCGGGCCGCTCGGAAACGATTCTCAAAAAGAGCCCTTTAATCTCGGCTCTCGGGTTCAGTCGGCGGCCCGCGCGGACAATTAAAAGAGAAAGAAGTCGCATGTCCGCGGATGACACGCCGCCACCTCTGGGCATTAATTTTTTGCGCCGAGGAAAATCCGTCAGTTGGAATCCACATTGATCTTTTAAAAAGTGACCCGTGGCATTTAAAAATTTGGCTCTTGGCTGAACCCCGTCTCACCCCCGGAGAGAGGACTGGCAGAGTGACTGAGGGGCTCGGACAGTCGCGCTGCGAGCTCGGGAAGCCTTGCTTCCTTAAATAAAAATCACATTTTACAGACGCCGACACGGGCCTGAATTAATACCCCCGCCCCACGCCCCACGCCTTTGGTTTACATGCCAAGTCACAGCATCTGATTGTTGCAGGAGGAGGAGGAGGAGGAGGAGGAGAAGGAGGAGGGGGAGGATTTGTCAGATCACTGGGGTGCTATATGACGCTATATCGTCGACTCCTGCATGTGTTGCCTCTGGGGTCGGGGAGGGCACAAAAGCAGCAGAGATATCGATTGAGCTCGAGCCACCCGCCATAGGTATCTGGAAGCTCGTGTTTTTATTTGGACGACTTCATTTTTTTTTTATCCTCTTCAGCATCTGCATCTGTGCTATGGCCACAGGTCTGAATGAGCCAGTGCACATGCACACACAGTCTCATATTATTAATAATATCTTAAGTTGTCATTCTGGTGAGACTCGCCTCTCCTTTTCCCCTTTAATGATGTCTGAAGACAGTCTGTCTTGGCAATATTTCTGAAACGAGCACATTCGAGAACAGAACGTGGCCTCGCAGACTTTTAATAATCTTCCTTGTGGATTTTCTAAGATGAGAGAGATAGAGAGAGAAAGAGAGAGGTGGTGTAATGTAAGCAACAGGGCAGGTCTTTCAGGCCTCACCTCCGGAGCTATACATCACGCCTGAGACAAGATACGGATACTTTGTTACCAGGAGTGCTGCGATCATAAAATGTCAACTGTCACTTAGGCTGTAGTGGTTCGCCATGACATTTATCAACCATCTCATAGTTAGAGGACTGATCTAGGACCTATTTGCTGCACCCAGAAACCGCGCCGAGATTGATGGAGGAGCGAGAGCGGTAAATATGTGCCATAAACAGGTTTTGGAAACAGATTGTTCAGATTTCATCCCGCTGCAGCGAATCATAGATTTATGGTCTGCGAAGTTGCGTCTGCAAATGTCTCGGTCGGACCTTGGATGATAAGCGGTGATTCGTGTTGCCTGGAATCTCAGATATGGTCCAGCGGAGGCATCGACCGTCCCGAGGGTCAATTCACTTTTCTTTTCAGTGAAACTTTTTAAGCTGCTTGAATCTTAGGGTCAAACTTTCTCCACTGCCGGTATTGATTCCAATACTTTAACTGAAGAGGCCTCTACCGAAGAGACACCCAATATGGAGCTCCCTGTTTTTTCCCCCCACTTTAAGTGCTCCATAGTTTGAAGAGGACTTCTTCAAACTATGGAGTGGGTTTCTGAAGTTCATCTTGTTTTTTTTTTTTACTACTTGCATCTGGAGAGCAGAAATTACTGGCCTGGTGTCCTTTTGGGCTGCAACAAAAGATTACTTTGGTGCTAAATTAATCTGTCAGCTAATGGAATAGCTTGGTCTTTAAAATGACAGAAAAAATGGTGAATCATGTTGATCCACGGCTCAGGACAGCTAAATAGTTTATTCTGTACCTCACAGATAGACGGTTTGGTGCCACTAAGGACAAAAGAAAACATTAAGAAAATATTACATTTTGAAAGGATGAAAGGATTGAGTTTTTAGCTCAAAAACAGCTTCAAAAGTGACTTTAAATTCCCAAAACAGATGCTCTCTAGTCTTGCAACTGGACGCACCGGTTTATCTGTTAGCAGATCAAACATGGCGCCAGGAGCTGATCTTTGAGCCCGGCAGACAGCTGACAATGACAAGGTCAGAAGATGATGCTGCTATATGCCACCAGTTATTTATGTCTCTTTGACTTTGAGACGCTCCTCTGAGCTTTCAGAACGAAGCTGTTGCTGGGCTCTAAGTCATGTCAACACCAACCTGACGCTGTCAAGGAATAACGCTGACGAAGCACTGTTGCTTGTGTTTTTCCACATCTGAAGCATAATTGCCTGCCTCTGAAAGTATTGTCGGAGCACTTTTGTCTGCGGTTTTATCTTAAATTGTACTAAATCGCAATAAATTATTCAAGAGGAATTCCTCCAAACCCGAACTGCTGACATGCATTAGCGACTCGGTCTTTCGAACGGGGCACTTTTAAAACATAAAGGAGGTTGACGGGTAGAGGGGCACGGATCATTTAAATCAACATAAAACGCTATGAATGCACTCAACTTGCACTCCGGGGCTGAGTGCCAGTTCACTGTGCAGGCTGTGGGACCTGCTCCCCTCCCTGCATGATTTCTCAGAGCCAAACTGGGCTACATACCACAAAAAAGTGTTTATTCTGCTGGGCAGGGGTAAACATCCCTTGGGCCCATCAGTCACTAGAAGCTGTTTGAGTTCAGTCCAAGCAGCAGCAGCACCACCACCCCCAAGTCTGCAGAGAGAGCTGGGGAAATCTGCACACCCCATGCAGGGCTCCATACGCTCATCCAGTGCTACACTCCAATGTATTTTCTGAGATTTGTCATTCCACTGGGAGAACGGACGCCCCCAGGGGGGAGGGAATACCTGCTGTCGAGACATGGAAAAGGGAGCCAGGCCATGACCGCCCAGGCTCCAAAGCAATGAGCCCCGTGTTTGGCGTCCAGCTGCGGTCGCTCAGAGATCAGGGTGGGAAATTTCACTTCATAAATTCACTTCCTTTTCAAAAACTCCCCCTCGCTTGCTCGCTCTGTCAATACTTTCTTTTATTCATCTCGGCTGCCAGAAATACATCCTGTGCTCCTACTCCGCTGTGTTCATTCAAATAATAGAAACAAGTTAGTCGGGGGATATATTTGCATATTCTAATCCGTCACATGTAAAAAGTGGCTTCCCGGGAAGCCTCCTGAAACGTGCCGAGTATTACATCTGTGAATACAGACAATCAGACTCCCGGCCGCGATAAAAGCCCAGCATAGGTAAGCACATTTCCACCAGACGATTCTAAAGCATCTCACTCAAAAAGCGCTGAATGACGCACTCGTTAGGAGGTCCACGAACGAGACGCAGCAGGACACAGTCTGAGCCGGGTCTTGATTATAGGTCGGCTTCGACACAGCTTGTCTGTCACGCCTCGCTCCGACACGTCAAATCTCATTTACGTTGCAGTCACTTTCCGCCGAGTCTGATAAACATGTGGGGGAAGAAACGTGGCCTCTGCAGCGGATCCAGCAGGGTGCCCACACATTTCACACGATTTCATCACTGCGTCCATTTGTATTAACTCCCTTGTTTGAGAGATGACACCCTCCGCTGCTCCTCCGTTGAAGTGGATACAATAGATTACATTAGCGTCGTATAGAGGAAGTGCTGTGATTACAAGATATTGCATGATGTTTGAATTTCAGAGAAAAAAAGAGGCGCACTTGCATTTGACAAGACCAGACACTCAATATTGACATTCATTTAAACTTCCCCATTGTCACTGTTCTAAAAAAATAGATAATTGGACTCTATAACATTATATTAAACATTAATTATGATGACGGGACAAGAACAAATCCTGTTCAAATATATCTGGCCATATGCTGATCTATTCATTTAATTCAAAATTTTGTGACTGCATCTTCTCGGAAAACAATTTAGGGAAAAAAGAAAGTTGAAGTTAGGGAAAGTCTGTTCTCGGTTTGGCAACGCATTCAAAGCAAAAACTACAGAAATAATCCAAGAATCGGTTGCCAAATAATGGACGATTAAGAACAAAGCAGCTCCGCAAATTCCAACCTTCAAGTTTGTGCAGAGACTCGAATCCAATTTGCAGCGACGGTTAAAATCGCGTAACAGCAAAGAAAAACGTGGCTGAATGCAGACCAGACCGGAACCTGTGTTTGTTTGATACGACAGCGAGGTAGGAACCAAACACCACAAAAATGCTGGATATTATTTGAGTAGTTTTTTTCTCCCTCTCTCTGGCACATGGTGCGTTTCAAGAAGGAGGATTTCTGACAACAAAAACAGCACGAGCTCCCCAAGATCCCTACCCCGCCACGACCCCCCCCCCCCCACACACACACACACACACACACACACCACCACCATCTTCGCCATTTAAGTGCAGATTTAATGGCGCGTGCTCACACACTTGAATACAGAGCGAGGGGCAGGAGCCAAACTCTATTTGCCGAGGCACGGGAAGACTTGAGCGACAGGGCTCATTATGCAGTTGGGGGACATACTGTATCTCATCGATTAACATTCATCATGCTCCATCTACCTGCGACCTGCGCCGCCGAAATGCAAAGCAGAGCCGCCCCCTCCTTCCCCCCCGTCCTGCACCCACACTTGCAGACAAGAGGTTAATGGGGGTGGGGCGCCGTGTCGCTGTATGGCCGTGTATTGGAGGGGACCTGCAGCTGGGAGGTTCAGGACACGTCGTGTTTACCCGGCGCCACCTTAACAATGTGTCGCGGTGGTTCGATGGCGTGCGGGGGTCAGGTGGGCAGGTGGGGGTGGGGGGTGGCGGCAGCCCCCGGGTAGAGGATTAGGGATGCGGGAGGCGACGTTCGCTGTGGGGGAAAGCGTCAATTAATACGTACTTCACGGCAGCATGCCGATTACTGATCTGCACAGTCTTCAAAGAGCCAGATGCTGAGTTTGGCTACTTCTATAGGTAGCTCTGAGTTTCCAGAGTTTTAGGGTCACTATCTATAGAACACCATCCAATTATTCTGCAGCGATTCTCCAAAAACAGATGCAGCGGTGGTTTGGACTTGGACTGCAGGAAGGAGCTTTGAAAAGCTAATCTGTCTGTAATAGTGTCTCTAAAAAAAGAGACACTATGAACTACATTTGGCATCTTTGATGATGCTGTTGGACTTAAACAGGCCTCAAAACATGGAAAGTTCAGCTCACAGTATGAGAGGACGCTGCAAGGCTCCCATGCTGCACCATGGAATACATTAAGCCAATCACAGAAGTGCTGACAAAAAATGGAGAAAAAATGTTCGCCTCTGTCCCCATCCCAAAACTTCACTGTGCAGCTGTTCTAATATTGTTCAGGCTGAGACAAAACTAGAAGAACTGGATGATATCCAAACTCCACGAGCTTCATCACTCAATCAAGTTCACTTTCTTCAAGAAAGTTTCTGGACAAAATTGGTTAATTCTACATTCTGCAAATGAAGCCAAAGAGGCATTATTCTGTCTGTAGATCATATTCATAAATATGCAAGATTGTGGATTATTTTGAGCCATCTGCTCCAAAATGTACTATAATATAACACTTGCTATGTTATTTGTTAATTTAGCTGTAAAAAATATGCATAATCGGGGTCGGCACCACAAATTCAAGCACTTTAAAGCACTTTCAAGGTCAGTTCTCAAGCTTGCCTAGCACTTGTAGCTGCGATGAATTACATAACCATTTGAAAAGTCAAAATGAGTGCTACACTTCTTCTGAGCCTTCATAAAAAGAGACGTATTATGCTATAAACCACCAAAATTGTGGGTTGTTTATTGTTGCAAACCAATCTGGGGCACGGCTGTTAAAGTACTGCTTTTTCACTGTGGTTCATTTGCAAATGGCCGTGTCCTGTTTTTTTTTATAGATATGTCTTTAAAATCAGGTCTGAAGGGTGGGGTGGGGGGGTTACATTGGAGCACAGTGCAGTAGAACATAAAGGTCTTCAGAAATATGATTGTTGGCCTGGCTGAAAACACACTCTCTCTCTCTCTCGCTCATACCACGTACACCCAAGTGGGTCCAAGTCGAGTAAGGCAGGTTAAACGGCCCCTGTGGACTGTGACTGATTTGAAACGCAAAAGGCCACCTGCCTGGCACCCTGGAGCTCATAATTGCCATCAGGACGGTGACAGCCGGGAAATCGCACAAGAGGGATTATCTCGTGGCAGAGATACTCGTCTGTGGCACAGGCACAAGGTTGATTGCATTAAGGTGCGGGTTGAGCCCCCCCTCCTCTAAACTACAGAAAGCTGGGAATCTGTTGTGGTGGGCTTTCCTGTTAGAGGCTGCTGTTAATCAGTGCTGACAATGTCGGAGATCAATACAGATTGAATAGGAGTGGAACAGGGTGCAGAGTTTAGCAATAAACTTGTTTTTTTTTTCCTTGAGAAGCGAAAAGTTCCTGTACAGTTACTTCTTCTATCTGTGAGGGGGAAATGTTCAGTGGCTGCGAGTTTCTTGTTTATTTACTCTAACTGGGTTTTCGAGATTGAAGTTGCCGCACGGATGGGAGAAAAAAAATGTAAATATGCTGTCTTTGCTTGCCTTAAAAAGAGGAATAATCAATATTTTGTAGCTGAAAGTCAAAAAGGAATCATCTTTACAGTAAGACCCGCATAATTAAGCTCTCAGATCGTTTTTGTTAGAAAACTTCTCGACCAAAAGTCGGCCCACGTTTGAAGCTGGCACTGTGTGAAAGCCTAGAGGAATAAATGGATGAGAGCCACACACTAAATATAAATATAAATGCCTCTGTGTTTTATTTTACATTTAGAAAAAAATGTAAAAAATATTGCATTTAGAAAGAGAATTCAATTTCCCGCAGATTAGAACGCAATAACGAGCCCGAAATGGTATTTTTCCAGCAATTTTCGCTGACCTTTCTGTGCACATTCCTTTCCGAATTACATCGTGGGACTAAATTTGAGCGGGATAGCACGGCAATGCGTCTCCGAGGCGGGCGAACAATCCGGAGGCGCCTTATGGGAGGATGCGGTCGATAATGCATGCATGCATATTTATTTTGACTGACACGTTCCTTCCAGTCGTGGATACACGCAGTAGCCTTTTATCTCCATCTCCTGTGTGTTTACGCCCCTCACAAAAAAAAAAAAAGCTACTGCTCGTCTAATTTTAGCCTCGTCGAAGGAACGGACCCGGAACAATATGGAGACGAGGCGATGTAAATGTGTCTGACCCTCTTGCTCCCCTCTTTATCTATCGAGTTAATGCCGCAGATAGGTGAGTCTCTCGACACGCTGCTGTTAAGCCTAATTAATACAGCAGAGTGGCCGGGGATGCGTCATCCTGTACGCCGACAGACAGTGAGGGTCTGAAACCGGACTTTCCGAAACAAAGAGGCACGATCGCCGGTTTGCCTGAGCGTCATAAAACACGGGGCCGGCTGCATTGGATGCTACCTAGAGACGGGCCAACTGTGATCCCATCTGTTAAACCTGTTCACGTTAATGGCTCCACAGCTGAGGGCCGACATCGCTTATCATTACAGCACTGGCACAATGTGTCGCTACTGTGATTTCCTCTCTATATCTGCTGCTTTGTTTTGTAGCAACTACTAAAGCACTGCAAAAGAGCAAGGCAGCCAGTATGTATGTATGTATGGATGCATGTGTGTGTATGTGCTGCTGCTGGCTTCATGGTCGACCCTCGAGGGATAAATACAGGCTTTGCTAACTTGAAGTGCAGTTTCGGAAGAAGTTGCTATTTGCGATGTCAAAGACGCGAGTAGCACCAGGGCAGGGACATGTTTTTTCCAGCCCGAGCACATCTCGTACCCACCCATTCAGTGCATTCAATGGCAAACCTCTCATGTTTTCTGACACGCCTGTTGACGCTCAAGGACCCGCGCACACATGCCAGGATCTATACATTCCACGTGGTAAACATACTTATTTCCAGTTCTCTTCGAGCACACCTGTAGCGCTTATGGACCAGAAGGATGACAGGACAAAGGAGGCGGTGATGACGAATTGTTTAGCCAGCAAGGAAATGCAAAAAGAGGGTAATTTTCCCCCAAGAGTGAAATCACATAATGATCGGATGTATCATCGCCATAGCGGCTGTTTTCTCGAGAGCTGGCTCAGAACGCGCCGCTGTCTTCCCTCTTCCTATAGAGCTGGATCTTTTCACAGCCGATCCTGGAGCAAAGCGGAACAATGGAGAAAAGCGATGGAAATGCCGCTCTGGAATCGGATTTTATCATGCAAACCGCGTCTTGTTTTTTTCTTTTTTTTCGAATGACTACATGTGTTCTCTAGCACGAAACATGTGTTTAAAGAGAGATCCGGCTTATTTATTTCATCGAGGCCTGATGCTCCTGCACCAGACCGGCTGCTCCTGCTATTGGCTGCTCGACTGTGATTTAATATGAGCGGCAGAATTTCACATGCAAACAGGGATGGGTTTATTTGCAGGTCTAATCTTACTCACACAGGGCCCGTTGTTAGCCCGCAAAGACTTGCAGTATGTTTAATTTATTATGTTTACAAGGCTACATTGTTTATTTCCTCCCCAATTCCAGCACAGTAAAGTTAAAAAAAAAAGGAAATCAGCGCCACATTATGTCGAGCCGCCTCGCCTCCCTCCCGTTCTCTCGCTCCGTCCGCGCCGAGAGCGGCAGACATTATTTCACGGCGTGGCCTCGTGAACAACAGGGAGATGCAATTTTCTGCATAATTAATGAGCCGTCCGCGTTCAATTTGCCCCGCGTCGAGTCACCTTTTGGGGACCGTGTGAATGCGAAGAGAGGAAAAAAAAAATCACAGTTTGACGAGGGGTTAATGGCCTCCGACGCTCGAGATGCAGAATAGTAAGAAATGTGATGTGAAATCAAGAACTAGGTCGTCTAAGACACAGAATACGGACATGGCTGCTAGAGGACAGTAGCTTTCATGGTGAGCAGTTTGACTCAAGTTTTGACCTTGGTCCCAATTAAACATGTCAATCCGACCCTATAGCTCCAGTTTTAGCCACTCCCGGGAGCATTTCAGCTGAAAAGCTCATTCGTCTGGAGGTATATCCCTGCGTCATGGGCTGGAGGGCTCAGCGAGGGAAAACGTGGACCGAGGTGCACGTTTTTCCCTTGCTGAGCCTGCCGGTTTGTCAGTGGCATGTCTCCGGAGAAAACGCGACGTTTATGGATAATTCAATTTAGAATCAAGGGCACTGAAATATAAAAGGCACTTGAGGCCACTTATGCCATTGTTACGGTGCCAGCTAATGCAGATCTTAACAAATGTACCGCCCCGACCGGGGGAGTAGGATTTCAATTACCCGGGGGAGCGTCTCCGCAGCGGACCTTTTTGTGAGGACAGAGGTGGAGAGGAGGGACCGAGCCGGGCGTGCGTTTTGTGCGACTTCCACAAAGGCCAGATTTGTAAAAGATGATGAAGGATCGCTTTAGTCAGACCTTCTCCCTCCTTTCTCTGATTGTGCGACACGTTATGCCATAAAATGTCATGACAATGAATCCCCGTGTGGAGATCTAACAGGAGAAAAAAAACATAAAAAAGGGCAAAATAAATACGTCTCCAGTATGAAATATGTTTCACATGGGTGCTGGAATTGGAATAAATCACATCAAAGGTGTTATGTGTGTGTTCATTCCAGCAGAGGGGGGAGGAGGGAGGGGGGAGGCAGTGCATATGGTCATCAGAACAGCAGGATGTAAAGGAAGCCACTCCGGGGGGTTCAGGATGAGGCTTGTTTGAAAAGGTGGGGAAACGAGGGGGGAGTAAAAAAAAAAAAAAAGGAAAAACCCTTTAGCCAAATTAAAGTGTTCCTCCCAAGTGGTGCAAATGCAGTGTGAAATTTAATTACAGTTCCTGCCGTCTCACTCGAATTATTTTCAGCCGCACGCTTTTTGAAATCAAAATAAATATAATGTAGGGAGAATTAAAAAAAAATAAATAAAGACAAGGGGGTGGGGGAGAAGATGACCCCCGCTGGGGAGCTCTGTGGGAGACGCGTCATTCTGGCCGTTCGCCTCGGATGACATCCGCCAGCAGCGGGGATGGGATGTTTTTACCTCTTTTGTGGAAGAGAAGAGGGAGGGGACGCTGTCAAACGCCGACCAGGAGGTAAAGACTCACACTCTGCAGGTACCTCAGCCTGGGACGCCCAACCAACTTTGATTTTAATTGCAATTTTGGAGGGGGAACGTCTCCAAACGGAGCTTACTCTTTGAAACAAACATGGGGACACTCTCTCGAGGACCGAATCTTTGTTCTACACGGAAAAGCTTTTCTCCACCGCGGTGGGCAACACCTCAAAACTAAAGCTGGCGATTTATTCACTCTCACACACACCATCCGGCCTCACACTCACACCTAGGGGCATTTTAGAGTCTGCAGTCAACCTGAACATGCATGTGTGCATGCAGCTCCAGGTAGAAAGGCCCTCGGTTCAACCAGGATTTGAACCAGGGAGGCAATAGCACGAATCACTAGGACTATCGTCGCTTCCAGGCGGAGATCTATGTCTCGATCCTCACACATTCGCCAGGTGAGCCGCCATGCCCTGCTCATAATATGGATGAATTAGTTGGATAATAATTATTACGGCGCTGCGAAGGTGAGGAATCGCCAGCCAGGGGAACGTCCTGTTTCCCAGGCGCGGAGAGGCCCGGCTCCAGCTCTGTGGGCTAAACTCCACGTCAAGACACGCCGCTCTTACGCCAATCTAATACATGCAAATAATTAATCAGGCCTCTCTCTCTCTCTCTGTCTCCCTCTGTCTCTCCTCCCTCTCTCTCTCTCTCTCGATCTCATCATAACAAGTTGCTTTTGACACAGTGGCAGCTCCCAAATGAGTCCATTAACGCGCTCACCTCGACTCGGCTTCCCAGAGATGTTGACGTTTTTGCACGGGGGGTAGAAGCCTCATCCTGAGCGACTTCTCTGGACACTCACACACACACACACACACACACACACACACACACACACACACACAGAGGCAGTGAGAGGCGGGAAGCGATGCCGTGTCCAGCGGCATTGGCATCTCAGCGGACGTCAATCAGCGACTGTCGAAACGCAGCTTTCTGGACGCGTCCGGCCCCATTTGAGCAACATCAGTCACTATCCCCTCATGCTGTCATTATCACTAATAGAAACCCACAAGAAAAAGCTTTTGGAATTCTGCACTGATTTCTGCACTGATTTTTTTTTCCGTACGGCAGTGGCTTCCATTAGAGTGCATTCGGTTCATAAATGAATTATGTCTATATAGCGCTATAATTAACTCGCCTTCGTTCCTCATATAAAGAGATAAAAGTAGAAAAGAGCTTCAAACTGTGCAGCCGGAGCGGCCGTATGTGCTGGTATTTAAGTTTTACTCATTACAGCGCCTCACCATGTACCTCTAGAAGTCGATCTCAACCTGCTCGCACCCTCGAGCCCTGAGTCTGCTCTCCTTTGGCCGTTTCCATGGCGAAGCTATTTCTTTTTTTTTTTTTGATTTGCTCCTCAGATTTGCAGAGATGCATTGCACAAGCCGCTACATCATTAATGGGTAGTTGGTCAAGTAGCTACATAAAGTGCAAAGGCGAGAAACACACCCCGCATTTTGTAATCTGTAATTGAGAAAGTACTCGACAGGTTAATGGCCATTCCTTGTAGCTCCTAAACACAATGTCTGGACGTGTTTGCTAATCCGGTCCGGGTGTTATGAGCTGCTTATTTAGAAATGTATGTGACCACTTTAGGGTTTTCACTGCCTTTTGGACCCCAGTGACAAACGTGAGCTCCTCCCGGGCAGCTGGATGGTTGTTATTCCTCGCACTTAAACCGATCACAACCCATATTCCTCGCAATAAATTGCATGCAAACGCGGAAATGGATCGCATAAAGTTGGGCCGTTTACCTAACGCCCCTCCACGACTTCGGCTGCCGTTGGCATGCGGGTAATCGGGGGGGGGGGGGGGGGGGGGGGGGGGGGACGGGTCATCTGGGACGCGGGCGATAATTGATCGCGATGATTATAAATCGCGGGGCGCGGAAAAAATCAGTCAAAGCGTGACGCCGGCCCAGCTGTGTTGGCTGCTTCCTGGTATAAAAAGAACAGTTTATTTCCACTAGAGAGATGGAGAGAGGGAGAGGATGGGCCGGGATGGAACGGGAGGGGGATGCAGATCTACTATTTTACCCCCCTACCCTTCCTCTCTCCAGCTGCCTCAGCTGGGCTTTTACAAGGCTGCAGCTGCTATAGCTGATCAAAGCAGATTATTATTATAAAGCGTGTTTTAGGGAGCAAATGCAAACAAAAGCACGAGCGGGCAATTGATCTGTCATGCTGTTGGACTCGCATGTGCTCTGTTTATGCAAACAGAAAGCGTCCGGCCGGGACAGAAATAGACGATGAAGGATGCAGAGGCAATTAAGCCTCTTCGTCATGTCTTAAAGGAGTCGAGCAGATGGAATAAACATTTTAGTTTCACTTTCTTAGACCACCGTTATCGCCACAATTTGGATTAAATGTCCATCAAGTGATCCGGTTTAATGAAACGCAGCTACAAAATTCTAATTAACTTTCCTATGCGTGTGTGTGCGTGTGTGTGTGTGTTTCCGACATCCTGTTTCTTAGGCAGAGGAGTGGGGGAATACCCCGGAGATGCCTCCAGCCTATCAAAGAGCCTCACACACATCTGTACAGACAGTTTCAACTTCTTCTGACCCCTTTGCAACCACAGGGATCGCATGCAAGGGAAGACGCTGCCAGGTCCCCTCGCTGTGAGGGGACCACCCCTCGGCCTTAAAATATTCATTTCTGCAAGTTCTGGAACGTGGAACGTATATCCTGTAAATTCAGGCGTTTGGGGCTTAAAGAGGACCTGGACTGAGATGTTTAAGCCTCGCTGATCCAAGTGAGTTGCAGGTGAGACAGCCAAACAGGGTGAAGCATATAGTTAGGTTGCCAGATAAGCCTGACTCTAATCTGTGCAGAAACAGATCTTAATATATTGCAATCAAATGGCATCTAAGGATTTTTGCTCCCATATAGGGATAAATACGCCAGTCAAACTCTCGAGATCCGCTGTAAAGTTTTGTCCGTTCTCTTTTTATCCAGCTCCATCATGTTAAATGATGCGTGGTCTGCGTCCCATAACGCATTGCATTGTCTGCTGATTCAAACTTCGCAATGAAGCCATTTGTGAAGGATTCTAGACGTGGACAGATCAATCCCCCTCTCTCCCTCCCTCCTCTCACGTCAGCGGGTGATGATGCCATGATGCGCATCGATCACACGCCTGACGCGTCACCCCGACTGGGAATTTGGGGAGTTTGCACTCCCCACTCCCCCCACCCGGTTCCCACTGCTTGCACAAATCAAGGAACAAGAGCTCATCCGGAGATGAATCCGAGCCCGGATCACTGTTGACGTGCAATGCATCACCGCCTGTGTGACGAACACAACATCTGCCCGCCGAGCGCGTTTAAAAAAAGCTATCGGTCACGCCACGTGGGCGAGCTGCGCATCGCCTGATGTGCGCATGTGTGCGGGGAAGAGATCCTTTAACACGCCGAAGCGCCGAAGTCTTAATTACACAAGACCGACGCCGGCGCACGACGGATTGGATCTCATCTCACGACGGCTCGTTTGTAAATAAATCATCCGAGGCCGGCGCTTACGTATGCATGTGTGTTTTGAATGTTTCGTGGTTGGAAAGCTGAAGGAGGCGTTTGCAGCTGTCAGGCAGCTGTCACAGATCTACGAGTCTTGAAAGCCGGCTCTCAAGACCGGCTTTATGTCTGTAGTTTCAGACTGCTGTCGGCATAGGAAGGCACTATTTTTTTTTTTTTTATGGATTTCAAGATGGATGAGACGAATGGGTTGCTGCTCCAGTTTCCTCACAAGCTTAGGCCGATTGGATTGGAGAGTCCAACCCTAAGTTTCTAGTCGCGTCGCACCCAGAGGGGATTTCTATAGTGTTGTGTTTCCATCGTCTTCTAACCTGTTGTTTTGTTGTTTTTTTTTTCTTTTATGCAACCTCATGAATCCCACATGTGCTCTCAGGAGCTCAATCAGGAGAGCCTTCTGGGCATTTCACCATGATGTATGGTCCCAGGGAAGTGCAGAGGGGGCGAGGGATCCGCGCTACGTGATGTGGTGTTGTGATACGACTAAACAAGTCCAAGGTCGTCCACTGGTGATTAAGAGATGCCGTCGGGCCCCCGGCTCCGCATTCCATTCAAGGTTTTCTTTAAATAGTTGTCGACTAATGGCAAATCAATAAGCGGGCGGAGGGATGATTAAACATTCCGTCTTTGACTAATGACATTAAAGCCTCAGCTCCTCGTAGCATTAGCGCTCCTTTGCCTCAGAAACGCGCCTGGCAGATTTCTGCCTCGAACGCAGCCCGGATGGGGAAAAAAAATAAAAATCTTAAAGAGAGCATATATCTGCAATCACGGCGCCTGAGAGGAACGGGGGCTAAAGGTGCAGCAGATCAGGCTGCATATAAACGGCTCCATCTATTTTCAATTAAAAGATGCCATCGATTCGGCCCCATTGGTATGCATGAGAAAGCGGCGGATGAGTGAGGAGTGTTTCGAGTTGTTTTCGCCGAGTGGAGAGTGAAGGGCGCTGAGGCAAATCCGGCCGCTTTGTACACACATGTCTTAACGCAAATTAACCAAATTATAAATAAATTTGTCACACTCGGGGCGGGGCGGGAGGAGGGGTGGGGAGGGGGTGTTCCGGATAAAAGGGAGATTAAGGGCAGCAACGCGGTAAACAAAAGATAATCCCAATGCTCAATAATGCAACTCACCTCCCTCTCGGAGGAGAGGACGCGTTTGCTGCCACTTATGTACAAATGATCTCCAGAGGCAAATCGCTCCCGGTGAGAGAGGAATCAGTGTCATTATGCCGCGTAATGACAGTCTGACGCAAAGACGTTGGGAGGAATCTGGCGTTTGGCCAGGAGAGGCTGAACCACCCTCCTCCCCACACACACACACACACACGCACACACACAGAAGAAACAATGGAGGAAGTCATGCATGCAGCACCTACAGCCTACACCTCTTCTCCTCCATATAACTCCTGCTTAGTTGTCCAAACATACCAATAAGTACTGTAGGCACTCATTAAGGTCACATGGCTGTGACCCTCATGAGTCAAAGTCATTAATTATACATAAAGCAGGCCTGGTTTATGACATGTAGCTACTGTAATGCTCAGAGCTGATCAGCTCGGGCTTGAAGCCCCGCCCCCTCGGTCACTGCAGAGCGACCACGGGCGATTTTGTCGCTCTCAGGTTCGGCTCACGCGGGACAATCGGCATTTCCTCTGACCCGACTTCATCAAACGTCACATCCCCATCTGCAGGCGGAGGTCTCACTCTCTCTCCGGCTCTGTTTAGCGATTCCCGCCATCACGCCCGATCATAATGTACATTTATTAGTGTCAAGTAACGGTAACAAGCTTTTAATGGATATGTGCCGCGCGGCCATGAATTATTCATCCCACCGGCTAAGACAACGTTAATGCCTCTGCACGGGACAGAGTAAGTACGGCTGACAACACAATGTAATTATTAATGTTCTCCGTGATTTCCTATGCCAGATTAAGCAGATCCATACACAAGGTTTGCAGTGTTATCCACATGTTTATCCTCAATTTGCAAATCGCTTTTCATCACATGGAGCGTGTTTAACATTGGGAAATTAGAGCAAGGGCTAATTATAAAACTTAGGTAATAAATATTAATGCCCGATTCATTCTCCAGTTCACGCTTTCATGGAATAAGTCGTGGCCTACATCCTCTTGATGGCGTTTTAATGGGGTAATGACGGAAACGCAACAAGTCGGATTCTCATGTCAGGGGGGGTTCTCGGGTTTATCTGTCTGAGTCTTCACACGAGCAGAAAATGACACTAAACACGCACTTCAGGAAGAAGATATGACTCCAGAATCCAATCAATTTCACAAGAAAGATTAAACGGCTTCATTTTAGGGTCAGTGAGATCAATCCTGCCCGCTTTATGGCAGCTCCTGCTGGTCAATAAAGTTCACAGGTCGTAAGGTTAAATGATTTCCCGCAGAGTTTCTGCACTGACAAATGCGTTTTTTTTTCAGGGAGTTATGGAGATTTACAGCTCATTTTTATTTAGAAGTTGGAAAAAAAAAGCATTTCGTGGAGTGGAATATTTCTTTTCACACCACCAGAGATCGTTAAGATCTAGATGGAAGACTCAGAGATGGAAGTAATAGCAAGATGGATTTTAACAAGGACACTTTTGGATATAATATAGTGTGCAAAAGCAGAACTATCAATCTTAGGTGGGTGAGCACCTTCATGCAAGATGATGATTATATTTGTTAGGAACTACACTATGCATCTACATAATAATCACTCCCATTGTCTCCAGAAAAGAAGGAGCGCTCTTCTAATCGCACTCAGAATCAAAATAATTCATCGCCCCTGTTGCAGCGCCATGATGTGAGAATCATTGAGGTATGAGAAATTGCAGATTTGATACAAAATGCAGCCGCTAAATCAACAGAGGCACCCTGGAGTATCTCAACCTCAGACCACAACGATTAATCCTGAAATATGTCACCGTCTCTGCATCGCATAGACGCAACTTCTGCTTCTTTAGCATCTTTAGGTGACTTGCCTTTGCTCATTTCACTTAACGACGACTAATTGGAGATGATATTTAATTCGGCCGCCCACGGGAGCTTGTTAGCTGACAAACACAGGAATAAAAGTGACCTGTAAAAAAGCCAGGTTGGGGTTGTTTTTTTTCCAGGGGTGACAAACAAATCCGAGGCGCTGTAGGAACAATTAAAGTAGCAAACATTCCTGGACTGGCGGATGGCGCGGGAGTCGCAGGTGGGGGACTTGGCGCAGGATTAATGGCCGGCATTGGAGGCCACCGGATCCCTATGACAAAGTAATGAAAGAAAGACGTATGGCTGGAGTTCAGCCCGGCCGTGCTCGGGGGCCTCCATGCCTGACAAACACATTAGGTGCCAGATGAAGTGACGGGGGCAGAATACAGAAGAAGACTGTGTTAGCGTGGAGGGGCATGTACAGTATAGTGCAGAGAAGAAGACAGAGAGATCAGTGAGACAAAGGCCGACAGTGGCTCTCCCCGCAGCGTGGAGCTTGTTATCCACACGGAAGCTGCTTTTTTCCAGCTCCACACTACTCCTCTGACTTATTCATAAATGCTTTTTAACATAGTCTATTGATACGATTTTAAAATTTGATGCTGAAAGGACTTTTTTTTTTTCTTTCTTGTGGTGAATCCGTTCAATGATTCATTTGCGATACATGGATCAAATTGAGGGGCTACGTCTTGGTGCAAAAATCACCTCCAGCACCACATCTTACCCCGAGGGCGAATGAGGGATTTGACTGCAGGGGAATACCAGTCTTCCCAAGATGTTGTGCTAAATGCACTTCAGATGCACGCTTTGATAAGGCGGTCGCAGCTTTGCACACAGGATGCAGTGTC
The DNA here is from genome assembly GCA_029224185.1 of Karalla daura. NCBI lineage: Eukaryota > Metazoa > Chordata > Actinopteri > Chaetodontiformes > Leiognathidae > Karalla > Karalla daura. The sequence goes on from CM055211.1 coordinate 4,359,172, forward strand.
ACCGAGGTTACATCATAGTTCGGTTGTGTCAGCGCGCCGCTCCTTGTTGCAACGCGTAGCAATCAGCCGTTAAAGACATTCAGGAACAGATTAATTAGCCGCGTGGCTTCGCAGGGATCGCGAACCGCTTACATCACCGCCTCGCATCCTGGGCCCCGCCATGTGGTAAACAGAGGCGGAAACTGCAAAAACACTGATGGAGCGCTAAAGGAAGGAGCCCAGAACTTAGCAAAAGACAGCACGTGTGTCATAATTGGAAATGCATGATAAAATTATCACCTCATTTATAATTATGTTCCATTATGGCAGAAATAACAAAATAACTCGAGCCAAGTTAAAAGAAAATATGTCTGAATTCCAGCTCACCATACATACACTCTTCTTGATCTAACATACCTTAAAGACATAGTATTGCACCATTTTTGAGGAGTTGATACATCCTTTTCTATACTATTCCTTCAGTGCTATGCAGCACTGAAGGAATGTTAACATCCACACACACTCAGGGATTTGGGCCTCGAGTGCGGGGGCTCGGTATCAAACCCCCTGAAGCGGACAACCTCTGACTGCTGGAAGCTGAGCCGCGGTCCCACTGCGACTCCCCGGCTCTCCTCAGATCCATAATCTGCTTCAATACGAAGCCAGCGCACGTCTTCAAAATAGCCCGAACTCCAAAATGAGGCTTTTGTTTGTGTCCGCCCGGGCCTGGACTACACACTCCACTTCATCGTCATGCACACACACTTGTGGCTTTCCTAAAGCGACTACATCCAACCCCCCCAGCCGCGAAATTAAGGCCATACTGTCCAGAAAGATGCTATTCCAGGGGGTCAAATCGCATTTTGCAGCGATTGTTGTCGTTTCCATGAAAACTGCAGGCTTATCTAGCTACAGTGGGTTCAATGAGCTGAAGGTCTGCGTGGGTTTCAGAAAACAGGAGGGGGAAGATGAAAGAGTAGGTAAGCGCCCGTCCACCTTTTCAGAGCGCGCAGAGTCGATGATTTAAGTAGCACGATGCCAAATTGCACAGGCAGACCTACCTCTAATGGCCCAGACCATTGATTTTGCCCTGTCTAGTTGATGCACAGTCTAACACAGTTACACTGTGTAATCAAATCTTAGAAAACGCTGGTGTGTGTACTCAGACGGTGCCTGCACACACACACACTTGCATACTGGGCTCTTTCTCACTGGTGCTTAAGTTCGAGGCTGAAGCCTTGGAAACAGATAGTGAAACAACAAGATGCATGTGGAGACAATACTTTTTTTATGCATGTAGGATGATGCATATTTCTGCAAACAGGGCTGATATTACTAGCATTACTCATTTCTAAACAATAGCATCCTTTTATGTTATTTTTTTACTATTTTTTTAGCTTATGCGTACATATTTATTCTTGTCTGTCTCTATTGTCTTTGCTACAACTTTACGCACTATGGCACACGTAAAGTCAATTCTATCTGATGACCAAAGCACACACTGGACATCCTGGCTCATGTGTGCATAGAGGACCCCTTAGAGTGACTCAGTGCGTTGTCCCCGAGGCGACCCCGCGGCACGACGAGATGCACGAGTCAGACGAGGCGATTACACATGTGAGGATACAGAAAAACAACACAACAGTGGCGCTGGCTGACGTCCCCCCTACTGTAAACAACCGGAGCAATCCGACCTTGATTTGTGTTCAGGATTCAATCGTCGCTCCACTGCCGGCGCTCTCCGACTTTAATGCTTTCTGAGGGCAATTTTGCCCGTAATTATTTGCTGTCTCCCCGCTGCTGCTGCTGCTGCTGCTGCTGGTCCGGGGTGAGTGGAAAATAAGAACGCCTCCCTCTGACAAATGTGTCATGAAACAACCTTCACAACCTCAAGGTGGTACTAGCAAACGTTAGTCAGTGTTGGCATATTTCTAAGCTAACAAGTTTGCTAACAAGATTGGGCCTCCAGTTACTGCGACGTGCACAAATGAGTATCTCAACATAGACCTCTGTACATATATAGTAGATTCATACATGTGCACAACTATATTTCTTTCCAAACTTATTTTCTTGTCAAGTTGAGATGAATTCATACAACAGAAAATGTCTGCGTTCCTATAAGCTTCCAAAGATGCACAGTCTCTGGGTGAGAGATGTTTTTATTTTGCCCCCCTTTTGTCTTATTATTTCTTGCATACGCTACATTTATTGGTGAATTACCTTCTGCGGCATGATTTGTCATGTTTTCATATCTATGTCAGGTCAGCTTGCCGCATGTATGAATAAATAAATGTACTTTGGGGCAGATTGAAAGCGAACACACAGGGGTTTGCTGAAAGCGGAAGGCTGCAGGATAAATCCCAGATGAATGACAAGTGTTTTTGTTATGATTTTGTGACACTGAAAAACAGCAAAGCGGGAAGAAGAAGGAGAAAAAAAAGAATAACTTTTTCCAAAGGAAACAATCCAAACAAGACCTAAGGGTTTTAAGAGAAATGATATTTTACCTGCTTAGGGTTAAAATGGCTTTGGATAAGACATTTATCAGAGCGGGCCATGGTTATAGGTTGGGATTTTCTTATCGCTTTGTAGGGGGATTTTGGAATGGTACAAGTTAGCCTGTAGATCGGCACTTCCATATCCCTGCAATGAATAAAGTATAAGTCTCGGTATGAAATCAATTGTTTGTTCTGTGTTGCGTCTCAGGCGGAGAGAAATTGTTTTGCCTTGGTAACTGTCACCAGTTTCTCAGTTCTTTTATTATCTCTCCGTGACAATGCCTCGGCTGACAGAGAAACGCCTGAAACTGTAATGAGTTTAGATCCATTTTTAATCATTAGCCTGACAGTGATGATGAGACGGCCTTTGTAGCGCCGTGCTTTGTAGGAGGCCCGGCGCGTATTTGCTCTGTTTTGTTTTTTTGTCAAATTGTGGAAAATATATTAGATATGGTTGAAGTCCTTTTACAAAGCTGGTGATCAGATGTTCAAGTAGGGCTGCAGCACGCAGCTATTTCAGTGGTGGATTCTTCTGTCAGTTACTTTCTTGATTCATCGATTAGTTGTTTGATTTATGGAACTACCCCAAAACTTAGAAAAACTAAATGCAAAGATAAAGCTTTTAAATACCGTTTTCCGTACCTGAATTCAATGGCAATCAATAACCTATCACAGGACTAAAGAAACCATTAAGTATTTACACTTGAGAATCTGAGATCAACTCCTCCCACAGTCCAAAAACATGCGTATGTGGGTCAATCAGAGACTAAATCGCCCCTACTGTAGGTATGAGTGTAAGGTATGTGTGTTTGCCTTGAGATGAAAGTTTTTATTTACATGCTTTGCTGTTTATCTAAATCTGAGATTTATGTAGAGGGAGCACTCAGACGCAGCAGGGAAAAGAGCAGAGAGAGGAAACAATGCGAGGGCCCGGAAACCAAGGCAACGTGGGAGATACCCACACTCCGCGGGGCGTCCAATCTTACACCGCTCGTGCGTCCTCGGCGAACACGCAGCAAAGCGCTCCTCTGAACGCGGTTCAGACTGCACGTCAGCGACAGATGAAAAAAACAAGCCTCCTTCTGACAAACGGCATTGGCTGTGTCTGGTTGCCTGATTGCTAACAATATCGGGAAAGAAAGGGAAAAAAAAGAGAAAGATGGAGAGAAAAAAAGAAAACAATTGTGTGAGTGGCAGCCCCGCGAGACAGCAGCCTTCACATGAAAATAAATTGAAAATTTGAAAATAATATGTCTATTTCGCATCGCTGGTGGGAGCAGATTCATTTGTTGCTCTGACAATCTGTTATTTGGAAACAAAAATATGACTTCATTTCACCGCTTGGTAATCACTGTAATCACAAATGTCAGTATGCGCGTGTGAGTGTGTGTGCATTTGTGTGTGTGTGTGGGTACGTGTGTGTGATACAGTATGTCAGCAGAGGAGGAAGTGGGAGGGAGGAAGATGGTTGGAGAGAGAGAGAGAAAGAGAGGGAGGGAGAGAGAGAGAGAGAGAGAGAGAGAGAGTGGGCTGACCTCGCAGTGTGCTCTATAACCATGTCGGAGGAAAATGAACATCAAAACAAGTCAAGATATGCTTGGGCTCACATGTCGGGACTTCAGCCCGCTTTTCACTGGCACTGCCCAACTGCTGGAGCCGACAACCGTTTCCAACTCGTGTTTAATCGCTCCGCGGCCGCTCATGCATATAACGCACATTTATCATGAATGAACAATGCCGGGGCCCACCCACCGCAATACAGCGGCTTGTCGGCCCACATGCCAAAACATCCGTTTATGTTAACCGCACAAAAGTCTGGATTTTTTTTTGTTTTCTTCGCCTCTTTTCCTACTTATTTTTAAGCTTCTTCACCTGCACTTCGACTTGAGATTGTGCTCGGCGTTGCACACCGCTCACACAGAACCTGAACAGCTGGACGGCTGTTTATGATTGGCAGGTTAGATCTACCACATAAACCACCGCGGTTAAGCCTCGTGATGCGTGTAAATCTGTTAATCTGACCTCAAAGGACACCAGAGGAATGTCATACCTAGCAGATATTTGATACATAGATAGACCGATAGATAGATAAAAGATAGATGGATCTACTTCACATCTGGATCAACTGTGGCAACAATAATGTACATGTAACTTTGGATTCTATAGAGTCTCTTATGGAGGAAGGCTGTGCAGGTTGCAACCAGGTACTGAGGTCTATCTCATACCAGACGCCGGCTCTGATTAAAGTGGATGAAAAATGCAAAACCTGTACACATGAATAATGCACTCGGACAAATGGTTCCACAAAACATGCCAGGATACATCGTGAGGAGGGGGGTGGGGGTGGGGGCGGGGGTGAACCCGAGTGCAGAACCCAACAGGTGAAAGGAGCATGGAAAGAGCAACAATAAATAATATGTTTAACAATGTAAAAATATATTCCCAGGATGCGCTGAGCTGTCAAATGTGAAGGCAAACAGACGTGACTGATCTTATCTAACGGTCCGTGGGGATCTTCTCAGACAGAGCTAAAGGAGGAATCACTGTTAACACATGGTCTAAATGCTTGTCCATATGGGGAGGAGGGGGGTGGGCAGTGGGAAGGGCGTGTTCGCAGCTGTGTCGAAGCTACAGCACCCCCCTTTCCCGCTGGTCGACCACCACCCCAACCCACTGGTTTTGTCCATAAAAGCCACATCAGTATTGTCTGTAAACGGCTTTAACGCCACATCAGAGCTGTAACTATCAGTGCCGGACCGTGAATCCAGCATCCGGCCGCCCAGTGGAACCCGTGATTTCCCTTTCTGCCGCGTCACGCTCCGTCTCTCCCAGCGAAGCAAGCCGAGCGAACACTGAAGTTCACGGGCCACGCCGGGGGGTTGTCAATCATTCATGAACTCCCCTCTCCCGCCTCCTTCCCCCCTCCCGCCTCCTTCCCTCCTCCTTCCAGAACGTTAACGACTTTGGAAAATACAACCTGGCTCATTTATCAATTATGAATGGACCCTGAGTTTGTTTCCTCCACGACAACGTGGTACAGTGGATTTTCTTGCAGGACGTTGGCGCCGGAGATGGAAACTGAGGATTAAAAAAGCAGAGACTATTTTTGGCCCTCTATATGCTTTAATCTGAGATTCTCCCATTGTATGCCTCCCCCCCACCCCTCCCTTTGATAGGTAAAATCCATCGACTCCCGCCGAGGCAAAATATTTAATCTGTAGATCAAAGGGCCCATCTGTACACTTGGATGTGATCTTTGTAGTGACGTTTCCGGGATTTGTAAGTATTCATCCCATATTACCGGGGTCATTAAATCCTCTGATATTGGCTGCTGTGCTCCAGTCCGGAGCTGTAATAGCCTCGCGGCGTCCCGCTGTGAGAGTCTCACCTTTGAACAGCCCTGTGTGAGGCGTCAAAAAAAAAGAAAAAAAAAAAGGAAGTCCTTTCATGTCAGTAATCATAGGATGCATAATCTTAGAAAGGCCTCATATTCACAGGAGCAGAGGGGATGCAGAATGACCGGACAGAGGTGGACAAAACTGCCCATAATATAAATGTGACCTTAAAGCATTGAATATGTTTTTTTACTGTAGTATGTTTGTAAATGTATATGCAGTATTCTTATTACTATTTACGCGTACTATTTATGTTTTTGGTATTGTACTCATACTAAATGTTAGATCAATGGGTTTAATTATTCCACTTTCCATAAGGTGCCCATTGTGTATGCACTTCAAGTAGACTGATATATCAATAGGGACAGTCTAAAAATGGAGGGGACAAATACAGTATTGTGTCTCAAGCCACAGGAACCAGGAGGCAAATGGTGCACACAACGTGCTGTCAGAAAGCAAAGTAAGTAAATAGATCACACTTGTTCCTTTTAGTGGCCTTTTAGGAGTTGGAATCTCTGACGAGTGCGGATTAGGCGAACTACGGTCTCTCTCCATTATGTGTCAATTACTGTACCCGGGCACAGTGCGCATGAACTCTGCCAGTAAAGCCGCTGCATTAAAGAGCTCCCGGCCCCGAATTCCTAAATAACCGACCCCGCAAACAGCCACTTAGGGAGAATGAGGGGAGGCCGAGGCCGTTCGTCACCACTTGAGCAAATTTGCCTGAATTGCTGCCGTTGTTGTGGTTTGTTGAAATCTAGCGCGCGCGCCATTATTTTTCATCTCCTCCTCTGAAATGGAGCTCAGAGAGAGACCGAGAGAGAGAGCCATAACACAGCTCGGTGATATTTTCTCCTCAGGAGGACAAGATGGAAGGCTTCAGTGGGTGTAAAAGTCAGGGAAGCGGGAACAAAGCCTCGCTTTAGTGTGTCTGTCGCTTTATGACCTTGAGGAGAGGAGTAAACACCCATAATGTGGTGAATACAACGCATTCCATTGGAAAGGAGTATTATCTCACCCCTCTGAGGTCTGATGGTGTCCGGTCCATCACAGATCACACTCTCACACTCACACCTAGCAGTAATTTGTCTCCAGTCGATCTGAACACATATGCTTTAGGACTGAGGCACATATATGCACCAATTCAACACAGTCACTGCTAAAAACTACTGTTTGTTAACTGGGAATTTGTAATTTTACAGAAATGTCGGTAAAACCACCGTCATATAGCATAGAAAATGTGCTCTCTTCCTGCAACTTCCTTTTTCCCCAGCCGCACATAATAAAACATCTCCACCTGATCTCGACTTCCTTTGACCTTGACCTGTGATTAATCTGCCTTCCCCGGGAACTCACCCCCACACCTCCCTTTTTCCTCTTCCTCCACACAAATCTTTTTTCACGAATGATAAAGTCTCATTTATTACCGCAGGTAGTTCATCTTAGGACTCATTGGAAACATCTGGTTGATAAATGGATGGAATGAAATTAAACAGCAAATGAACACAGAGGGTATCATGGATGATCGCTGATCGTTCCTATGACGTCCAGGGTAATGAACACGCAAATGACAAAATATTTAGGCAAATTGAACGCAGCTGCTATTAACACGAGATAAATTTGAGTTGTTAGTGGCAGCAAAGAATGCCTCAGGTACTAATAGGAGCAATGAATGCGAGGGGAAAAAAAACCCAGGGGAGTTTGGGCATTTCTATAATAAATGGAAAAAAAAACTCTGTCCTTCGATGCAATGATCCACACACTGTCGCTTGTTCGACTAAATCCAATCATATAAAACATAAAATCCATTCCCGATGTGGCCCTTTAATGCAAAACGGTGTCAATGGGGATTCGGGGGTCTCTGATAAATCCTCCTTTTAGGAATCAACCTTTTTCAAGACGTGCTGCCCTGCATGACAGCCAGCGTCGGGAACATATTAGAGGGCGATTGGTGGAGGGAGTCGAAATCCAGCGGTTTGGATTCATTACACACACCAGTGATAGCATGAAGCGCTTCATATATAATATGATTTTTCTCGCCACCGGGCCCCTCGCGCTTGTTTACCCCCGGAGCGTAAAGAGAAAGAAGAAAAGGAAGACGGGTGGCGGGGTGGGGGTGGAGGGGGGGTTGGTAGAGAGAAAGAAACGGAGCAGAGGAGAAGTTTGCTCGAGGCCTTTGCCACGGTTTTTGTGTCTTCTGGCATTTGCAATTAGCACCAGGCCACGAGACCGATGCAGGGAAACAGATGCTGTCCGTCCGCTTGTCACCACTCTTATTCCCTCTCTCTTTGTTGGGAAGAGATTGCGCCCTTCTGAACTCTCTCTCTCTCTCTCTGTGTCTTTGTGAGCAATGGAGCTGCCCTGTAATGAGGGTATGACTACTCGCCTTCAAACACTCACTGTTAATTATACTCCTTTTCATTATGTGTGTGTGTGTGTGTGTATGTCACGCGTGGCAGAAAGAGAGAAAAAGAGGGGAAGGATAATGGGAAGGAGGGGAAGGAGGGATCAAACGGCAACCTAGAGCTATTCTGCAGCGTATGACACAGACATGATTGGGTCACAGTTTACAGGATTAAGAGTTACAGGCCAACGCTGGGAGAAAGTGGAAAGTAATTGTTTTCTGCACACACACACACAGGCACAGAATGGGAACAAGCATATGTCGGATTCCTTACGTTTTTAAGCTGCATCATGCAAAGTTTTCTTGCTGTTGTCTGAGATAACTGGTGAACCAGGAAGCTGTGTACGAACCCAAGCTCTTAATTGGCTGAACTTTGCCCAGGGAGTCACTCAGTGGTCGGAAATGCAGGGGAAACAACGCACATGTACGCACAATGATGTGTGAAAGATACATGGTTGAACCTCTGAATTGTGTTCAAACTTGAGACCTTTTAAAAAACAACTAAAAGATTTCAACTTAACGACTACTTCAAAGCAGAATAGCAGTTTGCTCCAATGTTGTACAAAACAGTGTTAATATAAAGCTTGGCAGGCTTGTCTTCCTTGGTTTTTTTTCCTTGAGGCTAAAACAAAGGGGCTTGGAGAGGAAACCGACACCTACTCACTGACTCCACAGTCGACTCTCTGTTCATGTCACCCAAAGCGTGATAGGAGCTGAAGTGGGAGGGACACACACCGTGAAAACCCTCATTCCCTTTGTGTCTGTGTGTGTGTGTCTGTGTGTCTGTGTGTGTGTGTGTGTGTGTAGGATCCACTGAGGCTCAGGATGTCCTGCCAAACACGCTCCTTGCATCCCAGGCGCTCTCCTCCGTCCATTCACATGCACACAAAGCAGAAGCACGGATGCTGACGCCCGCGGAAATTACGCATGTCCCCCGGACTTTGCGTATTACATCCCCGCAGAGAATGGATGGTGGCTCTGAGCGGCTAAGATAAGATATGATAAGATAAGATATTCATTTACTGGTCCCGCGGTGGGAGCATTTACACTGCTGCGACGGGAAAGCGGGAAAATAGACGCGTCAACAAACAAGAATGGGGACAGTAAGACGTGCATATGCACTAAAAAATACAAGAGTAGTGGTAAAAATACAGTGAGGAAAGAAAGGGTACTTGGACGAAACAGAATTTCAAAAGTATTGAATGGAGTTAATGAATTAGCATTAATTAGCTGATACAGCACATGTACAGTACAATCTGAAAGTCCTCAAACAGATTAAGATTCACACAGTTGACTTGTTTGTTTTAGTACAGCCATGCACTGTATTCAGCAGCGTTGTTCCCTTGTTAGGATGAAAATGACCTGAATGGTTAATGTATGTATGAAAAGGGGAAAATATAATGTTTTCTTGTAGCTTCAGCTCTCTACGGGGGCCTGGGAGGGCGACTCCACTGGCAGCTGTGTTTGTCGTGAGCCGTTCAATAAATGATGAGTTTTGCCATTTAGACTAAAAAGCGAGGGTCAAAACGGGGAAATACGGGGCTTGTCCCGTACAGAGGTAGTTAGGAAGCATGGCCAGCTCGGAGGCGCGGAACACAATTATTGTGTTTTACTGTCCACACACGCTCTAACCCGAGTGTGGAGTGTAGCTGCTGCACCCCGGCCCCCGTCATGAGGTGTTTAACACCAGCAGCTCCTTTAATGGGCCTTCACTTCTCATACTTTTTGCAGGGGTGGCGGGGGGCGGGGAGAAAAGCAAGCAGGATGTATTTCTTTTTATACGATTTCGCACGGCCAACGTTTATGACCATTTATGAAACCACTTTCGCCTATAAGTCACCGACAGCGGGGCCTCGTATCGTAAGGGGGCCCCGGGTACCTACTGGGGTCTTGGAGGTGGGGGTGGGCTGCTTCCGCCGCGGCCTGTGCGCAGGCAGTGAAAGATTAACAAAGTGTAAATCAAAAGTACTTTTACACATGAGGCATGATGGCCGAGATCAATCACGGGCCGGACATCGTGGACAAGCCCATTACAGCAAGTGCCACATGGTGTAAATCTAAGGCGCGGACGGGGCCGACGGCCGGCTCGCTGATCAGGGTTTCTACGAGTAAAATTATTATTGCGGAAATGATAAAACACCAGGACGTATAATCAGTTATGTGAATATATTTAAATATGCACATTCGAGCTGAATTAAAAGTTTCAAATGGAAGAAAATGCACTTTTACATGCTGTCTATGCACATATATATATATATATATATATATATATATATATATATATACACAAAGCCATAGTTTGTTATGTTTCCATTTCATGGTTACATAATCTACGGCATTGTTTCATGTCCCTCATTGTACTTTTTCTTACAAATGCATAATGGATACATTAACATACACACACCGACATGCACACACCTGTTTATATACACAAAGTCATATGCATGAATGCACATGTGTATGAGCGTGTGTGTGTGTGTGTGTAGAGCCTGGACTGACTTTGCATTCCGGTAAATATGTGTCTGCCTGCTCCTGGGCGCGGACTGGTGTCTATTATGGCTCTATAGGGTCCTCTCCACCAGTGTCTGTTTGACAGGGCGATCACTTTAGCCCCATTACTCTCTGTCTGCTGCTTCCACCAATAAAGCCAGTGCAACCATTGAGCAGCATCCTGATGGAAAATGATATGCTTGTTGGCAGCCCGGCGTAGCAGTACTGCACTGACCCGTAACATGTCATAATGAAATGGAGGGAGGAGGAAGAGTGTGCCGGAGTAAGAGGAGGAGGAGGAGGAGAACAAGAGTGCGCTCGCTCAGAAATCCTCATCCAGCGAGTTGCAGACTAAAGAAGGCTTCTCACTTTGCAATTTGGAGAAGGTGGCGGTTATTTAATTTAGCTTTCTGTTGTATTGTTGGCTGAATCTCGAACTCAAATTGGATTATGTTTATATTCCGGCTCCCTTGGATCAGAAAAACAAATAAATAATAGCAAGAAATGTCAACCTGCTTGAGGATCCCTCGGAGAGCTGCAATACATAATTCATCATTGACTAATACAATCGTAAAACAACGCTATTACTAACTAATTTTTGCACTTTGGAAAGGGCTTCTGCAGATATTAGTCTCTAAAATGTAATATTTCCTGGCTTTTTTGTCGGCAAAACAAAATATCTGAGGTGAAGACAAAGCAAAGTACTTGAGGACTTTATCTTGGTTTCTGAGAAACACATCAACATTGTTCACCAGTTTTCCTTCATTAAATACAGCAAACATCTTATCTGATCAACTGAGACAATAATTTTCCTGTTCATTTTGTTTTTTACATTCTGCTAAAAAGTTCATTTTAGTTTTCTGGCTATATCCAGCCCACCAACACGTTCAGTTGCCCAGATTCTATTTCCAGGATGAAGCTGTTCCAGCTCTAGTATAAACTGGCCTCCACCACACAAGGGTGAACGAGACCTCCATTTCACTGTGTCCTCTCCCCTCAGAGAGCGCGGGCACTCTGGGAAATCAGTATTCGCTTTGTGCACATATCGACCACGTCCGTCAAGACAGAAAGACCGTTTTTCGGTCAGATATCAGACTTTTTAGCCTGAAATTCCAGCGCATAACCTACCAGATCTGAAGCATTGGGAACAAAAGGATGAGATGTTGACCTGGACACGGCGCGTCAGTGCTCCTCCCTTACAGAGGCTGCTATGAAAGGTCATCGTTGATTTTAGACTTCAAAGCTTGTGCAAAGGTCTTCGGGATTACTGGATTTGTGCAAATCCTGTTGTGGTTCCGGTGGGAGCGGCACGAAAGTCTGACAAATTGCCTAAAGTGATCACGACTTGTATCAGCTAAAAAGTACAAGAACATAAATACATCCATCCATCCATTATCTTACTGGCCTTGTGCCCAATGGTGTCTGCTGCAGCCTATATCCAGCACACATAAGGGCGAAGGCAGGGAAGCTTGGGATGACTTGGAGTGTGACTTTCATTTGGCTTTATAAGTGGAATCTAAATTCAATCATCATAACTTCCTGGAGTGGATGCTTATTTAGCATATATCACAGCTTCCCCAGGGGTTAATACTAGAAGCACTGTAATTCATGTTCTCTGTAAAGAGTAAGTTTATGTACAAGATACAGGTTTGGGGAAGGGTGGGAATAGAACCAGGACACACACACACACACACATATATATCATTCACTCACACACACACACAGCGAGGGGGAATTTAGAGTCTCCGATCGACCTTAATGCATGACTGGGTAATGTAGGAGAAAGAGATCAACGCACAGTTGCAGAATATATAAAGGGGATGAGTCTGGCTGCTGCATCACAACCAAGTTCCTTGCTATTTAGATCCAAAACTAAAGATTGGTACAGAAAACATGCAAGGAGATTGATAAAAGTTAACAGCACAAGTCCATGGTATGCATGCCGTTAATATGCAGGGCAATATCCCCTATGTGCACGTAAGTGCAAATGTGAATGTAGGGCTTCCAGCAGCCCATGATTGTCTCTGGATTGCTAAACGGCCTGTTTAATATCAATTTAGGACTGCTTTGATATCATCGTATTGAGGCACGACGAGCCAGCATCTGTCTTTCTTATTAAGAAGTCTAACTGGATGTCAAAACTGCAGAGACCTGCTGCTTTCTGCAGGATTTCAGCAAATATCCAACCTTTCTTTTTTTAATCTTATTTTCGATTGGTTCGAGCCGAGTTCAACCACCAACTGACTTGCAGCTTTATTCCATCACATCCTGACCCCTTAAATCTGCCAAACTCTGCGATACACAGCTCAGAGCTCATAACAAGCGCTGGTTTTGGTTGGAATTCAGGCGAGTTCACTTCTTGGGAAAAAAAGAAAAAAGAAAACCAAACACTCCTTCCATTTTTCATCTCCTCTTGGCGCGGCTAATAAAAGTAACCCACATGCACCAGAGTGATCTCTCGCCCCGTGTCTCTCTGCAGGACCAGGAGAGGAAGACGAGGAGGAGGAGGACTCATGCATAACATATTCGACTCAAAACATCCGATTACAGCTGATTCATCTCTCCCGCGTCGGGGTCCGCAGAGGTTTAACATCCTCACAAGTTAATCACATTAGGGCCTCCAAATAATCATGTTTGTGTTAGGCCGCCGCAAACACGCGGAACAAATACCAGGAGCACATTTGGAAAGCTTGATTCCCACTTCCTCGTTCCTCTAGACCCCGGCGAACAGGCTTTGCGCGGCATAAATAATATTCATTGCTAAATCTCCCGCTAAGCGCTAATGTGATGTCCATCCTAGAATAAGATTAGCTTGGTTGTTATTCTCAGGCTCAATCGTTATGCAAACCGAATCAGCCGCGCATCAACACATCGACGAATGCACTCGAGGTGCCGGGCAGAACCTGTGGAGACGTTCCTCCGAATCGTGCAGCTGGCTTTTAATTGTGCATTAGGGATGGGCCGCCCCACTCACTTTTTTTTTTTTAACTTAACTGGTTCTAAAAATTCTGATATCAGAAGAGATTTAATAACAGAAGAATAATAGTAGCGATTTTACTTATTACTCTGTAGTAGGTTTAAAGTTATATGAGGCTGGAATGAAAAGCCCAAAATGAATGAAGCCAAAATGCTCATTGAATTGAAATGGATTCCAGAGGCATAGTTTGTATAAACCATTATGTGCAAACAAGTAGCAGCAGCCCCAGTTCATCATCTTACCTTAAATGTCAAACTTTGTAGTTTGTTAAGCACAAGCTGCATCATCAGAAAGTTGTCTGGCAATAGAATAGTCTCTGCAGAAAAAATTGCTTTATTGAATTACGTGGAAATCTATACTGATTCAGACCGGGTCCATCCCTATTAATTATGAACAACCAAAATGGAGTAAAGGCAATTTAATTCTCTGTGTGGCTCATATATTAAAAATCAAGCTTTGCTCATCCCCAATTAGAGGAAATATGAAAATGAAATTTGAAGGTGAGACCCGGAAAGATAAAAAAAAGAGTAACAATAATTGACTGAATAATATTTCAGTTAAGACAGAGTGGACTCTCGACATCGTGTTGACTGTCAGTTACAATATACGGCTGTATATATTTTTTTTTTGTCTCTCATCTATGGCTGTGTATTTAAGGGTCTTCCTTTAAATAGCTGAAATTATTATGTTTTCTTCTCACACTTTAACAAAAAAAACATGTAGACGAATCCAAGAAAAGACCGATGGGGAATTCCGCGAGTGCAAGCTTTTAATTACATGCAACCAACCAAAATTCTCCCTCAGAAGTGGAAATAATCTAAAACCAATTAAAAAGCTCGACAGACAGGCAGCTCCGGTTATGCAGTCCATCAGGCGGAATTACGTCTTCAAGCTGTATTAATTGCCGCAGTAGGGTTCGGTCCAGCGGCGGAAAAACAGAAAGCTTCCCGGGATTGGGTTTTGATCCCCCTCCGCCAAAAAAAAAAAGAAAAATCTCCGGCCAACTTACACGAGAGCTGTCTGCGCTGTGTCAGGCTCAGGGCCCAGACCCAGGCTGTCTCAGAAGAGCCAGTGCGCCTCCAGATAATGTGGCCTGCTCCAGCTTTTCTCCAAAGGAACGATCCTGGCTCACGGCCGTTTACAGCCTGCGATGTTTAGGTATTGTGCTTGTTTTCATACAATATGAAAGAAAATGAATTCTGCGAAATACTTTTCCACACAAAGGGAGATTAACTGAGCATACGTGGCCACCAGGAGGTCACTGCGATCGCAAACTACCTGGTTGATTGCTGAGATTCCAAAAAAAAAAACATACATCTGCTACATATTATTTTGCAGTTGGAAAAGGCTTTCACTGTATCTTCATTGGTAACATCTCTACATTGAATAATATCATAAAACCGATAGTGTATGGTTATCTTGTATCTGGGTTAAGGAATTTTTCTTTTTTCTTTCATTAATGTTGTAAATAATTGCGAAACCGTCCTTGCATAAGAATAACATCTGAAGAGAATTTCAATAGATTTTTTTCTTTATGTAAACCAATGCCACCAGAGCCATGGGAAAAGAAAGAAGAATGTGATTATTCAATGGTTACAAGCCATAATATCCTCAGAATGTTTGCAAAGTGAGAGAAGTATTAACGGCAAAGCTCAAGTCGCCTCATCTTCAAGGACTTGTTCGCTTTGTAAACCCGGGTCACAAACTCTTCAAAGTTGGCGGGGAAGTTTTTCGGCGGATGCATGCGCAGCCCGTTCGCGTCCTGGATTCGACGCCGCGGGACACGCGCCTGATTGCACGGTGGAAGCGGAGACGTTAGCGCGCTAATAAACAGCCCTGTAATCAATTACCAGACAGGCATGGGGGCGACCGCTTTAACTCACAAATGGAGGGGAAAAAAAACACGGAGGGTTTCACAGCGGGCAGCTGGGGATACAGTGTGTCAGCCTTATTCCTGCCACTCGAATCAATGCTCAAGCTGGGAGCAAGTGTGTGGAGATCAATTCACCAATAGAGCACCTGCTTGAAAAAAAATGCTTATTTGTG
Source organism: Karalla daura (assembly GCA_029224185.1). Taxonomy (NCBI): domain Eukaryota; kingdom Metazoa; phylum Chordata; class Actinopteri; order Chaetodontiformes; family Leiognathidae; genus Karalla; species Karalla daura. The sequence goes on from CM055211.1 coordinate 4,374,961, forward strand.
TATCGTTGTTAAGATTATTAGGACTTCTCAGTCTGAGCATCTGAGCACAAAGGTGGGGGGGGGGGGGTCCATGGAAACCGCATTGGCTGCGATCCGGCTTCTTATAATGACATTAAGTGTTACAGACAGTTTTCCATACCAGGAAGTGTCTGCCTGGCTTTATTTGAATGCTGATGAGACAGCGACGGGGGCGTCCGAGCTGCATGCTGATCCGGATGGAGAGAGAGAGAGAGAGGGAGAGGGAGACAGAGGGAGAGAGAGAGGGAGACAGAGGGAGAGAGAGAGGGGGACTAATTCGCATGCAGGCCAGATCGCGACTTTAGTCAAACAAAGTACATCTCTGCCTCCCCTCCCCGCAGTCTTTTAATGACTCTGGGATTTGCAGATAGAAGCAAACACCGAGAATAAGGCTCCATGATGGAGCCGTAATTGTATTTTCATTGCTGAAAACTGTGTTTGTTTACGCCGATCTTATCCGGGGCTTATTAAAAATTCACAATCAATATTACCAAGCATTAAGAGAAAACGTGGGACGAATGTGGAATTGATTGGGGTTGCAACTGCTGCTCAACCTTGGACACGGCGGAGAGGAACGCGTATATTTTTATGCTTACTCCGGACATCAAGACCACTCAATACCTCCCACCCCCATAAATATAGTATTTAACCTATGTAAAATCATACTAATTGCCCTGATTCTCCTTGGCGAGTACGCATAATTGATTTGAAGCGCTCCCCAACAGGTCTCGGAGTGCATTTTTGGAAAGTCACACACTCCAAACTAGACTGCACTCCATTCCCAGCCGCCAGCCTCTGTGGAGAGCACCCATAAATAAAGACAAGCATCTATAATGTATCAGTAGTAGCAGTATTACCTTATCGATTCCCCACCGTGGGAAGGTCCCTTTATCACCCAAACACCACGTGCGATTCAATACGGAGAGCGAAAAACAATCGGTACCCGTGGCGGCAACACGGAGCAATCAGTGACGTGCAGTAAATAATGATTCGGGGGGGGGGGGGGTCGACCTGTGCCGTGAAAAGAAGTGAAGGCATTTCCAGAGTCGTTCCTGAGTCGCAGAGTTAAGAAAATAAAGGTGCGCGGAAATACAGCCGCATCAAATATTCATATGCTCCTCCAGACATCCAAATAAATGAGTGTCAAATCAATAATTTTTGCATCGTTCTGTAGGCACAGTCTGATTCATTCTGCACCAATTGGCATTGTTACTTACTTCAGCATCACTAATTCGCAATATTTCAAACCAATCCGTGGGGTCACAAACGAGCTGAAACCGCTGAGAAATATGTTGCATTTTCCTCAGAATAAAGTCGATTCACGCTTTCGGGTGGCATCGCATCAATACGCACAAACAACATCAAAGAAATATACACAAACATAACAACCACTCGACAAAACAACACTGCTCGCCCCCGTGTCTCGCACATGTGACTAAGTAAGCCCATTACTGCCAATGTTCCTCATCACGTCTGTTTTGTGGTACATAATCGAATGTCGTCGCACTGTGTCCTATTGACAGCTCGGTAACCACAGCAAGTCATTAGAGCAGAGGGAGCAGGAGCAGGTGATGCAGACAGGTGAGCCAAGAGTCACATGCATCATCATCTTCCTGGTATGAAAATGAGGGGGCGTGTTCTCGATTATATGTATATGAATATATAAATAATAGTACCAATACTGTCAACATAGGCTCAGTCACTGTTGCGTGCACTGATTCGATGATGCAGTGACTTCTCGAACATTTATTTAAAGGGAATCAACATCAAGTTGAGTGCAGAGGAAAATGTAAATAAACTGTAAATAGCATCTTCTGAGATAATGTGATGTCAGCGGCAGCCTCAAACATGTTTAGTCAGGTGTAGATATGATTAACTGTGCCATGATGGAAGGCACACACACACACACATACATTTTTTGTTTTGCCCATACAATTCACAGCATACATTAGCATTATAAATAGATCGACTCTAGCTCTAGGGTATCGTAGCGTAGGAATTTGCATTGTTAATGTCCACGCTCAAGCAAAAGGGGCAGGAATATGATGTGTGTGTGTGTGTGTGTATGCCATTTGCAGTTTGATGACTGGGCATTAGTAACTTTTGTTTACTCCCCACAACTAACAGGTCAATCCATGCATCACTGAAAGGTAAATAATGTCCCTACCAGCTATGAGTGCTCACCTTCCTTAAATCAGTCAATTAACTCAAAACTAAACGTACCTGTCTGCGTAATTGCGTCCCTGATGCTTAATTATCTGCATAGATTTCAGTCAGATGAAGCCTGAATCTGCCAGATGTGTGGGAAATAAATAAATAAACAAACAAACAAACACACCGTAGAGCTGCAGCTTGTTAGTGCTTGGATGTCGATGCATTATGAGAGGCGAGACTTCCAATATGGAACTATTTGGAGGTAAAAGCGGCCACAGAGATCGGATCTACGTCTTTTGACTACAAATGCGAGGAAAAATGGGAGGGCGCGTTGGCCGGCAGCGTGCATAAATATTTTTCTGGCATGGCGGCGTATTCACAACAAATTACAAATGCACGCGGACGCTGAATTATTATTATCCCAACCTGCCAAAGTTAACAAGCCAAATATAGGGATGTGCCAGATCACAGTCACTGTGAGGAGATATTAAACCGGGGACTTCTGTAGCCTATTTATATACGGTATAATCAAGCGCGTTTTGGGAAAGGGGAGCCGGGATACTGATGCCGTTGTCATACGATAAATTAAAATAAAATGTCGGGATGAGAGGCCAACTCGGAGTCCTTTATGGGGAGATGAATGTTGACATCTGATAGCTGGCTCCTCGTGTTTGCCGAGCAGAATGAACAGCGCATAAACCCGGCGCTCATGTTTAACTATTTCTTCGGGCCCCGGAGCTGCTCATGAAAATGAGAGAAGGTAAATTACGGGCAGAGCACAGACGAGTCCATCAGGCTTAACTAAATTTGCAGCTAAATGCAATGGGGGATTGCCAGCCGCCTGATGAATTCCCCCCTCAAGTGGCTGCACCAATACAGCCACTCCGCAGATGAGGGGTAGACATAAACATACCACGATGGGCTTTAAATATGTAATAATTCATTGTTTGCCCTCAAGAGACAGATTTTCATAAGGCTTCCATGTACTCTACAGCCCCAGACTGGAACTAAATCCGTCGGGAATGTAAGAAAAATTTCCATCCTCCCCTTCAGGCCCAGCGTGTCTGCATTGTATGCCGGTCCTGATGGCGTGCCAGTAACGGTCAAGTGTTTCCATTACAGGCTTAATATATGCATCCTCCACCCCAAAGTAAACTTTTCACCTTGCCTCAGTATCTTTTGGCAGGCGATCAAATAAAGATTCAAAACAGAAAAAAAAAAATCAACCAACTCATCACGGTTAATGAGGGACGGTGCATCAGAGTCCAGGGGACTACAGGCTAATCGTTGCAGAGATACTGATTAAATAGGAGATTGGAATGAAAAAAGTAATACGGCTTATTGTGGCAAAACATCAAGAAACGGCCCACAAATGTGTGTAAAACACATTCGAAACGAGCTGAACCACCTTCCTATTAATTCCAGCTGCAAACATGCCAAAGCACTCCGATACACAGAGGAGCGGGCTGCATCAGTTATGACTTCTGAAAACACAACAACAGCTGAAGCAGCTGTTCAGGGTGAAGAACTCTAACAGCCACGGGCTGGATTTTCATAACATTTACCCCAGGCTTCTTCCAGAGCTCATCAGCCCTTCAATTTGTCCAGCGCTTAAGTGCAAATACCTGCACAACTAATAACGATCCATTATGACTGGCCAGCAACTTGTACTACAATAAAACTCAAAGGAACTTCCTTGTGTGCAAAGTCTCCAAGATGGTGGCTGCTACAGCTACCAGCCTAGCATGCACTGTTTCTATGCATAGTTGTGCATCCTGCAGAGGTGCAGAGTCAGGTACTTAGCCATATAGCATTGTGCAGCTAATCTAATCACCTGTACGTGCCCTAGACAAAAAGGTCAAGCCCAAAGACGCCCTCCCTCACCCCCAAGCCTGACTCAGCTAGCACCGACAGCACTATTTCACTTAAGTTCAATCAGAGTTTCTCCCTCTGATTAAAATGTTCTCCACGGTCCTGATAATTAGCCCGTTAATTGCCCCTACTTTTGGAAATGCATTTGAGCATTCAATTGATATGCAACACAAATGAGCCCTCGCAGGTTTCATTCGGCGGGTCCCAGCTGTTGGATAAATTCACCGCCGACGGAACTCGAGAGAGAAAGACAATCTGATTTTTATGGGATTTTTTTTTCCCTCCCCCACTTCGTCTCATTATTAGATGCATGCCGCATGATAGCATTATTTAAAAACCTGACGTGTTCGTCTGAAACCGTGACTGTATAGTGGAGAAACGCCGCCTCCCCTCCGCCAAGTCTTTCCACTTTTAGCCCGGAATCAATAATGGAATCGGTGATTATCTGCTCTACAAACCTCTGCAGAGAGAAACCTCAAGGCAAGTCGCCCGGTGAGCGATTCCACCTCAACTCGCCCGGAAACGTCCAATAACGTCCACGTGTCCACAAACACGCCAAACGCCTCCCTTTTCCTTTCACGCCAGGGTCATTCCGATGGTGTTCAATATGCATCGCGTGGGGAAAAAGGTCAGGGCCCCGTCTCCTACCACCCCCCACCCCACACACACACCTCCTTCCCTCCTCCGTTCCCCTCCCTCTCCAACGCTTTGACAGTTTGAGGCTGAAAACCCATCAGGCTGCTCGCTTCCACGCATGAGAGAATTCCTGTTAAGGCTCCCACTGAGGAAAAATGGGCCCTGCCCCTTAATTTACCGCCTGAGTCAAGAGGAAGGCCCGTTGATGCATTTGGAACTAACTAGCTGTGTTCGCAGACCCATCTCTCTCTGCTCGTCCCATTTTATGCCGTTCTTCTGTATTTAATAAACCCTCACCTCGGCTCTGGCCTTTCGACGAAGGTTCGGCTGTTTCGAGACAGATACCGCTCCTCGTCTTTTTTTTTTTTTTGGGCCACATCTTTTTTTTGTTGACTTAGAGATACATTCAACACAGTAATACCACTGTCAAGTCCCTTGATCTCAGCCAATTGGAATTTTGTCATGTAGGCAAATACTGCTGATACACGAGCTGCTCTGGTACTTTTAAGTGTGTTTTTTCGACATATATTTTTGGCGTAATGAGGCACAAGGCCTCCAGTCTAATGGAGGCCACACACGCACATAATTTAGAGCCTCTAGTTGACCGAAACATGCATGTTTTTGGACTGTGGGGGGAGATCAAAGTACCCAGAGAAAGCCACACACACAGAGAGACTCCACATTAAAAGTCAAATAAAGCGTCTTGGACCAGCGCTGGGTACCTTCTCGCCTGACAGCGCTATCCGCCAAGCCAGAATCCAGAGTTCAAGGAGAGAAAAAAAAAAAAGAAACACAAAACCATTAGTCCTCAAACCTCAGTTCGGTCCATGTCTGCTTTGCATTGCAGCCAAGGTGTAGGTTCATAATTATTTGTTGCACAGCTTGCAGTCAGGGTAAAAGTTTCTAGTTTTTTTTTTTTACTCTTTTTTCTGACTTGGCTGCTCCTGCGAGAAAAGCAAAAGTAAACAGATACTTGGCATATTTGTTCAAAAACAAATTTGTTAAGAAAATACAGCGGGACAGCTCTGCAATAACGAGAAAAAAAACAAGGAATTCTACTGTTGAGTGGAAATTAACAAGGCTTTTAACGAGGTCTGGGTATCTACACATTATAAACTGCATAACTTAAAGCCACCGAATTGTTAATTGTAATTGATCTTTTGGAGTTGATTTTGCGGCCTTTGAGTTAAGAGGTACTTTGTTCATTTTCACCTCATTAGACCCCCCCCACACCCCCACCCCTCCTCCATCCCTCTGCTCTCGTCTCTCATTAAGAACCTTTTACCGGGAAATCATGCGTGCTCTTATTGCGGAGAAGCGGCGACAGGAAATGTGACGAGGAAATGGACTTCAAGGGCTTTCTCTCTCTCTCTGGTCTCTGGGCTCGGTCCGCCGTTCGTTAGAGCCACCTGCGCCGCACACACTGGCACGGACCGGAGTGTGAGAGGCAGCCGGGGCGCTGAATCCGCCATAGCAACAAGTGTTGCTAGGGAAGTAAGGTGCAGGCCCACTAGTCGCACTGCTGTCCAGTTGTTAATGCAGCTGTTCTGGCACAGCTGTGAAACCCCCCCCCCACCCCCTCCACCTCCCTGTCCTCGCCTGTTTTAACCCCCCCCGCGCCTCCATCACAACCACCCATATCACCACACTGGGAGCCGACCACATTCAGCGAGACCGTATCCATGGAAACGTGCAATTATCCAAGACATCAACAATTCATGCTGAATAATTTTATCAAAGACTCACACACTCTCTCTCACACACACACACACACACACACACACACACACACACACACACACACACACACAGTTCATGTTCCATCTACCTCATTTAGTTCTCTGCTCATCATCCGTGTACGTGTCTCAGCGAAAATGCATGTTTTCTGGGGGTAAATATAGCGTGCGGGCGGAAAATTGCTGCACACGGGTGAGTGTCAGAGCCAGACTTATCAGCAAAGAGCGGCCTCAGATCTCCCATCTCTCATCTCTCATCTCTCTCCCCTTCAGCTCCAAAGACCCGAGAACGGGGCATCAAGGATCGCGATTTATTTGCCTGTTTTCCCCTGCGATCAGCAGCATTGTTGACTTGGAGTGCGCGCAGAAAACACGGCCGTTTTCCCATGGTGCAAAAACACGCATGTTCGGATCGAGACAGAGCTCCCGAACAACATATTCAGTTTTTAACTTGGCTGCCAAAAGGAAAGCGTGGCCTTTTGTTCCTTTAGTTTGGTCTGGTGTGCACGCACTGAGGCGTAGTCTACAGAAATTCTGCAGATTTGTGTACTTGCTCGGGTACTCTGCCGATTCTTCAGCGTGGGTGAAGCTATTAAAGTACAATGCGGTTATAATGAAGCAAGATGTTGCAGAATGCTGACAGGTGGCCGAAAACATTTAAGACAATATAAGAGGTTTGATGACAAGAAAAACAAGTACTATGTACTCTTAAATGCAATCTGTCATTAGCCTGTATTTTGGAGGTTAAGACACAGGTTTACCTAAATCTGACTCTCTGGATCTACTGCACCTACTATATATTCAAACTGTTATTTCTGAGGCACCCGTCTATCAATCCACACGGTGGAGAAACTCCAATTAGCAGTGAGGCTCCTCACTTCCTCGTCTCTTCCTGGGGAAGGATGGTGGAAGTGGTGGGGAGGCGCCCTCTAATTGGGTGCGTGTGGCACATGGAAGCAGCGGGTACAAGCGCCAACTCTGGATCAGCTGACGGCCTCACGCAGCAGGTAGCGGCGGTGGGCCGCCTCCATATTGTGCCTCGTTAGGGATGAGTGTTAATAAGGCGAACTGGGACAGAGGTTAATTTCCACACGTCCCCCGCAGACACATCGGGACACTGGGGAACCTGTTTAAAGTGCAGGGTGGACTGTGTGTTTTTTTTTTTTTGCTTTTGTTTTTAAAGACTTGGTTTCACCTGGATAGATAAACCACATTTGCTGAACTGTTCAAATAGCGCCCCACCAAAATAAACATCTTCAGCTGGGTTGAGATCTGGCGACTGGAAGTAATGAGATATGATGAACATTGACATGATTCCCAGCGTTCAGTCCCTCTTGTGCACTCAATGAAAACGTTTTGTGCTTTTTAAGTTGTTTTTTTTTTCTTTAAGCTCTCCATTTTTGGGCTCTGCTCATTATTTCTGCCTTCGGAAACTGTCAGACTGAGGCTCAAACCCATCCATGTCGGGCCAAGAGCATCATGAAATTGTTAAGTGTAATCTTTGGAGTTTGTTGATTTCTACCAAGCGTGGTTTTATTGTAGAGTTAGACGACTTAGAATCTTTTTTAGATAGAGCGGACTCATTCTTTGCAGATTCCAGAAAAGAAATCCATTAAATGCAGTTAATGCAGTGTTTTAAAACACAGCAACAAGAGTCTTGACCATTATATTTCCACATTACTTGTCCTTATTTTAACAACTGAAACGTTTCCCTCCCAAGGAAATATGATTAAAACTGACACAATATCCAACTCTGGACGTATTTGTGCTTTTTTGTTTTTCCTTCTTTTTTTTTTCTCTCCGTTTTGAGGTTTCACTCATTATTTCTGCCTCTGGAAACTGTCCGTCAGACTCAAACTCAAACCTCCCCCCACTGTCTCTTCCTCTTCATCTGCTTCCCCATCCTCGCCTGGGAAAAGTAAGGGTCGACTCCGTCCCTCTCTCCGGGGAGAGCGAGAGAGTCAGGTCTCGGATTACATAAGCCAGAAGTGGCACCATCGGGCGGGGGCGAGTGTCAAACACGGGCGCGTGTCCTTAGTGTGTTCACATACGCTTGCACATGCACACGCTGTCATGAGATGCAGCTGTAGGAGCGTACGGCTTTTAGCTCTCCCTCCCGAGACGCTGAGAGTGTAGAGGATGTAGCGCGATTGTGCTAAAAGGGTAAATAATGGAGGGTTTTTTTCATTTTCTGGATGGCAAATAAGTATGTTTTGTTTATGACAGATACATCATGCATGTGGAGGTAATCAAGGCTGTCCTAGATACATTACAGTCGCGCAGGCACATCCAGTGCAGAGAATTATTTACTCATGAGATTGATTTTTTTCCTTCACTTGGAGAGGATTGTCCAATAGGAACGCACTAGGAATGACGACCTGGGGGTTTCTCTTGCAATTGGAATCTTGCCATTTGGGGAATCCAACATGAACACTGACTAAAGCCTTAAGTTGGGGTCTGAAACGCTGAGAAAACTATGATAGACAAGTTCACAAAATTGACTGAAGGTTTACCTTTCAACATGGTGAAAATAAGAACTGATAATTCCTGATTTTGGTGCTTACTGTACATGCTTTTTTGTGTGACGAAAGTCACTTCAGACATCTGCTAGATGACCAAATGTAATGCATTTCCTGCAGTGTGAATTGTGTCTAAAGTTGGCAGAAATGGATCTAAACGCCTTGTTTAGAGCTCCAAATCTCCTCGGTGCTTCCTCATACATTAAGGGCGGCATTTGTCTGCGATTACACGCCACAAGCGTTCCCGCGTAGGGGAGAACAATGCGAGCGCTGTAATACACCCTCTTGCCTTCACGGAGGTTACGCTTACGCAGCTTTTGTCCCAACCTATAGCAGGAAGCATGAATGAAGCGGAGCGGAAACATCCCGCGCTAAAGCGGGATGCTGGCGCGTAACAGTCTGAATAACCTTGGCCGGCGTTGGGAACGATTTCCTCCTCGAACCGGAGATTATGTTTGTAAAGACGGCGGCGGGGATAAAGAGATTTGTTGCATCGGCATTAAGCGCCGGAGTGCATGTTCGAAGGTAAAGTGGAGATCCGATAACTCGTCTTCCTCTCGCCGCTTTTCAAAACTTTTCCCGGTCGAGGGACCGTAGAATCTTTCAGCAGATTCTGTAAAATGCCGGGACTTTGCTTCGTAGCAACGCAGCAAATTGCTCCGGTGCCCAAATGGGGCACAGAACGCTACGCAGGTAATGACCACTTACCTCCAAAAGGTTTTAGCAAAATAAAGTGGATGATATGCTGTGTGTGTGTGTGGCCATGTCTAGCTCCGGAAAATATCTATTATGTCGATCACAACAAATAGAACTGTGCACGGGCCTCTTTGTCTTTCATAGAGACTGAAATTGGACTTCTATGCTGCAGCAACAGCAAATTGATTCTTCTTCTTTTTCTTTTTGTTTTTCCATCGTCTGCTTCAGACATTAGAGGATGTATGACAAAACATCTTGAGAGCATTTGCTTACTCAGTGTGATTTTCCTCCCCCCACCCCCCCACCCCTCCCGAAATGACGAATTAAGATTGAACGCGAGACAAGGAAGCGCCGTGTGAGTTCACTTGCGGAGATGGAAGCAGATGTTCTGGGACAGTTACGGTTATAAAAAAAAACCATAAAAAACATCTTTGCGAAACATCTTCTTTGATGTCAAAACTTCAACTTGTTCCACTCCACTTTTATTCAATCATTTTTATTCTGCTGCATTTAAAACTCCCATCCTAATGAACGTGCTCTCGTTCCTGCACCTTGGGCGGATGATTGGCTGGTTGGGTTGCTAGGAAATGCCTGGGTTTCATTAATCATTCATGGTTGTTCTAAGTGTTTGTAATCCATTCTGTTTGTAGCGGCCAGCACTCAAGACCTTTGATCCTGTAATCACCAGGAAATCCTGAGAGCTTGAACACACGTGAGCCCTCTCCAACAACCCAAGTGTACCTCTTCTGCTTCCTTTTTTTTTTTTTTTTTTTTAAACAGTATTGCCAAGCACATAAAAGCCTTTTCCGTGAGCCGGCAAATATCTTTCACTTTCTGAACATTAAGATTTAAAGTCCTGTCCCGGGGCTTCGCGCACACTACAGATGCGCTCTTTGTCAAAGCTGTTTGAGTTGGTGCTGTTAGCCAGCTTCTCAAAGCTTTTCTTTTTTTCCTCCTCAGTATCATACACACTCCCCGGTTTCCTTCCACCCGGCAACAAAGAGGCCCGCGGCAGTGAGGGAGATCTGTCGAGACCAAGTCTAATCTATAGCTACACATGCGCGCCGGGGATTGATTACTGCTTGTGTTAAAACAGAGCCTATAATCCCAATCTGTTCCCTCCGCCACATTTGATTCCAAATTATCGCCACCTTGTAAAAAAAACGACTTGTTGCAAGAAAACAAATAAAGCGCCACCGCTTTTAATCTCTTTGTGCCGGTTATGGACGTGCACGTCTTGCGTCTGCCGGAGCTTATTTACACCGCATGATGGCCCCATCATGCGATCCTTAATCGTCCCGAATTTATCACGGGTTTTTTCGCTCAGGTCCTAAGTGTTTCAGTTCCGCGTCATTTGCGTGACTTTTCATTAGCGCGCGGCACTAAGACGCGCTTGTTTGGCGGGGGTCGGCGCATGTCGCGATACGCTCTCCCAACGACCCCGAGTTGAGACTTCTGAGTCGAGCTGCCTGGATCGCCTCTCCTCCCACCTCCCGACCGGCGCCGAGTATGAGCCGTACAGTATTTCACCCACCACGGCCCATTTATCTGATCCAATCTCCGTCCTGTAATTGAAACTTTTATTGAGATGAAGGGGGGAGGGGGGATAATAGTTGTAAAACGTGCTAACTGGCGCCTCACACCACGCGTGATGTAGAACCGTCCGGAGGCATCATAAAAAAAAAAAAGAAAAAAAGAAAAGAAAAAAGATCAAAAGTGTGAAATGCTGCCCCGCTCCCAGCGTCATGTATCAGGCGGGCGCCATTAAGGCGCTCAGCCCGCCCGTCTCCGAGTGCAGCCGAGGACATGCCCCATTATTAATAAGCACCTCGGTACACAAAGGCGCCGTTTGTTCCCCTGTTGTGGCTCTCGGAAAGTCTGTCTTCATTACTTTTAAAAGGAAAATTGATGTGCGGCACATCAGCCATGCAAATCCAATCACGGAACATATGCCGAGACAGTTGTGTGATTATAATCAAGCAGCTCGTGAAAAATGTCTCGCGCAGAGTCTATGGCTTTATCCCCCCACCCCTTCTCTGCAGACGTTGTGCTGACTTAAAGTCACACTCTATTTGGCTGATAACTTGTTAAATATAATAAAAATAAAGTTTAAAAAAAAAAGGAAAGCGGTACACCTGCCTGTCAGCGCGGGCCGCCTAGTCGGGAGGTTTCCATTCTGCTGAGCTGCGACTTAAACGGAACTAAAATGACAGAACGAGACGTGGATGTCTCTAATGCAGAGAAATGGAGCCGCAAAAGTTTGGAAGTCTTTTATGTTTGCGTCTCTTGATGATTTCTGCAGCATGATTGATCCCCCCCCATATCATGGAGAGTGTTGCTGTTTTCCCAAATGCAGATGCTACTTATGTCAGTGATACATTCACTGTATATTTCACACCCACAAGTACAGAAAGTGTCAAAATACCATATTGTCTATCTATAATGTATGATACCTCTAGTATATGATATATAGTATTACCTACATAATACTGCAAAGATTTCATGTCCCTTTTAGGTGTTGGACAGTATCCATAGCACGTCTACTTTTTCTATTCACATTTTATACTTGCATTTATATGCTAAATACTGTTTTTATTCACTGTATGCGAGCTGTAATACACGCTACACATAAATTTCCCCAAGGAGGAACGAATTAAGTATATCCCGCTCTGTACTTTGCAACAGCAATGGGTGCTGAACAATGTGCTGAATGAGATAGAAACGGAAGAGAGAAATAAAGGGAAGTAAAAGAAAAATAACTGATATAAAGTCGGATTATTTCAGTTTAGACGGACCCCTAACTTTAACTTTATATCTTACCGGAATACTTTAGACTGAATGGAAAATAAATTCCCCTCATGTGATTCACTTTTACGGCACAACAACGTTTCCCCAATATCTGTGTGCTCTCCTGCAGCTCTGCTTAAAATGGACGAACCCTTAAACCCGTAAGCTCTGAAAGTCACGCCGGGGTCACATTCAGTTAAAAATATGCAAAACATTTTGATAGCCTGGGTCATCTATGGACACTAATATGCATATAAAAGACTTTTTTCCCACCTCCCCGAGCTGCGGTCCCAATTACAGGCCCCAGGTCCGCGGTCTGATCTTTCTACTTGACCTGCTGTCCATGTCCATGCACACAGAGGCTAGGTTGGAGGGGGGGGACACTCTCTGCACTTGATTTGCTCAGCGGAAACTACTTGAGACTATGCAGTGTTTGCAGAATCACCTCTTTGCGTGCTCCAAAAACGCCTCAAACATTTGATGGATGGCTCCCAGGAAACCCTGTGGCCTCCAAATAAGCTATAATGTGATTCCACTTCGCGTGTGATTTCCCTCCGTGACCCCGCCCGAGGAACAATCAGCAACTTTCAGCAAAAACATGGTGCCAAGGTTCAAATATCCAGAAGGTGAGAGAGAGAAAGAGAGAGAGAGAGAGGAAAAAAAATAGAAAGACAGCACCACAGCCTGGAACAACATGACCCCCGAAAAGACCTAATCCAAGGCTACCCTCGTGGAAAATGCTACATATGGCAAACTGAGGCTCCTCGGGGCTGTTTATCACAAGACACAACACGGGCCAACACAGGTAGTGTGACATCTGTGCTCCGATGCAAATACTTCAATATGCTTAGATCTGCAACAGAAAATAGAGCACATGGACTGGTTGTACTATCGAACCATATGTGCCGGTCACGGCCACATGGTAGATGTGTGGTTAGAGCTGATGGTTAATAACAAGAAGGTCCCTCTTGGTTCCAGTGCTGACACTGGTTCAATTTCCAGGTCCAGGACATGGAAATGTGGATTTTGCTATTGTTCCCTGTAGTGATTTAATCACTGGACACTCTAAAAGTGACATTTAGTGAAGTCCTGTTGTTTTCAATGGGTAGTCCTTTGTCAAAATGAAAATAAAAAGGTTCAGAATGAATCCCTATGCGCAAATAAGCACTGGAACCGCTCTGCTCTGGTGGAGAAGAGTCTCATGTTCTCCATGGCAGGTGCAAGGGTTCCAGACAGAGCTAAAAACTGACTTTTTCCCCTTACATTTTTCCAACATGTGCAGACCTCAGGGAAGTGAGAGCAGACCGCGGCTGCTCTGCTCTGACCCGGGACTGAACTGGACATCAAGAAACTCTGACCTGGCAGCTCCTCCAGGCCACGCAGAGTCTCTCCCTGTCTCGACGGTCACAGACACTCGCGTCAAAATGAAAGGGACACTACCTTCCCCACTCTCCATTTAACTCCCTTTACTCTGTCCTTTACTCCATCTCTGTCACTTTCTTTCCTTCTTCCTCCTCTCCCCTTGTCCATTACAGTCATTCTTCCTGTCACTCTTCGTCTCTCTCTCTCTCTCTTTCTCTGGTTTCTGGAAGACAGCCCTCTGCTGCAATTGAAGACTTTGGCTTTTGTAAAGTGAAAAACAAAACACAATGTTCCTGATTCTCAGTACAAAATTGATCACTTACTCCCTTCCTTGTTTATCTCTTTATGCCATCGCCTCTGGCTGCGATCCTTTAAGAGGAGGAAGCCGAAAAACATTTCACTTCTTCAGTGTCCTTTGTTTCCCACATTTTTTTATCGAGTTTTAATTAAAATGTGAGTGAGAATGCAGAGGTTTTGTTTTCAGTGATCGACGCAAAGTTTGCACAATATTCTGCTTTAATGTATGCAAATGGGACTTTACTCTTCCAGTTCTAGCGATATTATGTGAACACTTTAAAGATCAATGTAGAGAATGTGGCATTTCAGATCGTTCTTTTAAAGAACAGGTTGTTCTTTTACTAAATGTCACATTATGTTTTAGTAGCTTTTTTTTTGCAATTTCATCTGGAGCTTGTGATTAATACTGATGATAAGTGCGTGATGTAACCTTACATTTCTTACCTGCTCTGAGCCCATGGTCCAGCAGGGGTCCTCTCCACGGGGTCTCCATCGGGTTCAGCCACTTTAAATAAAGAGAAAAATAGGAGAAAAATAAGTTTTGAGGCTTTGCTGTGGAACACCAGGTCTCAGTAATCACAGATTTGAAGGAAGGGGTCCAATAAAAGAAAGACAAATCAGAGTTGATCGAATGGGAACCACTTGCAGAGTTATCATTTGATAATGTTGCGTGCATATGCGACACACACATAAAACAACACAATAACCCTGCAGCCCCCCCCCCCCAACCACAACAGACCACACAAAACAGGGAGCCAGCGGCTTCAAAGGCTGCGGGTGACTTCCTTCAGATCTGTGCTCAGCGTGGTATCGCCACGCGATTGTCTGCACGCTCAGACTTCACACGGCCCGACTCTTCCCGCCCGGGAATGCTGATAGGACGCGTCTCGGTCGCAGAGCTTTGCAGATACCTGCTCGAGCTGTCCGCTAATGCCTCTTATCGAGTGGAGATGCTGCTGTGTTTCTCCCGGCCCGATGCAAACAATCCAACTTTTCTCATTTGCATAATGGGACGACGGTTTATTGGAAATTAAAACGAGCAAACTATGGCGCCGCATTATTAGCGAAACGGCTGTTTTATGGGAGTCAGATTTATTGATATAAGTGCGCCGTTGGTGGATTTAACAGCCGAAACCAAACACAAACTAATTTTAGATTCATAACAGAGTTATTATCTCTTGAAACCACCTCTTTTGCCTGCTTGCTTTGCATAAAGCAGGTGCAGACGCGGCCCTGAATAAATTCTGCTTTAGCTTGTCTGATATTTGTCTTTTTTGCCCATTTCGTTCATTTGTCAATTCTTGGTGGAGACCATAACACTCCATTCCAAGAAACCCCGGCATCTTCAGTTTCATCGAGCATCCAAAGGTGTCTCTCAGCCTGTCGAGCCATGTCTTAAAGCCGCACAGGCACAGTCGCTGCATTTAATTATTCCATTAACTGAGCCTAATGTGCTGCATAAACACTGTAAAAGTAACGATCCATCACACTCTTACAGGCCTCTTTTTCTAATTTTTATTTTTAAATAAAACTGATCTGCCTGTGATAAACCCAGCCATGCCAATCATGAGGACTTAGAAACCAACTGATGCTCCATCTCATTAAAACTCTGCTAGTTTTAGATCGTTTTAGAGGTACCTATATGTCCCCAGAAGATCTCAACATGCATGCTTTTGGACTGTGGGAGGACACCTGAATAAAAACGATGGTATCAGTCCAACATGGATTCGAACCTGGGACGTTCTTGTTGCTCCGACCATGTGGTCACTATGTACCCAGAGAACCTGTGTCATACTAAAAAAAAAAGTATAGGAACCACATGACTGGAATCATTCTGTGAAAATCATGTGAAAATGTAAACTATATTAAACTGAGTAGATGGGTTCGTTTAATAGGAGTGTACTGTAAGGCTGCAAATCCATTTCTTTTTCCTTTTTTTTTTTTAAGTCTTACTTGCAGTTTGGCACTTTGCTTCCAATTCTCCAAAGATAAATACACACAGACATCTCTCTTTCTCTCTCTCTCTCTCCCATTTTTTGGGGGGGGTTTGCAAGGAACAAAGAAACGTATTTATTCAGTTTGCCCTAGACGTGTTTGTCGCTTACACTAAAATTATATCAGATTCCATGCTTCAATTTGTTTAACTAGTCTCGGCTGGTGTTTGGAAATGTATTCTATATGTCTATTTGGTTAACAGTTTAAGGTATTTCCCAGTCGGTATTACGTGCCACAAACCGGGCCGGATTTGCACGGAGCGCGGGAGAAGCAATAAGGGAGGAATCAGATTTGTGACCCCTAACAGAGGCGCGCGCAAGGGCTCCAACGTTAAAAACGAGCGTTTACGTCGAATCCTGATCTCATCTGGATGGGAGCGAGGGGACCACAAAAGGCTCGTTTCTGGCTCGCGTTTTGCCTGGATGGGAATCCGGGCCCCTTCCTCTCGGGTTTCAATCCCACGCAGCTCCGCATTAACAAGGAAAGGGGAAGCGTCCTGGGCATGCCTGTTAGCATTCTCATTTCCCACATCACAGGGGACCTGAACCGCTCATCTCCACGCTAAATTGGAGCCTTTGCGGAATAATCCTGCGTGTCAATATTGCTCACGCCAGTGAAACCCGCCCGCCTTCTTATGGCGCCCGGACCTGTACTCCTGATCAACACCTCATTAAGCACACTCAGGTCTGCTTAAAGTCCAATTCGGAGCAGATTTCCCAAGACAGCCAGACAGGCAGACAGTCATGGACATGGGCGAGGTCAATACACACACACACACACACATACACATACTTAGGAGTAAGAGCCGTGTTGCACAGCCCTGTATCCCGATAGGAAATTGCCTCTTTTACGAGTTTTAAGGTGATTACATTCCCCGGGCTCTCTGTTTGCACATGTGATGGCCGGCGTGAGCGCAAATTGGTTTTGGGACAGATCACATCGAGAGACATGACGATACATTCGGATCCAACACGCGCCTCGTAAAAGACTTTACGAGGCGTGGATATTCCAGGGAATGACCTTCTGGATCCGGTCGTAGGTATGAATTGGAGGGAACGCAGACAATTTACCAATGTGGAAGTGTTTGCTTTGCCGGATTAAATCGATGCATTTGTTATCGGCGCTCGTCTCAGATTGACAGAATTTCTCATGGATTCCAAAGTAGACGCCTCGAAACAAAAGTTTCCCTCCTCCGTGATGAATCGCGTCTACTTTCCGTGATCCGATAAGGCGGCTGTGATCGCCGTGTCTGACAAACTTCAGACGAACAAACGATGACTTATCGTCCCACGGCAAAGAGAAACAGCAAGGTCAGGATGGGGAAATAATTACGTTTCCCGTCCTGGGGACAGAGAACGAGGGCAGGAGTGGAAGGCACAGCTTTGTCTTAAGTAGTCCTCGCTGTTTGTCATTTAACACTAACAGCTTGATGATTTGCACAGCCATAACCACTGACAATAGAAGATATGCAAATGATTCATAGCAATCGCCAGGTTTGTTATCCCGTCTTTGTAATCCTCTGAAGGAGATTTTCGCCTCACTGAGAATTTACTCGGCTTTATAAAAGTATGAAAGGAAAGGGTGAGAAAACGGCTTGAATCCACTCTCTTTTTTTTCTCCCTCTCCATCTCTCTCTCTTCCCGTGTCTTTAGCGAAAGTAATGAGAATTTAATGTAAGCATCCGGGCGCTGCACCGCTGAGATAAAATAATACCAATCTTGGAGAAGCCTGTAAACTCATCCCTGTTATTAATGATAAGCTGATGCGGTGCGATTCATCCTGACCCGCTGCTTTGTGGAATCCGTATCAGATAAAAAAATAAAGTAAAAAAAAAAAGAGGCGGCGATCTGAAGAAATCTCACTTTTGCACCATTTGCATTTGATCCCTGTTTACTCGTCAGAGCCTGATGTTCACGGGTTCTGCGATTTTTAATAAGTGACACCGTATGAGTGCCCGTCTCCTAGATCTTTAGATGCTCTCATTAATATAATAGAACTTGAGGCACTATGTGTTATTTGCCTATGTCAACATGTGAGCTAAACATATCTATCTGGGAAGTTGTTTAAAGTTACAACTTTCTTAACTGAGCATATCAACTCAACAGATAAAAACTTCGACCAGTGGCAAATCAGGATGGCAGGACTGGAATAACCCCCCTCGCTCTGGAAGCCACCAAACCTCGGTTTTATCTGGGTGTGATCTGTTAGCAGAGACTCGATTAGCCTCTAGCTGAGGCCACTTCAAGCAAAAACTTTAGCAAATTTCAATTTTGACCACGAGGCGCCGATGTGCCGAGCTGGGAAAAGCACGCTCCCAATACCAAAGAGGTTAAAAGTTCACTATTTTCTGTCTCGACTCAAATGTGACAAGTTAAAAGTTTTCAAATGCGACAGTCGCCGTAACCCCGCCAAAATAAGAGTGCTGTGTGTGTGTGGAGAGGCAGCCAGGCGGATGACAGGAACACCAGTGGACCCTGCTCACACACACACCTGCTCCTGGCAAAACTTCATCATGGCAATTGCCTCCTATTTACTTTGATCTACCTCGACTGTGACAACCCGGGGATTAGCGGAGAGTCCGGGATGCGATGTCACAGAGGATTTAGGGATAGATTTTTGATTTGCCGGCGCTCGTCCCGTTTTGTTTCTGGATGAGACGTGCGGCAGGGATGACCTCAGAGAAGGAAAAAATAAAAAAATGGATTTGGGTATCCTAGCAACCGCCCAAAAAATGGGAGCAGTAATTGTGCAAAAGGCGGGGACAGAACGAGTATACTTTTACCTCTCCTTCTCGCGTCCTCTAAGGAGTAGCGTGCCGCCTTCTCGTTCCCTGCTATTCAGCTCTCTGCCTGACAGTGTTTGAGTGTATATCCCCAGCTGATAAAAAAAAAAACACATTCATTGTCACAGACGGCTTCAAAAGTGCTAGCTGCCAGGTTTTTTTTTGGGGGGGGGGGAGGAGGGGGCGTCCCGTCGAGGTTTACCACCGACTTGTGCCGTCGCTCGGCAAACTTGCCAATCAGCTCCAAAGCGTTTCCGCTTACGAGAAAAAAAAAAAAAAGAAAAACGCAGTCGGATCTGTAAGCTTGCCCTTGGATTGCGGAGATCACCGGCGGTGAGCCCGGGCAAACAACAGACATGTTTGAGAGTGCCGGCCCTCGGAGTCAGGCACCCCCCCCCTCTACACCTCTCCACCACCCTCCTCCCTTTTTAATCTGGCCCCGACACGGCGCCAAACTCCGCGGCTCAAAAGGGCCAAATCCCGAGATCTGAAAGCTTTATCTGCAGATTTCCAGTCAAAACTTCCAGCAAATCTCCCTCCACCCCCATCCTACCCCCCCATCTCCATTCCTCTCTCTCTCTCTGTCTCCCAGCGCCTCAGATTTTCTCTCCCTCCTCGCTTCTTTTTTCCTGCCATGAATACTGATTATTTGACAAAATGATAGCCTTCATTCAGCGATCCAGCAGCTAAGTACCCCTCATCATGTGGTATTTTGGTGCACGGGGGAGAAGATGTGAGTGGTGTAGTAAGCTAAGGTCGGGTTGGAGGTATGGGCGAGGAAAGGGGGGGGGGGGTACATCCAAACCATCATGCATGTTACATACAAAATCCAGTCAATAATCTTAAGAGTTCATCAGCTTGCGTGCCGACTGGGATCACAAAACAAAACTTGAGATTTTGGATTGTATTTAATATGTATGAACTGTAAGAGCAGAAATCATGCTTTAACCCTTGTATTTTTACACAAAGCTGCCCACAGCTTTGGTACTGGCACATAAAACACATCTGAAAATTTCATGAAATATAAAAAAAGAAAACATTTTCACCTCAGGTCTTTGACCTTTCACCTCAGAATACATCTCCCATAGACCCACAGTGAAGATGATGGTTAAGTATAACCACGATTAATATACAAGCTTTTAACTTTATACACATACTACACATTATAATAGCTTGACATTATCAAGATATGTGAATGTGTAAGAGTGAATACTGTGTGTCCTGGCAACTTGTCCAGGCTAGTTGGATGGATGAAACGTATTTGTTATTCCCTCACCTCCCTATGCAACCGGTTTAAAGCCAAGAAAGTGAACAGTGAAGGTGTCGAGCCTGCACCTTCCTTATTTTATTATTATTTTTTTACTATTATGCCTCCACACACTAATCCCCGTAAGACACATGAATGGCAATGTCACCAATAGCACGCGGCACCAAAATAGCCATCAGATTTCCTCACTGGTGTGAGACAGAGATAACACACAAAAAATACATCTTCCATTTGTGTCACAGGGTGACTGGAGGAGGAAAAGGAAAGGGGGGAGGAAGAGGAGGAGGAGGAGGAGGGTGGGGGGGGGGGTGACAAGCCAAATTTGACAAGTGACAACTGGAAATTACTGATGGAACTTTGCCGATGTCAGATGTCTTCAATTATTGATTACGTTTCAAATGATGACACATGCGCACACACTCACTCACACACACACACACACACACACACACACACACACACACAGAATCCATCCTGGCACTAAGAAGAAAGTCTGAAGAACGGAGTTGCGAGAAAATCACAATAATGTGTTTAATTTACTGGGTAGAGAGAGGAATACTGTCAAGGAAATAGGTCGCATTGTGTCAAACTCGCAACAAACAAACAGATGCCTTTTTATGAATATTTACAGCCTCATTAAGCATTCACTTGTGACTTTCGGTAAACTTTGAAAAGAGATCAAAGATGACTCGAAACCCTCAAATTGAAGTAAAAGAGCCAGAGTGAGCGAGGGAAAATCAAATGAAAATGAGACATAAAACATGTTCAGGCTTGCTTTGTATGATTAAATGATGAGCCTGGAGCTACACACACTAATAAAAAAAAAAAAGTACGTTAAAAAAAAGCACGTTAAACTTATAGCCCACATGACATATGGTGCCTCTCATGTGTAATGTCCCATAAAGTGCACGGCTGCATGTATATAATTAAAACTCGATTTAAAAACAGCTTTACATGTGGAATTTGTAATGCGTTTTTTTTTTTTTCTCTGTGTGTGAAATATGCGAAAACGACCGCACGGCCGCCATGCGAGACCTCTCGATGCGGCCGTAATTCCAGTTTTTTATTTCGCGGGATGAAATGTCCCGAAACGGGCTCGCTTAAACTTTTACACATTTGTCGCCAGAGCGGAGCCCGGAAACTGGACTGACGAGGTAAACAAGGCGGCCGTGGAGAGGAGGGGAGGGGAGAAGCAACCTACTGTAGGGCAGGAACAACATATTACATCACTGTGCCCCCACCCCCCTACATCCCCACCCCTCCTTCATCATTGAACACACATGCTCTCCCTGTTCATCTCTCTCGCTTCCACCAAACTTCATTTTCACGCCGTCTTATTTTGGCATCGCCCCCCCCCCCCCCCCCCCCCCCCCCCTCCTGCCCCTCGAGCAGACCCAGCCTGTCAGATAACTGAGCTGCAGCTGACTTACAGTATATGTGTGTGTGTGTGTGAGAGAGAGTGAGAGAGAGTGTTTGAGGAGAGAAAGTGCACACCTTTGATTTTTTTTCCTCTCACTTTTTTTTCGCGCCGAGTGTTTGAAGATTTCCAAGCGTGCTGCCTGTGTACAGATGTGCCTCTGAAGTTGCCTGTCGAGGTGTTTGGCAGCACGTTGCGTAACTCTGACATCACCCTCCATCAGCACTTCTGATATCGGGGGTCTGTTTGTGTTTGTGTTTGTGTTTTTCGAGCATGCGTGTGAATCTTAATGTGGGCCCCCTGGAGGCGCCTGGCGGGGTCACCGCACACGTTGGGGGATGAAGTGGGATCCCCGCAGAGTATTACCCGCCTGCGCCATCATCATGTCCGGTAACGATCCGCAGGGTCAGGAGGAACCTGGCTCGTATTGTCAGCATCCTCAGGAAGCCTCTTCAAATATTTATGACCGACTCGAGCCTGTTCTTCAATATAGCTACGCAAGCGAGAATTTAGACCAAATGAAGGATCGGGGCTGCTCGACGGATAAGTGGACTAGAAATAGAAAGACGTACTTGGAGGGTGTGTTTTCTTTTCCGAGATACTGGAAAAGCTGAGAGCCCTACTGTATGTGTAAGAGTGAGAGATGGATGGCTGTTTAGCTCACCCACAGTTTGGGTATTAAGAAAGACATGCACAAGATCAATCTATTTAGATTCAAAGAGCTGGCGAACATCTGCTCAACCAAAGATATAGTTTCTTTGTCGAGCAGCCAGAAAAACAGTTCAAACAATATGAGTTGGATCCAGATCTGGCCATCTGAAACCCAATGTGCACAACTGAAACAGAGATGGAGAAAGTAGTAGATATAAAACAGGGAGCATTTGATGTAGTAATGACCGTCCGTGGACTGAACATGGTGCCATTTGGAGTCGGCCCCGGCTCTGGTCCAGAACTAATCGCGAGGGAAGCAGGAGGACCTGACAAGATGGTTTTTTTTTACTCTTTAAAGGAAGTGGTGGAAGGAGTAGGGAGGATATCTGAGTTCTGATCTCAGGGATGCTGTGAGCATATGTCGAGCATCTTAAGCAGCTGACGGTGGCTGGTGGGATGACCCCAGCGTGCCGCCATCTGGGTCCTCGCACGCTCGCTCGCTTCGCTCCGTGATCGCTCTAAATCATCTGCACGGCGTCTGAGGTCTCCGCCACTCGATTCCCGAAACAGGCCCGGAAATAGCAACATACTGTAGATTCAAAGCGGAGTACGACTGGAATTATTCCCAATACAACGACAACAGCGAAAAAGGAAGAAGAAGAAGACGCTGGATTTAGCATTTTCGTCGCCGCGGCTCCGTTCCCATGTGAGCGTTTAGACTTAAAACTAATGCAAATGATTCGCAGGCAGCGCACTGGAAGTTATTTGTTTTAACAAATTGTCACCCGGTGTAAAGAATAAAAAAAAAGCGTTGCACATTAGATCACGTCTCTTTGTGGAGGTTGCAGGAGGTACGGGCTGTAGCCCGGCAGGCGGATGATTACAATAACCTCCAATTCCCACCGTGTAATACGAGTCGGGCTGAACGGTGGCCCCGGACTGAACCGAGGGGAGAAACACTGTTTGTCTTTGTTTCGTCTGCAACAAAACAAATGGCGAAAAAAAGAAAAGGCAAACTTGAATATTGGATTATGCTAACGCTCGCGCCTCCAAATGTTTTTTTTGCCTCCGATTTATCAATATTTCATCACTCTCCGGCGCATCTGCATCACAAAAAGCCACGCTGAACCGACTTCTGATTAGATAGTTTGCAACAAAAGAATGACGAAGGAGAGGTTCTTCATAATTAACAATTCAGGGAATACATATTCACCCGATTATCCACCTGTCTTTTTTTAGAAGTATTTGTACAAATCACTCATATAATTAGACTTGAGTAAGTGCACATGTATGTACTTCCTTAGACAATTCTTAGGAGACACAGGAAATGCCTGAAACGCCTCACAAGATCAGTGTGGAGATTTAGATGGACAAAGAGATGCGACCAACATGCTACAAGATGGCTATCATATCAACAAGATGTGCTTCATTTTCCTCTCCAGACATGAGTACGGGCTCTAATGAATTGGTTTTATTTATCTTATTTTTTTCCTCAATCAGACGTTGAATTTTGAGGACAGGTCCCTTGAAAGGCCATCGCCTGCTGCCACCACTGCTGCTGCTGCTGAATTATTGAAAGAATGATTGAAACAAAGACACAACGGGCCTTTCCTCTGCCCGGGGAAAATATGACTTTTTTATGACAGAAAAGTAACAGGTGCAATGTTTTACAGCGGTAACCTGTCACTTGAAGTCTCGGTTACAGAGCAAGCCACTGTTGTTGCGGTTTCTTGTTTTTTCTTTTCCAGCGGAAGCAAGGATGAAATGGAAGTCTTGTATCCCCGAGCTTTTAGCTTTTAGCTCTTTTGTGCTTGAAAGGGAAACAGCGTATCATCGCCACACACACCCGCAGACCGCCGCTAAACCGACCTGACACCTCATGCCACCTCGCATTCTCGCCCACGTCACGGGGGGGGACAAAACCCAGGTTTCCACACCCCATCACATTTAGTACGAGAGCCCTTTTATCCTCTGCCAGAAAATAACAAAAAATAAATAAAAACAAAAATCCCGAAGGCGATGCGCGTGTGCGCGGCGACTTGTTGTTCTTTTTACACAATTGCTTCTAACTCTCACTCAAATGTCACCCAATCAAGTCCAGTTACTTGCAGCTTTTTCATTAGCACAGACAGAGAGAGAGAGAAAAAGAGTGGAGAAAGTGTGGAGAGAAAAAAAAGGAAAAAAAGAGGGAAAATCCCCTCCAGGGTTGTTTGTCTTTGTGATTCCAAAACTAGCGGCAGCCCAAGTTCGGAATTACAACCACCAGTGAATGCTTGGATGTTAATTAAAGAATGCAAATTTCATGTTTCTGGTCCAAGGCTGACACACACTCAAGGCCCAGAGGTCCATGAGAGAACACACACCCTCACACAACACACACACACACAAACATCACAGTATCCAAGCAAACGCCGAAAGACACACAAAGTTTCGCAGGCTTACACTCACACACACACATAGAGGCGCCACTGAAGGCCCTAATCAGCCTCCCTCATCCCCTTTGTTCTAAAAGATAGAGATAAGACAGTCGGCAGAGCAAATGACCTTATGGGGGTAAGACTCAGGAAGCTGATTATACAGAAGTTACATGTTCATAAATATGTTTACCAATATGCAAAGAGAAGGGGGAAAGTGGGTCAGAAGTTTCGGGAAAGTTTGCAAAAGAGTGAAGGGGGCCGTGGGCTGAATATGGATGGCTTGGGTGGACCTAGACACGATTTTAAAATCATGGTATCATTTTCAATGGATAAATACACTTTTTATTGAATTATTTGCAGACCTGTGATTGTGAAAGGATCCTAGCATCAGATTGGCCAGTTTCAGCCTTCATGTGATGCGGGTATATCAACCTCGATATCTTCAACTCGCTGAGCCCGAAATGTCAAATATTTCGAGTGGAAACAGGCCCCTGGAGCTGCATTTAGACTATCATTGCATATTGAGATTCCACCCTCGTTGTGCACAAATTGAATTAATTTGAGGGGGAGCCGCTGAGAAAAGAGCTCAGATTTTACCTACTTAACAGTGACATCGTGACCCAATGCGGTAAAAGAAAAAAAATAAAACATAACACACAATAGACTTTTAAAACACGACTTCATCGACATTCTAATGAATTCTAATCATTCTAATGCACATTACTGAAGTATCCCCGCAAACAGAGCCCAGTCTGGATTGATTTATGCTAATATGTCATACACACACACAGAGAACTGTCACATGTAACACGCATGTTACATGTGACAAAAGCACAGTAGTTGATCTCTGCGGGCTGCCTCTCATATGACTGAACCCATTCAGTGATGGCTTGTTCTCACTTCTCCTTTCTTACAGGCACACGCACACACAAACATATATACACACACTCTTTCACACATATCTGACAGCTCTCAAATCATGCGACCGGGGCTCTTTTGGCATGTGGCATGATTGCTTTGGCATTTGACACGAAACACCAGGCGCTAGTGGGTTACAGTGTGTGTATATCTGGTTGTGTGTGTTGCAAGCACTCCTGAGGAAAGTGTGTGCGTACATATGCGTGCATATTTCCCTTTTCCTTGCGTGGGTGAGTGTCATCAGAGATACAAAAAAAAAAAACACATCACAGCCACGCTGACGTCACAAGATGCAACAGGTGCACTTTGCATCATGTCTCATGGCACCTCGGAGCGTAACATTTCTACGCACAGACTCGAGAAACTCTTGCCCAAGAGGAAAAGAAAAACACATTTATTGCTTTTTCTTCTTCTTCTTCTTCTTCTTCTTCTTCTTCAGCTTCTTCTTCTTCTGCATCAAACTGAATGGTAATCAGGGCTGTGTATGTGAGGAAATAAAACTCCCGGAGATGCGTGGAGAGATATTGCTGAGCTCTCACAAGGATGCATGGGCTCATTTGTGCTGCGCTTACAATTTATTATTTCTTTTTTTTTTTTTTAGAAGATGTCAAGGCAAACTACACGCAGAGGCTGTGGGAAATGTGGTATAGCAAGCAAGTTAAAGACACATCTCCCCCTTCCTGCTTTTTTATGCATGCTATCGATCACAGATATGGAGGGAAAAACAATGGGCGAAGACGAAATGCGAGGGGGGACGCATCAGAGATCATGCAGCGACGTGCCATGTTGCAACCGCGTGTACGGAGCGTGGCCTCGTACTCGCTTTCAGTCCGGTAATAAAAGGAAACAAATCACCTCATCCGCTCAGACAAGCTAACGCGTCATGTTTCACAGCTCCGTGCCCCCGTAAGGCCAAAACTAGATAGATTTTTGCTTTTCTAAAAAAAAAAAAAGAGAGAAAGAAATGCGAGAAAACTTTGTGAGACATGGCAAGCCTGTTGGCTGCGGAGTTTAAAGGCACAATCTGTACTCAGGGAGTGAGAGAGAGACAGATAGAAAGAGAGAGAAAGAGGGAGAGAAAACAAAATGATATAATAGCTTCTCTGACTGAGAGCTGAAAGAGGGATTTGGGAGAGCTGTCGCCTGAACGCAGCATCAAAAGCTAGATGCGACATGACACAGAAAACTGTAATTTTGACATCTGCAGTTTCTCTTTTTTTTCCTGGTTCATTTTCGTTTGAGGAGGCAAACCAGACAACCAGCCAAAATACACAAACGTAACAAAAGTTTTTCCTTAATTGAAACTGTATGTTGTTTCTGCATATCTTTATGAGTAGCAGGAGTTTATATAGATTTTAAACACACTTATTTACGTTTCTCCTCTTCTCTTTCCCCTCAAAACCAGATTCTCTGAGGCCGGCTTTCCTTCCCCGAGAAGCGGGAGAGAATGGGTGAGTGTGTGGGCGCAGCAACATGCATCATCTATGTTTGAGGAGGGGTGAATAACACCTGCAGGTGTGATTAGGTTTAATGCTCCTGCCCCCCAACATCCTGACATAAAATTGCGTGCCATCCTCTACAGTGTCAATGAGCAAACAGCCTGTGCTCTTATGGTCCAACATCACAAAATAGATAGTAGTTATTAGCAGTAATTAGGCTAATGTCAAGTTTTACCAAAATACCAAAATATTGTGTACACAAAGCCTGTTTCTTTTCATATCTGGTGCCACTAAGGGGTTAAAATAACCACTCGGGATTGTTTTCTCTGAGCATTGTCTGGCGAAATGTGTCACTCGCACCATCTGCCATGCAGCTCGTGCGACTGCCCCCCCCCACAGCCCCCCAGTCCAAAAAGACTCCATAGCGGCACGACAGTCATGTCAAAAGCCGTACGTCATTTAGACGTGACAGTTATCTTCCAAAGCCGAATAAACTGCTTGGATTGCACGGCTCGTTTCTTCTGAAGGAGGGGGGGTGGCGAGAGGGGGGGGGACATGAGAAAAAAAAGGTGAAGCGAGCCCGGGCCCGCAATATTCTCTGCCTGAATCAGCCCAATGAGCATGAAGGACAACGGGGCCAAATTTAACTGTGTGTGAAGACAACACTCGGCGAGTTTATGACCCTTGACCTTGGCTGCATCTCTCCAGGCACAGGAGGATGTGTGTGCATGTGTGTGTGTGTGGTGGTGGGGGGTGCTACTCGACACTTGCCGTGCAATCCTGGATGCATGAAGGCATTAATGACTCTTGACTCTACAGTTTGGCTTTGTCAGCCTGGCCAGCTGCGTATTAATCTTCATACTTGTGTGTGCTTGCTTGTGTCTGTCGTGCAGGGGTTGGCTTTGGAGGGAGGTTTAGGGGAGTGGCGGGGGCGAGGAAAGAAAAGAGAGGTCGAGGGAGGGAGACGTGAGTGTCTGTATCTTTAATCCGCGCCTGCTTAATTATAAATCTCTCCAACTGTCACGGATTCCTCGCATCCCGAGAGTTTCTGTTAATATTTCATGCCACCGGCTCAGCCTCCAAACAAAACTAGCGACCGGCAATTAGAGCGATCTGCAGAGGACCCCTTTTCAGGGGTGAGCGGCTCTCGGCGGGCATAAAGACCTGTTTGGCAGAGGGGAAACGGTCCTCGCTCCCTCTGTATCGATAATTTACCCCCCACCGATTGTTAAATGGACAGTTCTTTTGCTGTTGGTGTCTTTGTACGCGTCTCTGTCCACCACGACCGAGCGGTGGCGATTAAATGGCGCCCACGCAACACACATGGCGCCCCAACGCTCGCCGCTTGTAATGGATTATGTGCGGTGCAGCCATTTTGCAGGGGTCACCGGCGCTCAGCGGCGCCCCTCGCCCTCCGCCGACTTCACGACTGCGAGCAGATGAGTCATTCTGGAAAAACGTGATTAATCCGCAACCCCCCCACCGCCGCCACCGCCAACCCTCCCGTCGTCTAACCGTTCGCGACGGCGTCAGATAGATTACCGGGACAGCGGGAGCGGGCTGGAGACGGAGGGGAAGAGACAGGGAGAATGATGAGGGGGAGAAATGGATCCGAGGAGGAGGGGCTGAGTCGCAGAGAGGCGGATGTTAGCACGAGAGGGCGTAGCGGACAAGTTCCACGCGCAAATATCCACCCAGAATTCCTCCTCTCGGCTGTTAGTCCACAAATCGATACTTTCTTTTTCGCCCTCTCAGAGCAAACCAAACTTTCAGAGCGTTCCCGGGTCCCGCAGGGACGCCGCGGCGGTGACCCCGCCAAGTCCTCGACAGCGCACAGGTGACCTTTAGCTTCCTTCAGAGAGACGCCCGGCCGGCCCTTATCAGCCTGTCCCGGCTCTCCTCCTGCCTCCTCTCGTGTCAGGCAGCTATGGTGACCTTTATTTAAGCCAGCAAGGGGATGTACTCTTTCCCAGAGTCTTTTGGGGACATCAGACGACTACTTTCCTCCGCTCAAGACAATTTACCTTCTCAGGTATTCTGTATATATATATATATATATATATATATATATTTTTATCATCCATGCCTGGAGATGTGTCTAAACTCTACTGAAGTTAATATATTTGGAGGGCAAATATGGCACAAGCTTCAATATCACAGTTCTGACAGACAGCGGACCATCTTTGACTGATTTGTAAGTTTAAATAATGCAAATTAAAGAGGGAATTCATGAGACATTCATTCCAAACTCTTCTAGGGACTCTTTAGAGCAGCAGTGCAAAAAAAGGGGTCTCATGGACGGTGCCAGGTCTAAATACAGGGATTCACAACAAACTGTGGAACACTGACTGTTGAATATTGTCTAACTGACCTGGCCCTGGACTATCTGAAGGTCTAAGACCAAAAACACAAAGACACATATTTCTGTGGTAGGCCTCCAATAAATCCCTAACAAATGGTTTCCATTGTCGCGGTAGAAGCTCAGACTGGGTCAACGATCCTAAGGCACTGAATCCAAGCTTTCCATAATTCAGTGTGATAACATCTCTGCGTTGGACCCTTCCTGACTGGTAATTACCCATTTCTGTCAGTCTCGCCATTAAACAAAAATGTGTCTGCGGGTGCCCTGGTGGCCCTGGGGTTTACACTGCCACTCCCCTGTCTACTCTCTAATGATGGCATAAAAGTGCCATGATGACCCTAATGACATCACCACGGTATTTCGCCTTTTTTCTTTTTCCTTCTCCCCATCTGTCCGACTTTGGGATTCTCCTGTCAAGACAGTAAGACGCCTACTCTTGGCTGTAGCGTTCCGAGTGCTCCGTGACAGATGGACACGTCCTGATAGACACGGCTGCTGCTTTGTGCTCAGATCTGTCACATCTGTCCTTAGGCGTGTGCACCAACGGCCGAGACGGAGATCTCAAGTTTTTTTTTTCTCTCACTTATCTGCTTTTGCAGGTGTGCGTTTTTGAAGGGCGCCCGGACCATGATACCATGAGGTCAAGCCCCCGGCTCAGCAGAGCCATGGAAATGAAAATGCTCTTTAAATGCCTTGATTAATCCATTGTATGTGGTATTAAGGATCACCAGATTATCAATCACAAATGATGACAGGTTAGAGATCTCAACCGTAGGTAAATCAGCAGATCGGCCACCACTTTTTTCTTTTTTTTCTCTACGCTTTTCATTAAGGTGCAGTCATTTCTGATCTATCTGATCTAAACCCTGACGTGGATGGTCCTTTCAGATGAGAAGCCCCCAAGTGGCTTGATTGAGTCAAAAAAACGCCGCTTTTTATCTTGCTTATTCCATTCAAATTTACCCAAAGAGCCCGCATATTAACTTGAAATTGCTTTTGCAATATAGCTAGCCTTGTAGCTGATGTAACGGCCCAATTTCAAAGTCCCTGCAAAGGAGTAATGCCTTTGTCACAAAGGCCCTTTCATCCCATGCTTCACACACACACACACAGACTGGGAGAAAAACTCCTGAGCCATGTGCATGTCATGCAGTTGCGTGGTGCAAAATGGACACCGGCTCCTATCCAGACACCGTCTGACACCTTCTTTTTTTTTATTCTTCTTACTATTTGATTTTCTAACCTCGCAGCACTTCTCATTGTTTCATCATTATGTAGCAAATCGTAATAAGGGGTGGGGGGGAACAAAATGAAAAATACTCATTAGCCCTCACAATCCTCCTCGTCTTTACGTGCAAGGGTTTCGATGCAAATTCCACAAAATGTTGGCGTCGAGTCGGATGCTCGCCAGCCCCCCCACCCTCCACACCCCCCCAGGTAGAATTAATGAGCAGCTTCGTGCTGCACCTGAGCATCATCATGCAGCCTAGTGGAGCGGCCAATTTCCCTCCGACTGGCGCTGCCCTCCTAGTTAGCTGCTCAGCCCCCTAAGGCAGTGAGGGATTGTTTTCAGCGGTTAATTGACAAGATCCTGGTGGTATTCCACATCCACACGCATTCATCTGCAAGGAGAGTGCATGTGCATGTGCATGTGTTCCCCACATGCAGCCTTGTCATGCATGGCACAGTGACCTTCCCGCCGAGGCGTCGGTTTAAAAGTAAATCTTGCACGTGCCTCCATTAATTACACGCGGCCCTGTCGCTGCCTTTTACGTTCTCGTCCCATCACGGGCCTCGTGCCTTGCCAGCGAGTCAAACTTTGTTATTAACACAGCTGGTGAAGAATAATTACCAGGCGAGGCTGTTGTATGAACCGAACTTCTCGCCCCGGCTCTCCACAGCGCTAGTCGTGAGACGCGTCTGGAATGGAAAATGAACTTCTATAGAGTTTTATAGAAGCTGAGGTGATAAAACAATGAAATATCAAACGGGTAATTTTGATTGAAAGCGCTTTGCGGCGGTCATTAAGTGTTGCGATAAACAAATATTTTTGTAGTTGATTGAGCTGTCAGTTGCTTTCTCGGTTTTAATCCACGGCTTATGTGGTTTAGAAAATGTCAATAGTTGATCCACGTGTCACAAAGACCAAGATAAAGTCCTCAAATACCTCACTTTGTGCATACCTCAAAGATATGCAGCTTGCTGTCATGAAAGACCAAAAGAAGGCACCAGACGATGTCAATTCCACCTTCTTAAGACGTTCATATTTTTTGGCTTCTTAAGTCCTCCCTGATACCAAAGTGAATATTTCTGAAATGTGGACAAAAAGTGGTATTTATGGATTTCAATTTACTGTTCGTGACACATCGATCAACAATTTTGTACAAGTTTCCTGACATTTTGTAGGACAAATAAACAAACTGATTGAAATAACAGATAAAATAACTGCTAGGATTTCAAATTGAGTGATCTAATCATATATTTTGTTGCGTTATCTGGCATTACTTCAACATCTATCAAACTCTTGACAAAGTAACTTTTACCCCCATGTGACTCTTTGGAAAAGCCAGAATTGAGAGTTTTAAATCTCCTTCTTGATCATGTACTCAAATGCATTATCAAGATTTTTGAATAGTTTGAATAGTCTGCGATTAGTCAATGGATGCGCTGTTTGCTGCAGGTATTTCTGAGGGAAAGGCAGTGGAAATGGACCTGAACCAAACGGGCCCGCTCTCCAGCTCTGTCTTTCGGGTTTGTGGTTGAGCGTCAAAGCGCCTGAGGGGGATGTGATTCTGAGGCGCTGACTTTGCCAACAGACAACTAATCCCCCCCACACACTCTCTCTCTCTCTCTCTCTAACACACACACACACACAAAGCTCGGCTGACCTGAAACTGACTGTCTGCAACATCCCCGACTCCGACACACACACCGTAATCCGTGTGCGCCTTCCCTGTCGTGCGCCCTCCTCGCTATTCGTCTCAGTCAAAAGAGGGAATTATTCGAGCAGACGGAGGCAAAGTTATACGAGCTGAGATGCGGCAGCCTCTCTTCACCTCCTTTTTATTTTTTTTCTTTTGGAGCCTCTGAGAGCACTCTGCAGGAGGATGCATCATCACAGAGGTGATTGGTTGGCAACAGCTCTTCACAGAAGCTGCTGAAAAATATATAAAGGCGAAAAAAAAGAGGGAAGTAAAACCCCTCGGATGCACGAGGAGCAGAAAGCTTGAAATTAAAGCAATTTAGGCGCTCGAGTCGAGATGACGCGGGGTCGCGGCGTCCACCTGGAAAATGCGCGGCCAGGTGCATCATCAGGAAGGGATGGGAAGGAGGCAGATGTCTCAGACATTTCAGGAGAAATCCCATTAGGAAACACAGAAAGTTGAAGTATTGATTGGCCAGGAGCCTCAGGCTTGAAGAATTCCTGCTCTTAGCGGTTGAGCTGCCTCTATTACACGAGTAAAAGTTATTTTACCTTTTTGCGACTATTTTTTTTAAACGACTACCAAGATTGTAAGTTATCCAAACATCAGCATGGGTTCTCACCAGACGTGTTGAGGTTGATTGCAGACCAGAAAATAATAGATAGATGCATGTGCGCCTCTTCCCCTGGAGTGATTTTGGACTTCTTTTGATTTTCACGAGCAACCCGGTTGCTATCGTTCTCCATTTTGGGAGAAGCCCCCCACCCCTCCACACTCGGAGAGATGTTCCATCTGGGCAAATTAGCTCATGCAGTTCCCCCTCTAACTCATCAGCACTCTAATAGCGTTTTAACCATTTGCCTCGCACGCCGGATGACTCCGCCGAAGTAATTCCTCCTCGAAAGAGAGAGAGAGAGAGACAGAGAGAGAATGGAAAAAAAAAACATAATTCTAAAATATTATTATACTCTTCTACCCCCTCCAGGTGCAGGAGAATCTTGGAAATTTTCATTTCTATTCAGAATGTGTGTGTGCAATTTCTGGCCCGGATCGTTATCTCCATGCCGAGACACTGCTGAAGAACACTGGTACAGTATATGATTGCATTACCAGAGGGAAGCAGGGGAGGAACTTAGCGGACATTATTTAAAAGCCCATAGGAGGGCGGGAGTCTGATATAGATCCTTATGCTGATGTATCCGGTGCCTGGCAACAAGACGGACGGCCGCATCCAGCCTAAAGCTGCCGGCTTTATTTCTTTATTTATTTCTTGACCTTCAGCGAAGAAGAAGTTGAACCGACTTCAACTCTGTCACCGAACAAAACGGGGAAAAAAAAAAAAGCCGGTCCTGTTTCCAAAGCTGCCGGTCTAAGACCTGCAACTCTCAAAGTGCGAGTCCTTGCACATTCTCGGAGCCGTGACCTCCTCCATCGATCCCCCCCACACCACCACCACCGCCACCCCTGAATGAGAAGACCGGTAGCACCTCTGCAACGGAGAGAGATGGATATAAACTTTCATTCGGCAACGGTAACGCTGAAAAAAAAACACATGCGCACGCGTGGACATACGCGCCGGAGACAAACAGCAGAGGGATCCCCCCAGAGAGGTGCTGTGCACACAGTGTTTACTGCTCTCCTCCATTATTGATTAGTTGTTTTCCTACTGTTATGAGAGACCACCACGTATGAACAGGGAGAGATGCCCACTCATAAAAACTGCAAGACTCTGGCCCTCTCTCTCTTTCTCCTCTCTCTCTCTCCTCTCTCTCTCTCAGAGTCTCAAACCGGACCACGCTTTATTGACCCCGGCCTTCCTCCTAACCAGGACACTTGCTTTCTGCTGCACCGCCTGGCTTGTTCTTCCTGTCTGCCTTCGCTGCCTCTTATTTGTCTCATTTATTCCCATATCCACTGTTTTCTCTTCTGGTTTTGTGGATCGCGTGCTCTCGCCTCACCTCCCCAGGCCAGGGCAAAGTGGGCTGCAGACCGTGTGCTCAGCGAAAAGGAAAAAAAAAAGAAAAAGCCACCGGTTCAGTCTGAATTATTAAGAGTCGTTTGCAGTCAGAGGTGTCAAAAAAATGCTTGTGGGTGCAGTATGATGCAAATTCCTGGCAGGACGTGGGGTAAAACAGGTGCACCGAATCATTAAACCTCTAATGCTTACTAGATTGGAGAGTCAGAACTTTATAGTTACTATAAAGTTTCTGGTAACCACCAATACTTAATTATAGCTCCATCTTTCTCTGCCTCTTATAAGTCATGATTTACTGCGTTTTTTTACATCTATGTTGAAAGTTAAGTCAGCAGTAGTGCATGAAATACGACTGCAATGCTCTGCAAGGCCTATTAGGGACTGGAGATTTAATAGATTTATATTTAAAGAGCAATAAATCGGAAAATAAATGAATAGATTAATACAGAATGGATGGCTAATAATGAAAAGCCCCATCTATCACAATGCATTATAGAAATACAGCCCGTTTTCATTTCATGCAGAGAAACATGAGAATATCTGCTCTTTTTTAACTAGAAGGAAACAAAAAAAAAGAAAAACAAATCAGATGATTAGACTGAAAATGACTAAGAATAAATAAACGCTCTGGGGATGCTGGATCGGGTGCAACAAGTTTCACAAGGCTGCAGAAATTAAACGAACCCGGTTCGTTTTAATTTAATCGAATCAAATAAAACGGCGGCAAACGGAGCAAAGCAGGGAGACAAAGCGGTGGCACCTGAACGTCTGCCGCTGCAGAGGTGAAAAGCAAGGCAGCTTCCACAGTCCGCCGTACGTGCGGGCGATGCCGCGTCGCCATGGCAACGCTGACAACGGCGGCGAAGGAGAAAGGCTGGCGGAACGGAGCGTGGACTCTGCGTGCCCCCGACTCTAAGTTTACACAAATGTCCGAGGCTGAAAGAGCCTGCAGCTTCGCCCGACGGGAATCCAAAAGTCACCGGCTCCTGAATGGGTTTTTTTTTTTTTTTTTTTTGCTACTTAGCCTCCGCTCTTCTACTTTCGTGCAGCTCCTCTGGTTTTTCCTCTCACTTGACTTTTTGCAAAAGTGCAAGAGCGAGAACCAAAGAGGAGTTAAAGTTTTCCCTGTTCACTCCCACACTTGCAACAAGGTAGGGGGGATTAGGATTCTTCAATCGATTTAAACAGGCACATTTTCATGACTAACCTATAAAAATGGACGGTGGAAAAAAGGGTAGTCACAGCAAAACAGTGATTTGCCTTTAAACAGTTCAAAATGGATAAAAACATTGTGGATCAGTGGACAGGGTCGAGAAGGGTCAACCGGCTTCAGGCCTTTGTGTAGAGTTTCCACTGGTCTCCTCCCACTGTCCAGAAACATGCACGTTTAGGTTGACTGCATACTGTAAACTAGCCTTAGGTGTGACACTGAATGGTGTGTGTGTGTGCCCTGTGACAAACAGGTGAACTTAGCAGTGGCAGCACAGTATTGTACGGCACGCATTTAATTCAGGAGCCAAAGGCGCGCTGTCCGCGGCACTAACACTCCTGACGGCGGAAGATAAAGCGCGGTAATGGAAACGGCGTCCTGCTACAGAGGCGGCCGAACGAGGAGAGCGAAAACAAAAGTCAATATTGGAGGCGGGCGACGGCGATGTGGAAATAGGAAATTGTCAAACAGCGGTCGGGACTTGGCAGTGGGAGAGACAATCTCAAATGGCATGCAATACGACGCCGGTGATGGGACTGCTGTTTTTTAGGCGCCGTCTGAGTGTCTTTCTGTCTGTGTGTGTGTGTGTGTGATTATTGGCGTGAGGGAGAGCAATAGAGGCACAGAGTGTATTTACTTCCGTAGCCTTTTGTCAGACGAGGCATAAAGGAAGGTGGCGTGCGGTATCTAAAAGGCTCCACGCGCAATCCCATCTTGGCCCACCTGCCCGGCTCCCCGCTTTGATTCGGGGCTTGAGGGGGAAGCTGAGAGCCTCTCGCTGAACAGGCTAAGCATCCACAGGGCCCGGCTGCCAAGGAAGCTAAATTGCCCTGATACCTCTTAAAAGGGAGAAGCGAGACATCTTCCACGGGCGCGTGCCAAGCTACGAAAAGATCCGAGAGGGTTTAAACAGTCGTGCGCCGGGAAGGGGTTGTAGCTCGTCCTTTGAGGAGAGGAGAGAGGGCGAGGGGGCAGAGGGGCGAAAGGGGCAAACGGGGATCGCTGCCCTCCTGGAGGAACCGGGCAGGGCGTGAAAAAAAGATGAGATGGAAGGAGGAGGAAGGGTGAGATGTAGCCGGAGACAGGAACATGGCATCGGAGAGGAAGGGGAGACGGAGCACTTCAGGGCATACCCAACTTAGACATGGCCGTCATAAATGATTAAAGGCCGATTTCCCATTCTGACAAGCCGACCAATCTTTGCTCAGTGTAATGGAAGCCAAAGTGAAAAGAGCCGGGGAGTGCTGCATTTGCATCAAGCAATCACCGAAGAGATGTGTTTAAAGAGTCCGGGAGGAACAGCTGCTCAGAGGGGTTTTTCTTTTTCTTTTTTCTTTTTGCTATTATCCTCTGTTTAAATAGAGGATATTACCTGTTTACCCAGCTGTCCGGGGCAACCGGCTTTTTAGTGCGAGGTCGCCCCCCGTTAATATTCCCAGCCACCGGTGGGAGGGAAGGTTGCAATTTCCATCTTTAGACTTCCAGGGAGCAGATCCGCCGGGAAGAGGAGAAGGTCGCGACCTCTGAGGCAGAGGTGAGAATTGCACGGGGCAGACACGGATGACGGAACCCTGGGAAGATGGAGGGACTGTAAACCATAAAGTGCAGGAATATGTGATCTCTGTGGATTCCCAAGCTTGTATATTTCCACGTACGTGATTGAATCCAGAGGGTGAAGGCCCTCTCGCTCTCTCTCTCCCAAAAAAAAGGGAAGAAAGCAATCTTGT
Organism: Karalla daura; assembly: GCA_029224185.1. Lineage (NCBI taxonomy): Eukaryota > Metazoa > Chordata > Actinopteri > Chaetodontiformes > Leiognathidae > Karalla > Karalla daura. Next base: position 4,412,122 of record CM055211.1, read on the forward strand.
GAAATGTTTACGACTGTGCTAAGATCTATGAGCGTCACGTGCCGGTTGCATATGGAGACGAGAGAGAAATCTGCCGTCTCTGGAGGTGAGCCGAAGGTTGCAGACGCCATTTTTAGCCTGCCGTCGGAGGCTCGGCTCGGAGCGGAAGCAACAGCCACGTATCTCCCAGGCCCGGGATGATGGATTGTACGAGTAATGATATTGATAGCCGGTGGCTTTTCCATACAAATGAAGAGTCAAATGAGTCGAACCTGAGCGGGCTCCCGGTGATAAATCGTATCACCTGCTGCCTAAAAGCTTGAGCGCTCGCTCAGGGAAACAGGAACAGCTGCGGAGAAGCTTTGTGCGATATTTTACAAGGGCTTTCCAGATGTTGGAGGGAGAAGAAAATGATCTTTAAATTAGAAGAGAAGTTGTGTCACGTAACAAGTCGCAAACCGCCTCGAGCAGCCGCTAATTGTAGCGATTTATTTTACTTTCAGGTGCAACAGTGACGTATGCTGCGGTCGGATCTGATCCGCTATCAGAATTTCGGTCGATTTGCACGTGATTTCCCATATCACATTGTCCTGAGTCGATCTAGATTAATTACTTAGATCCAAGTCGATCTAGACACCTTTTCCTAGTAGCTTTCAGTCAGGACCAGCTCCAGTGCACACTTATATTTAGGAGTTTTGCAGATTTTAAACTGAATGAGTATTACATAAATAAAGTCCTCGGAAAAGCATTTCAATTCAACCCTAACCCTTAACACAACACTAACCATAAAGATATCACTACAGTTTTGGCAATGGTGTATCAGAAATTAAAAAAGTAAGCACGGGCTCATCCCTGGAGCAGACGATAAGCCATTTATGCGCAGTGCGGCCTTAAAAATAATTGAAATTACATAAGGTGGTGTTTGAGAGTTCATCCCGACGCAGATCACTCACTGCCAGCGCTTTGGTAACAACCCCCAAATGAGCGATGTGACAGGATTTTAATCAATGCCATCCTCTGTCCGCTGGGTTCAAGACCAGGCCACGCAGTGCGACACACACTCACACTGACACGCAAACACAAGAGTGAAGGTATTAATCCCAACAGACCACCCCCCCTCATACACACAAATACATATGTGCCACGGTTATATAGGGCCTTTACTGTCAGTGCCGTCCTCCAAATGTCATCCGTAATGCATCCGATGGCGCGCAATTAGGTCGATATTATGGAAATAATAACAACGATAAAGGGGGAAAATGACAGGCTGCCTGTCTGGGCTAATTCACATGGAAGTAGCCCAGCCGTAAAGGCATAGAGTGAGGTAAATAATTCCCTAATAGACAGGACAAACAGCTCAGAGCCGACAGGTCAATCGTGATTCCATTTGGAGGCGTAATATGATCCGAGAGACACCAGGGATGGGAACACTGTGTGTGTGTGTATAAACATGACGTGTGCGGCCATTACAGAGACGCATGGAAACACTGCAGCGTGGATATTGCCTTTGTCGGCGGCTAAATTTAGCGCAAGGTGTCTCTTCCAACCTGCCTTTAATATCACAGCGCGGAGACAAACCCCCCTAATTAGGATTTGTCTGTGTGATCCCACCAGGCATGCCTTTATCCATGTGTCTGTGTGTGTGTGTGTGTGTGTGTGTATGGCAATTTGCGGCCATTCGAAACGGCGTGAGTGTGCGAGCACATGTGTTTGTGCCGAGCGAGGGCATTAACCCGAGGCTGATTCATATTGTCCTGCTAAGCTCATGGCTCTCCCTCATAATGCGGAAACGAGACAGATTCATCATAATAGGGATGAGGCAGGCAGCCGGGGTCCTGGAAATAATAAAGTACCTGAGAGACTGTGACTTCTTTTATCTCTCTCTCTCTCTTTTCTCCTTTACTGTCCCGCTAATGGCAAATCCCTCTCACTTCACGTGTGTCTGTCTTGTTGTCTCCCCACCTCCACCGTGTCTCCTTAAATCCCCTCCCCAGGCTCGCTCCCGCTCCTTTCCGTCCTCACTAGCAACTTTTTTTTTTTTTTTGAATTTCACCCCTTTTTTATCCCTCCGCTAACTCTCTTCTCTCCCTCTCTCCATCTCTCTCCCTTTCTCTCTCACGGGGAACAATATATATCAGAGCCCAGCAGAGCCCTGCTCCACTAGTTGCCATGGCAACCAGCCTCATCACAGCATCTACTCTCCGCTGCCCTCTCTCTCCCCCTCTCTCTCTCTCCATACACACATACACACCACCCCTTCATCCCTCTTTCCCCCCTCTCTCCCTTGTCCTCATCTCTCGCTCCCTCTCACCATCTCTCCATCGGGTAGAGAAGAGGGAGGTAGGGGTGAGGGAGTGAGGGATGGGGTGGGGGGGTTCTTTAAATCGTAAGTGGGCCGGCTGGCCTCTGTGAGAGCGGGAGCAGCCAGGTGAAGGATTGGCGCAGACACTGACCCCATATGTTGCCTCACGAAAGGCACCCAGTTTCTGTCTGCTCTGGGTTAAATATGGCACGGAGAGGAGAGGAATATCGATCCATCCGTGTGACTGACCACGCATGGCGTACTACAGTACAGACGACATGGATGCTCTGAGGTTACACTGATGAAGAAAAAAGATGATATCTTCTAGACAGATAGATACAGATAGACAGATAGATAGATAGATAGATAGATATATAGATATATAGATATATAGATAGATAGATAGATAGATAGATAGATAGATAGATAGATAGATAGATAGATAGATAGATAGATAGATAGATAGATAGATAGATAGATAGATAGATAGATAGATAGATAGATAGATAGATAGATAGACAGATAGACAGATAGATAGATAGATAGATACATAGATAGATAGATAATATGTGTATATGTACTGTAGGAGTTGGATGAAAAAGAAAGAAAAGAACACAAGGCCCTCAATTTGACCTGGATTCAAACTATATATGCTATATCACATTGTGGAGGAAACACTGGTAAACAAGGTTTGACACAATTATTTGACACAGCTCCGTTCCCTCACAAAGTGTGGATTGGCCCGTCATACAAGCAACATAAAATCGTGGGAAGTCTGCTTCAAGCTGTTGCTGCACAGGCTGGTGCACAAAGATACTACTGTTGGTTTACTTCTGGCCCAGTGGTGCATTTTCCATCTTTTTCCCCGGACCTCTGCCGTCGTTTTCAGTTTACAAGGAAAACACATGTGCAATAAATGCAATACTGATTCAGAATCATTGATTTTCTTCTTTTTTTTTATTCCCCTTTGGCCGGGTACCCAATCTTTCACTCCCGCACACTAACACACAAACACAGGCACGCACGCACATGCGCTTGCTCACCTCCGCCTCAAACTCCATTCACGGAGATTTCAGCCATATTTCAGGGGGGCGACAAGGGCAGGGGAGCCTTTCTTTTCCCTGCTGAGGGAATTCATGGGGCATCATTATTTAACCTAATTGCATTGGAGACAAGTGGAGGGTGGCGCGCTCTCTCCGAGTGGTGAGTACCGGGGAAGCATCCATCACATGTTTACACACATGCCGCACGCACACACACACACACATATATATATGCCATGCACGCATGCACGTAATGCAATGTGCAGACGACATAAAGACTGCCGAAAACGTAAATGCGCAAACATGTGGACTCAGATTAGACACACACCACGCACCAAGACATTCACTCACTCGCTCACTCACATACATACAGATATATCAAGACCGTATACAGACATGCTCCACAACACGCCTTATCTCCTCTCTATTCCTCACTCCTCTCTCTATCGCTCTCGCCTGCTCGCAAACACACACACACAAGCAGGCGCACACTTACACACTCCTTACCATGCAGAGCAACAAGACAGTTGTCCTCCATCTGTCAGTGTTATTCATGAGGAAATGGAGATCTGGGCCATGAGTGATGAGTTCTCCTACAGAAACGGCCCCGGCCAAAACCTCTAGGAAAACCACCCAACCCATTTGCGGTTCAGGAAGAAAAAGAAAAAAAACAAAACAAAAAAAAACGTGATGAATAAAAATAACAATAATAACTTGCAACTGAAGCATTGCGAGGTACAGAATTAATGGCAAATGATTGTGCAGGGCTTATGGGAATGCGTTCAGCCCACTTTATCATGCTTACACCTTCATGGAGAACATTTCCATAATGCACAGCCCAGAGTTGGGGGGGAATACCCTCATGAAAACAGCATTTGGAGCGTATCATTACCATTTGTAAAATTTTACTTAATAAACATTAATAGCATGCCCAGCCTCAAGAAGTTGTTCCAACAACACTTAAATCTAAATGTCCTTCTTAACACTATTATCACTGTCTGATATATTACCATTACACTGAGTTTTAATAGTCGTTGTTGTAGTAAAATCAGTGCATATTTTAAATATAAGACGGTAGGGACTTATTTCTAAGAAGGAACAAATCTGGAAAGAAAAGTGAATCAGACGTTCTGCAAACTGTAGAGTCGTGTACTGCGCATTAAGACACAGGGAGACAGAGCGACCTAGAAAGGCCAGATGTTCCCCTTGCTTCCAAACACACAGACACACAGACAAGGTGTCTGGGCGAGACAACGCGGAGTGAGTCTCCCCGACAAAGACATGTACAAGCATCACAGCTGAAAGCTATAAAACCACGGCTCTGCTCTCCAAGCTGCTGTCTCCGTGTCTCATTCTCCGCGACAAATCGTCTCAAGTCAAACAAAAAAAAAAGGAAGAAAAGAAACACCCAATATGGCTCATTTTACGAGGTAATGAGAAACCATTGGGGCTGGCATTTTAGGTTGGAGGAGTTGCTTCATCACACGTGACAAAGAGAACAAAAGCGAGTACGGAACATGTACGGCAGTTCATACTGAGGAACACGTGAAATATATAGAGATTGATGCCATCATGGATGAGCTCGGTCAGGTAGAGACAGACAGAAAGAGAGGGTTGTAGAGAGAGAGGTGGGCGGCAGTGGAAAAGGCCCCCGTCATCCCTGGTCAGACGCTGCAGGTTAATGGATATTGGGGTTGGAGGAGGAGTGGAGAAGGTCAGCCAGATAGCAACGGGGCATGGTTACACAGGTCCTGGTTCATCGTGGGGGCGTCAGGGCAAATCCAAATCCAGCGTATTATGAGAAGGCCGTTCTGGCCAGACAGGTGGGACGTGGGAGGGAGGGATGTGACTTAAGCAAACAAATGTCCCCGGACTGACTACAGACTTGTTTGTCCACGATCAACATGACAGCCAAACAATCAACAGCAGGTTCAGACAGATAGACTGCTCGATACATTAGAATACGACTCATGCATATGGACGTTTTTACAAAGATATCAAGGACGACAGGAAGCCAGATAACAGCTTATTTCAATTGTGGTTCTACAAAGATGAGGCTGTGGGTGCAGGGAAATTTAAACTACTAAAATGACCACAAAGCACAATCAAATAATTACCACAAACCTAACATCCATCCCATAGCGTTGCAAAATTACATAATCACATTAAATACCACGATGCAAGGACACTGATACTATAAATGCTACTTTATTTACACTAATTATTCAGAAACCGCCTTTGAGCACAATAAGGAGAGTGGCACTTTTTTTATATCATTACATACTTTTATATATACTTTTATATCAGTAATGACCTTTTTTATGCTGCCCTTATGTGAATAAGTATCAAAAAGTAATCAAAATACATATTGGTATTGAGACAAAGGGGCATGTCTCTATAACATCTCTAAGAGCTGTCAAAGAGATATAATGACAGCAATGGATAATACACTGACAAACACAGCTTTGCAGCTTGACAAAACGTTTCCCCTTGCAATCTGTTTAAAATGATTTGGGCGGACGGATGGATTTGAAAACCTGCCCGGTGACTAGCAAACTCCACTCTCCCGTGCGCTCTCATATGGCTAACTGCTCCGTGATTATCACGCCGACGGCGCAGCGGTACATTGCGATGATGGTAATGAAAGCCAGAGCTCCATAAAGCGCCCGCCGCCACGATCACGGCCCCGGCGAGCCTCCGCTTGATGGCGGCGGACAAGATGGCGGAGACGGGGCGGCGAGGTAGGAAGAAGCTGCCGTGTATCTGCCAATCATGCCGTTAAAGTGAGGACGAGGGGGGAGAGACGGGTGGAGGGGTGTTGTTATCTCGGATTCGTCCGCTCCCATTGATTCTCTCTCCCTCTCTCTCCGCCGTTAACGCGGGGATCTCTCCATAAAACATCTGACACCGTGTCACCCGGCGCCTCGCTCTCCACTCGCAACCTGGACACCGCCATTACACAGATGTCAGACACAGTTGTGATATCATCATAAAAAAAGTAACTGCCGCGATTTTCTCACCCCCCCACCCTCTCTCTCGCTCTCTATTCTCTCTTTTAAACACACACACACACACATTCCCTGTGCCAGTGGAAGCAGGGGATGAAGGAGGAGGAGGAGGAGGAGGAGAGTTGTAGAGAAGTGCAATTTCACTTGCTGATGTGCTTTGGCCCATATTATGATGTTGGGGGATGATAAGACAGCAACAGCCTATCCCGCACACACACTCACACACACACATACAGAGACAGACAATGGCCCCGGCTATGATGGATGTACAGATGCAGACCCACTCCAAGCAGAAAATAGATGAGTTCCCTTCCTCTCCACCAAACGGCAGATGGTTCCAGGATGTGCGTCACGTGAGCTCATAACTAGAACTTTATTGGCAGCACGACTGATCACGCCGCCGAGGGGGCCGGATGATAAAAAACCAGACAGATGAAAAGGGAGGGGGTGGGGGGGTAGAAAAAAAAAAAAACACGCACTCTTGGATGCTGTAATTTTATTCACGTCCTTCACTTCATTCAGCCCGGGTTTGATTTATCGCATGTGACGCTCGGCTTCACCTCCGCGCTTCTAAAATGAATCTCTTCATGAGTAAGCCGGTGGCACCGTCTCCACGGCACGGGCCACCCACTTCTTTTCTTTTTACCCACAATGCCTCTCTCTGCACAGATACGCAGCGTGCATCTTTAAGGCTGCGAGAGATCCTGGAGGTCGAGCGGACCTTTGTAGATCTCCATTCAACTTCTGAACTCTGACATCTCAATTTGCGCCGCTGACTTTTGTGTCAACTTTCAGAGCAATCACAGTTCAATTTCAAGTTCAATTTGGAGCACTCTGCTCCGGAGTACGAACTCCGGAGCAGAGTGCTCCAAATTGAACAACTCTTTGATGCCTGCTTGGCTTTTGCATATTTATGATTATCCAAAAGATAGTTTCTTATGTTTAGGTGACCCTCTGACCCCCTGCCTCAGCCCTACCATCTGCTTTAAGTTGTTTATATTCATGCTCCAGTTACAACTTCTCATTCCGGACGTTTCTCAAGCCTCCCTCTTGGGCCCACCTTGGGTCAACATGTCAAACTTATCCGCGGAAAAGCGAGAGGACAAATTCTACATTTTAACGAGCGCTAAAGCGGGTCATGATCTGGAGGAAAGAGCAAATGGTAAACATGGCCGAGGATGCAGGGATAATGGTGTTGACCATCCTGCCACATATCTGTCAAGGAGGACCAATCAGACGACCTCTCAAGTCTGAATGACTCTGTATTTTCCTCCTTGTTAGATTTCCTGCTCTGTTTCGTGGCAGTCTGACTCAGCGGCTGTTTCAGGGTGAAATAGCAATTTCCAGTTCCAGATGCACATCTATGATTGCCATGACCCCCATCCCATCTGTACGGCCACATAAAAAAAAGGGGGGAAAAAAATGCTTTTTGCATTTTGACTTATCACCCCCTATCTCTCCATCGGCAGCTCATTCACCATCCCTGTGAGTATGCTGGAATTTCACTTTTCTCCTGCTCTCCTAAGAAATAAAAGTGCTTACTGAGAGGAATGTACTTTTCTTTCCCGGGCTTTTAATTCCCTCTTTTGTGTGAGTTTTACAGACAACTTATATCTGGAAATAAACAAGTTTTTCGCGTTTGAAATATAGCAATTGTTCCACTGTTTACCCATGCGGATGGCCTTCTTAAAACTGCAAACGCGGAAGGAACAAAGACATAAACATTCTCCACTTTTTTGTTAAATTAGTGCATGCAAAGTGACAGAGCAGGAATTGGATGAAGCACTGCTGATAAAAGCCAACTCCATTCTTCAATTGCAAGCATATTGCTATATATGCTCCCTCCTTCAGCTGCTTTAATCTCCCCTTAGAGCCTCCTCCTGTCTTCATCCCAAAGGCCTCATTTTATTCTGGCTGAGGTGCCTCGATGTCACTGGCGATGAGGGGGTTTGTCACTGAGGAAACAGCCCTTTCTGGTAACGTGGCGTCTCCGCATAAGTGAATATAGTCGGTGGTGCAGTCAACCGATCCTGTCGATGCCCGTGAGTGAATCCGAGCCGATTCCCTGGGAGACTCCGGGGGCCTCTGGTGACCACCTCCTGCACGAGCTGGTGGTTTTGGCGGACCAGATTGCGATCTGATCGGCCAAAGCCGAGGCGCCTTAATCCTCCCTGACGTCCGTAAACAGATCAAGTGTCTTGTGTTCTCTTGTAGGACGGTCAACAAGCTGTGTAAAGCCGCGCGCGGTGGCAGGCGAGGGTGACGCGATTAAGATCCCTTGATATGGCGAAGGATGCATCAAGGTGTTGGGGCCTTTTGTGCTAGAGACAGCCTCACGAGGGTCAGCGGTGACTACTGAGAGCAACTCTCAGCCCATATTGACCAAACCGTCAATACCCTGACAGCAGATCTTCTCTTTCACACTGGAAAAAAAGTTATGAGGAAAGTAGAAAATACTTTTTCTAGTAGTGGCTGAAACCGGGAGAAAATTGAAACTATCCTGCTGTAAAAAAACAAATTGATAAAATATATTTTAAGGGCCGGTAATCTTAAAGTTTTTACCAATAAAGCCGCATGATTTGCTTCCCCATAAGCATCACAATTTAGGTTTGGAAATGGGGGCGAGTATCTTATTTATGCGCTAATCCTACCCAGTTATGTGTCCCCGGAGCCCAATACCGCATGTGAGACATGAGTCTTAAGCCCAAAACATTGTCCTTGACAGAGTGTTAAAATGTGACAGCTGCAGAGTTGTGGCCTTGCGTATGTGTGTGTGTATTTGTGCCGAGGCTTTATGGCGTTGTCATAAAGCGCCAAAGAGCTGACTCATGTAAACCTTCGTCAGTGGTCTGATCCTGCAGCGACACAGTCCATCACGACGCCCAAAACGGCACAACTGATTCCCTTTAATTGTCCCTCAGGGCCTTGTAGCGCACGCCGGAGGTCTGCATTTAAAAGTGTCTCTATGGTGGTGTTGTTGGTGGAGGGGTAAACACTGCGAGGGACAGGCTGTTTTATCTGTCACTTAGTCGACACAGCCTGGTAGAAAAAAAAGAAAAAAGAAAAAGGAAACAGGCCAGGCCACAGACACCTCAAAAACATCACAGCGTGTTTACAACCCCCTCCACACCATTTGTACCCCCGATACGACTCAGCAGCAAAGAGGAGATTGAGAGAGCGGGGGCGTGTTGGTATTTAGTGGACGACGTGATGACGGATTAAGATAGCAGCATGTCGGCTGGCCAGGCCTCGGGTTGGAGCGGGGCCAGGTCGCACGCCAGAGAAGGTGGCGGACGGACGGACGGGGGGGGGGGCGTGCTCGGCACTGACGGGTGCGGGTGTCTGACAGACCCGTGGCCGCAGGTGGCGTGCTTCGGTGAGTGTGTGGAGACGAGCCCCTGCGACTACGGGTCTGTCGGAGCAACGTCCTGTGGAGAGCCTGTGGGGGGATGTGGGTGAATTCATAGGTTTTGCAACCCAAACTGCAGCTGCATGGAGGACGTTAACAGATATGGCCAGGATTTCTTGGGATATTTTGGATGTTCAGGAGGAAATAAAAAACTTCACAGGCATTTAAAAAGAGAGCATGAAGATTTGAAAAAGGACTTCATCTCTCCTCAACATTTTCAGAGTGTCTCTATGCCTGCGCATTCATTTTTCACACTGCCAGCTACTGGCCTGGCATATGTACTGCAGACTGAAAATGAAAAACATTTTCACATTCCCAACTCAGAGATGTCTCCCTTGAGATGTCATCTTGAGTCCAGGCACAAAATGCAAGATTACAACCTCAACGGGTCACTGATCCATTCACACTCCTACACTCCTACGCCTACAGATGGCTTAAACAGACATATCTAGAGTAAGCCTGTGGTGACTTCAAGAGAATATAGAAAATCCATACATAAAGGTCCTCAATCGAAGACCCTGAAGTGAAACAACATAATCGCAAATTACTGGAAATTAAGAATTAAGAAGAGTGGATCAATTGATCTTTATGTTTCCAGAAAAATGTCCTTATTCGGCTCCAGTTATTCGTAACGTATGATTTGCATGATTTAAGTATGTATCAGGGATCACATCCATCAAGACGGGCAACTCGAAGAGACTACTTGAAAACCTTGTGCAGTGACCTTGCAGTCTAAGGTGAAAAGAGGAAGCGGCTCGTGCCAGGAAACCCATCCCTCATCTTTATGGAATCTCTATGCCCCTCCACTCCTTTCTCCAGGGTTATCCCCCCATCTGTCATCCACCAGGGTGGTGTTCCCAATCATCTAAAAGTGTGCAAATCACAGCCCTATTGATCGCCTCAGCTGCTGGAAACTTGGCTTTCTGGAGGAGTTCTCACAGCTCATAGCCCACAGGGGAAGTCCTTCAGCCTTCGGAGCAAAAGCTGAATCTGATTTGAAAAAAAATCAGAAGCTCTCAGTCTGGTCATACATGTCTGAAGAGGCTCTTAAGAAGCAAGCCCTATTCCCAAAAAGGAGATTTAGCACAGTTCCCGCAGGTATCAGCAAAAATACCCCATTAGGTCAGGATTTCCTCACAGAAAAGTCAGTTTGCACGTATGGGGGAGGCTACTGTAACCAGTCACGATGTATCAGAGGGGGAGGCAGCAACTTTTGTGCGCATTATATACCTGCTTCAGTTGCATCAAGCTTGAGACTTTTCCTCCTTGTCAGCTCTTTACGAGGCCTAAATGGAAACCTTTTCTTTAAGCCGAGGCATCGGTGCCAGAGTTCAGCTCAGAGTGTCGCCGTGTTAATCCAACCCTGGCTGTGCTCGCTGAACCAGGCCAACGCCGTATATAACCCCGCTTCCCGTGCCTTACCTAAGCTGTTTCAGCCTCTCCTCCGAGCCTCGCATTAAAGCTGACATTTAGTTATGTTTGCGCCAATTACATCACCTTTGAATATTGAGACGTCTAGAGACCTTTATTATCTCCACTTCCCTGTCAGCAACACTTGCGCCTTAACTTTATTTGTCGCTGGCAGAACCCTCGGCATCTCGAGTTTCACTCTCACTGAGGAACGCCAGGCATGTGAGGGAAACATGGCCGCCCCAGTCTTGAAAAGCAAACGCAGGTATAGGTGGAGTCTAAAAGGGCTAACGCTCCTCAAGGCAACAAAACCTTTTTTTTTTGGCTCCTCTTCTTTCTTAGAAGTTGATATAATTTGAAGGAAGTTCAGCCCCGGGGAAGAGCGATCTCTTTTCAAACCAACTCGCGAACAGCCCTCGCTCGGCCGCGATCACTCCCAGTACATCAGTCTGGTGTCACACACGCACAATCTGGTGTCACAGAGGAGATGAAAATGCCACAAGCGGGTGACTGATACCCGCCCGGATCTCCGCCGCCGCCGCAACCTCTCCTCCCTTCCGAGGAGGCCGCATGAATAATTCCTGCAGGTGCCGGGGTCTTGTTATTCACACGAGATAAAATGAAGAACAACAAGTTCTTGCCTCCACTCTTTTTTTTTCTTCTCACCCTCCCTGACATGTTTTATTTACAGACGCACGCCGCCTCAACTCTCGGTCACCACCCCGATAGATACGGACAAGGTGGGGGAAACAGACGCGGCTAGAGAACTTTAATTAATCATAAGAAACCTGTGTTTTTTCTGTCTTTCCTGCCAAAAGAGCGACGTGACTGGTGTCACATGCACGGAGTTATACCTCTCGATATGTCTCCTGATCGCATGTGCGCTACCTGGCACATAAAACCAAGATGGAAGAGCCGGATGTGGTTGTGGTCCCCTCGTACGTTCAGCACAGGCGGAGCGGAGGCGCGTGAGCCGGGTGACTGATACCTGCCTGGATTTTGTTAATGGCGCCGTTCCGATGACAAACGGCCGAGGCACACAGCCGTAATGCGACTTCATCTTCTGCCGGCGTCATTACACGCAGCCCCGTCACAAATCAAGGCCCCCTTCCCGAGCCCCGATGAGCAGTGGGAGAAAGGAAAAAAAGAAAAAAAAAACCAGCCCCCTGATGAAATACTTATTCAGGTAATCATAAATCCGGGGGAAAAAAGGAGAAACGCGAGTACAGTAAGAGGCTGGAGGCAAGGTTTCAATCTGTTCGGCGGGGAGACGATCACATCTTTTTGCTTCTAATGAAACATGTCTCGTGATAAATAAGCTAAATTAGTCTTGTGTGATCGTTCTCAATGAAAACAGCTTCATTTCTTCCATTTCCCGCACACAATGATGAACGTTCCGGAAAGCGCGAAGATGGCGAAGATGGCGATTTAACAGACACTCTTTCCGCCGCTTTGTTATATTTACATCCGCTTGCTGTCATGATCAATAACGTGACGTCACCAATCCAATAGAATCAAGTCCCCGTGACACACATGTCTAAATATAACATTACATCTAATAAATCCGCCTCAGCTTTTCACTGAGACAGTGCAGAAAGAGGAGAACAGTTTATTGTGCCTTAATCTAGACATTCTCATTCATCCCGTCTCTTCCCCTTAATGCACCGCCACTGATAGACCTCCCCCCACTTCTCTCTTTTTCTTTAAAGGTTTTCTGATCTCACGGCAAATATTCCATTTGGAGGCTGAAAGTCGGAGCTTATATCTAACCGCTCCTCAATGACATCTGGAGTGGAACGCCATAACAATGTTTTAAAGCACAGGGTGTGCACTGAGCAAAGCTCAGAGGCAGCAAGCCTTGAAAGGGCAAGGATGTGGAGCAATAGGATGAAAATGAATGAAAACATCGAAAAAATACCGTACAAACCTGCATGTGTCTGTATTTACCCCCTCCATCTCTATTTTTCTTTATTTTATGAGTCGGAAAACAACTTTTTTTTCTACCGCACACTGAAAATAACTTGAGCTGTTATGATTGTGGTGTTGCTGATTTGGTATTTATGAGATATACGCATTATATAAGTATGTTACTCCCCCATAAAAATACTTCCCAGGGTGAAAATAGGTTTTAAACTAAGAAAAAAAATTGTTAGTGATGTTAAGATTCAGATCTTTCTTTGAACGGGATGATGTACATTTGTACATAAGCCTGATGCGTGTTGGCTTCAAAAACACATCCTTAACCCTGTTGAATTATTCATTCATAATAAATGTAAGATTTATGACAGGTTTCGAGATCATAAACTAAATGGAAATTAGGGCATTGCTGATATATATAGTCGCAATGGATGCAGTTTGGAAAAGTGCAAATAATACAAAGGAAGCACGTGGCACACTGTCCTTGCAGATTAAAAACCAATGATAGAACAGATGATGACCACCTGTCTGACGTAATCCTCTCTATCCTGCAGCCTCGGAAAGTGACGGCTGCATCGATGACACTCTCCATGGCAACATGTTGTCACCCCCCTCGACCCCTCTCCTCCCTGACATCCCTTTCTAGATGTGAAATTTTATGCAATGCCAAGGTTGTGATGTTGTTTGAGAGGAGGGTGTCGCGGAGCCTCGGGACCGGGCTTGTCATTGCCGTCACGTGGACGGAGCTTTGTTTTAGGGCTGCATTTCGGGACTTCCATATGCTGCGAAGATGAGAAAATGGCGCCCGAGGCTTTCACAGATCGCAGCCCCGTGTTTGTCTGCGTCCTGCTGTCCTTGCTGATAAGCCTGGGAGGTTCTGATGTTGTGTTGCTGTGGCGTTTGAGTGATGCTTTTATAAATAAAGAAAAAATCTACGGTTGTAAAATTTAATTTAATTTAATTTAGAAATTAACATGAATTTTCAGGAAATTCGGGGGAACTTATGTTGGAACTTATGTCTAAAAACGTGTTAAAGTTTAATGTGTCTATAACTTAAGGTTACAATTAAACTTAAATACCTCAGAAATTTTATGTAAATTATCCAGCGATTTTCCACTCCTTTGCAAACCTTCTCGCACCCCTGAAAAAAGATGTAAATAAGTAAATAAATAAATAATTGAAATAAATAATAAAACCTCAAAGAGGTCACTCAATTCTTATTTATTTGCCTGTAATGGGCACAAATAATGCAGATTATGGAGAGCAGGCGTTGGCGCTCAGGCTCCGGGAGCACGGCGGGGCGACACAATGAAGCGGCTTGATTGCCGGCTATTAGAGCGCATTCAGCCATCTGGATGGGGGTCTGTGAAGTGGCCGCCTATGTAAAGCGGTGTTAAACGGAATAATAGAGGGAAAATGACGGAGCGAGGCAAAGTTTCCAAAGTGAGCGCAACGTGTTTATGATGTGCCATTACGCTAAGCAGCTTGACGTGGTGATGAGCTCCTTGAAAGCCGAGCTATTAAAAGCGATCGGACTGATTTATCTCCTACAGTACTTGATGCCATCGGCCGATGCGCGCGATCAATCATCTTAACCTTTACCTCGATGAGGCAAGTGTTGGAGAAAAAAAAAAAAAACGGCTAAAAAAATTCAGAAATGGAAATGCAGACATTCCGGCGTGTCACCCGCTATCGATCGCTCCTCAAGCCACAGCCGCGGTATCTATGAAATTGACTTTTTAACTTGTTTCCAGAAATGCCAGGAAGCAGACAAAAGCTCATTAATTTAACACGGAACACACAGGGCTTAATTATAATTAATCAATGCGCCAAAAAAGACGAGTCGGAGGCGTCAATCATCCCGGCTGGCGAGCGCAATAATGGCTACAAAAGGAGGTTCGGGCAGGGAGGGAAAAAAGCAGGAGGACGGTTCAGAAAGTTTTATTCTGCCGTCTCCGAGCAGACAGGACCTTCTGTCTGGGGGAAAAGGAACAATTTGTCCCTTTTATTATCACAGTCTCGCAGCGGTTCGCACGGAGCGAAGAAAAGGAGAAATTTCATAATTGTGGGACGATTCGTTCACACCAGGACGTCTCTCTTTCTTTTTTTTTGGATGATTGTAACAAACAAAATTCAGACTATGGAATGAATTGTTGACAGAGGAGGTCTGAGACTAGACTGTAAAGTTTTTTCACACCCCTCTGGGTTAAAAGAAAGGAAGCAGAGCTATATCGGATCCTCGAGTGAGGAACTCTGGAGGGAGTCGGCGCCAGCAAACAAGTGTCCAGCAAGAAGGGTTCGCATTTGGACGTCCAAGACAATCGCTTGTTTGGACCCATGCTGAGACTGTAGTGGGATTAGGGGGCGGTAAGAGCTACAAACTGTGATGGCCACAAAGAGTCAAGCACAGGAATCCACAAAAATACACGCAATTTTTGAGAAGTTCAAGAAAGAAAAAGAGGCTGAAAACGAAAACATCAATGGACAGACCTGAGGCTTAACTTGTGTTACACTTTTATGATATATGTCTGTGTGTGATGCTTAGATTATCTCAAACAATCGTGACTTGTTAAGAGTTATGAATCATTAGGGTCACAGCTCCACTTGAGTACTATAATGGCCTGTTTACACAATGTTGTCTCAGGTTTTCCCATCTTTTGGCATTTTTGGCAACAAAAGATTTCATGGGAGTCTCGTGATGGTTTTCGATGAAGAAGAAATGTTCTTTGAGGAGAACGTGAGGAGAGGGTTTCAGGCCCCAGAAGGCCAGGCGAGAATCAAAATCCATAACCATGAGGGATCCCAAGCACAAAATCTACAGGAAATGAAGCCCAGATGAAAATACTCATCTCGTCTGCACTGCACTTGAAGGCAGTTTTCTCCTCTCACGGCTCTGATAATTCCGCTGAAAGAAAATCATTTTTACACCTTTCGGAAACTCTGCTGGATGTGTCTGTATTTCTGTCACAAAATGGGAGCAGAAATAGCTGCAAATGAATTCCGGCTCCAGCCCGCTCTTTGCCCTCGCTCTCCGAGCATGACTCACTTTTGCCATCACATGTCAACGTCCGCGCTTTTAGAAACCGCTGCGTGTCCCGCTCGGTATTTAAGACCGGGCCCCTCTCGATGAGATTGAGATTGGAGGTTGTTTGTTTCAAATGAACCAGATATAAAGGATTAAAAGCTCAAGAGTTCAGACCCCCCCCCTCCCAAAAAAAGAGAAAATTACAACAGCCAGGTCTAAGCCGCAAAATACACAACACGGGTGTATTCATAGGGATGAAAAGTTACAAACAAGGACACTGAGTGACATACTGTAAAGCAAAAACAGGGAATGCACCCAGTCATGTTTGTGCTGTATATATAAGCAGCTCCGATGAACTTTGATATGCAAATATATCGTTACCTGTCAAATAATAGTGAAATAGAATGACATTTAGGCAACTGAGATTCTAAACTAGAGGAAGCTGAGGGTTAAAGTGCTGATACTACTACTCTGCTCCCCTGTTATTGTATTTATTATGAGACGTTTCCTGGTCCGACATTTCAGTCACGCTGGTGAAAATGCAACACGCTCCTCAAAGCTCACTCGCTATTTTGTTGAAAGAAATAATTAGAGTCCAAGGACCCTTGTAAAATCCTAATTATTGTGTATAAAATATCCCACCCAGGTGAAATGTAAGCCAGGCCCGGGCAGGCTGAGAGTACCGCATTTTCTATGCAAAGAAAATAAATTACCTGAAAGGAGCGAGGGGGAATGGTGTGGCTGGTTTGGGATGAGGGGTGTGTGTGTGTGTGTGTGTGTGTGTGTGTGTGTGTGGGGGGGGGGGGGGGGGGGGGGGGGGGGGTGAGGTCCCCCTACTTGGACTCTCATTGTAATTTTCTCACTAGGATAATCAAAAGGCTACGAGTCGGCCAGAGGATGGAAGGGGACGCGGCACGATATTGCCAGGGCGTAATGAGAACTCTCTGGAAGTGTGAAACACACACCGCATGCAGCGTTGCCGAGCTCTGATTAACACGCTCTTTCAAACGCCGCCGTTTCGAACATAAATCTCGGAAATCGCTTCTATTCTGACACTCAAAAACGTGCCGTCGTCTCTGTGAAAGGACCGGACGAGATCAGACGAGGCTCCCGTCACGTCTGAAGTCGCCCCAGTTTGTGCGACACGCATCTGATAACTTCTAATAAGTGTGAAGAGCAAAAAAAAGAAAAGCCGTACGGTGTCACATTTTATTTGCACGACATGGCTATACTGTGAGTTGGGGGGCGGGGGGGAGTGAAAAAAATCCCAAGGCCTCTGACCCACATGCCTGTCTTATTCAAACAGCGTTGCCATGAGAATCAGGGGTAGGATGGCGCGTGTGAGGCGACTGTCACATTGGCTCGGCTCGCAGGCGGAGGTAAATAAGTCTGGTCCAGAGTTACAGTCTGCAGACGGAGTGGTTTCAAACTCACACTCAAGTTTTTACAGCACTTTACTGAAGCGAAGTCTGTGTCAAGGTGAGGAGAGTACCAGTTGTTTCAGAGTGAACAGCTCGGTTCTCCTTCTTCTCCTTTCCTTCACATGAAGAGATCGCGGTCACACTAAATACAGCTCGGTTTCAGCTGGAGTCGCTTTTTTTCGGTCCCTGCGGGTGTTTCGAGGCACATCAGGCGGCTGTACATCAACACGTGTGAGGAGAAAAAAAAAAGAAAAAAAAGGAAAGTACGAGTAAAAAGATACTGACAGGATAAACACGAGGTGCAAATCTGCATCGGGTATGAAGTGACGCGGATGTGAAGTGAATGTAGCAGCGAGTTCGTACTTGTCACTTCAGTCTGCAGTTTTCATCCGTCATCCCGGACACATTTTTTTAACACTGCACAGACACCACCTGTATTTTCTGTTTGCTACGACCTAAAACTGATTAGAACAAAATTAGCATCATGCTAATGTTTTTGCACTGTTATCTGTGTTTTGCAAGGCAGTGAACGACAAGTCCTGTGTGCATTTGCAACGACAGATATACACACGAGCACGAGAGCGTGGAGGATCCAGGGTGGTGCCCCCCCCAACCCTCCTAGCCCAGCCCCCCGCCCCCCACCCCTGTGACCCTGATGCTCCGGGATGACAAACCGTCCACATGTCGTCGTGTAGCGGGACCTCGTCACCACCTCTGACAGGCCTTCCACAAACACTGACAATGGCCATGTCGCATCTTATTGACCGACACAGCACGCTGGCATTTGGCTGTTGTACTGCGTTTGTGTGTGTGTGTGTGTGTGTGTGTGTGTGTATGAGAGAGATATAGAAGAATCCTTAATGGGGGAAAACATGCCTGACATTATTTGAGGGTTAAAAAAAAGAGGAAACGTGCAAGATGTTTGCTGTCATTGCCGTGAGGGAAAGGCCATTCTCCTCCACCGTGAGCTCAGATTTATACAATCCCGGGAATGTATTAATTATTCCCAACAGATTTTTATGCTCCGGGCGAAATTCTGCTGCAGTTACCGTCAGCGTGTCTGACACGCTATAAAGCAGACGTCGTATAAACTCTGACACGCGGGGAGGGAGAGCGCCGTAAAGAGGAGGCGCACATGCTGTATGGAAACATTCGCAGGCATATGAGCTTCTGCCTGGGATTAAAAATAGAAGGGGAAGGCATCTCAAAGTCCAGGTCAGATCAAATAAGCTGTGACCTGAAGGAATTATTTGCAGTCAAGTGATAGAGCAGCTGCTTGGGACTCCTGGGAAAAACACGGAGATACAGTTTTCGTTCCTACTTAGCTCGTGTTTGCTTTATGTGGGCCAGCGAATTTCTGGACATTGGCGACAAACTTTTCAGGGATTACAAGCACGCGGAGCTATAAGCTCATGAAGCCAAGCAATACAAAAAAAAAAGAGAGAGAAAGAAAGCGACACAGAGGGAGAGAGAGGGAAAGAGCAATACATGATTTCCCGTCTTGTTTAGCACAATACCGTTAATCCAACAAAGCCACGGGCATGGCTTTGCTGAAGCAGCCGCTCCTCGGTGGAAGCAGCGAGCGCGGGCAAAACAACACAATAAATGTAAAAAAAATAAATAATAAAGAGGGAAAGTAAAGCAGAGCCGCGGAGGAAGACGGAAGAAAAAACAAAACAAAACAAACAAAAAGGTAATGGTGAAGTTGGGCCCATCTGGGTGTTATGTTTGTACCTGAAGCACCTTGGAGTTGGAAGGCGCAGTAAACTATTTAAAAGTGAAAAAGGCTTCATTGAGGGGAAGGTTTTCATCAAGAGTTCGCCCGTGGCTGACAATAGGCTGTTCCTTTTCACGCTACGACGCGGATGTTTTCTCCCCTCCGTCCCCGCTGACTAATTCGGCCTCTGTAATCCACTGGACTTATTGATTTCAGAGAAAACGAAGCTGGAAATGTACAGAACTGCACAATAACAACAACAGCAGCAAGTGAAAACGTCTGTCCTCCTCCGATGTGCGTCATGAGGGGACCTGCGGAGGTCACTTATTAAGAAACTTTCCACGAAAGGTAATAGATTGCCCTCTAATGCAATCACGCCTCCTCACTTATCTTGTCAACTACAACAAAATTTGGGAAACGGGATTAGCATGATAAAACGCAGATTAAAGTAATGGGATGTTGTGCACATCAGCCTCGGTTGATGATTCAAAACGACTGTAAACTAACAATGGGAATGTCAATTCCAGTGCACGGACATGGTTTGATCTGAGCTTTGTCAGGGAAAACAGACCAAACTACAGGTTTTAATTGAGCACTATTGAGTTGATTTGACTTCCATTCAGTGGCTTCATGCTTCACTTGAGCTTGAAGCAGGTTATTGTGTAACAACGCTTTTGGTACGAGAGGCGATCTAAGCAATCGTAGAAAGTGCTATTCACCATATCAAATATTAACCCCACTGTTCTGTATCAGGCACCGACTGTGTTTTCTGAGGGATTTACAGTCGAACTGAAGCCAATTACACCTCCCTGAACAAATCAAACCAAAGCGCTTTACTAAAAAAAAAAAAAAAGAAAAAGCCGGGGAAACGTCAAGGTGGGGGGCGGTGAGGAAAAAAGCAACCCCCTAGGTGCGAGGAAATAATAAGATATGAATGACTCATTAAAGTTCATTACGGCGGTTTTTAAATTTGGTGTGGAGAGGTTTGCAGCCAAGCCAGCCAGCCTGGAGGCGCTCCTCCATCTTTTATAGGGCGGAGCATCTTTTCCATTTGAAACATCGACTCCGGCGGTGGATGTCACGCTTTCGCTCGCTTGGTGTGGCAAAACAAAAAAAACCTAATTGGCCGGATTTGAAACTGGTTTGAGAGAAAAATGGGTTTGAGAGAAAAAAAAGAAAAGAAAAGCTTGCGATTCCTGGAGGTCTCTCCATCTCTGTGCACGTTCGTCTCCGCTTTCCTGTGCCATCTGCTTACCTGACCTACACACGGGCTCATTTGCATTTCCAATGCATCATGCAAGAAAAAAAAAAAAGCAAAGAAAAAAAAAAAAAACAAGGCTTTCAATCTTCACACACTGTGAAGGAACCTTGTTATCTGCACACTGCATGCTCTCATTGCATATCCGATACATCAATTCCCTCGCACGAACCTCGACGCCCGTGCCCTACTTCATAAAGCGGAGTCAGGGCAGCTTTTACTTAAGGCCCTGTGAGTCAGTATTGACTAAGACGTGGTATTCTTCACAGGCCCACCCACACTCTCCGAGCCAATAATCACACCAACGCTGTCTGATGCGGCGTGAAAGGGGAAAGGAAGAAAAAAAAAAAACGCCAGTCTCTTCTTCTTCTTGTTTTTTTTGCTGCTAATTGAAAGCAAAAGGTAAATTAAAACTGGCAGCTGGCATCGCCGCATGCGTGTCCAGAGGTAGGACTGTTACATAACCGCGTTTCTAAAAGGTAAATCGATAGCTCTTGCTTTTGTGCTGTCACTTTGGCAGACGAGGGGTTTGGAGGAGGTTTGAGCGGCGGTATTTTCATGGTGTTTACCTCAAATGAAGTGCGACAGCTGTGGCCTACTTCGCAGGCCAAAGGGTAATATTTACTTAAGGGTGCGCGTGAATCACTATCAGCCGCGGTAACATCCAGCACGGGACCCACTACCACATCAGTGGCGTCTCATGACCATATGGGCCGCTTTATTCAGTTAGTCGATTAAGTTCAATTTAGCATAATACTCGGTGGCATATTTACATGGCACCTTTTAAGTGGCGGTAATGGCACAATAGCCGCGTAACTCCAGGGGATGGGAAATACGCTGATGAGTCACTCGATCACTTTAGTCCGTACTTCTGATCTTATTTGAGGCTTTGCAGTTTTGTTTCGTTTAGTTGTTTTCATCTGCATTTTCCCCAAGTACTGTCGGGACGCACATTTATTGGTGGGAACGTAAATAGATAATGTCAATGTATAAGATGGTTGAAAACATTTTTTTTGCTGCTCTCCAAGAACATAATCACAGTCCTGAAAGATCAGTGACACACATCAGTGGTTTGAGTGCATGACAGCACCTGTAGCTGGAATATTATGTAAATGATACAACTTGACATTAAGGCGCACTATGTGACACTGGTGTGCTGTTTCCACTCATTTCCCACACCATTAGTTTTCACTTAAGGCCTCAAACGCCATATCTGGAGATGGCTAGGGAGAATAATTTGCAGTCCTTGAAATCCTGAGACCTACCGGTTGCGGTATTTCATGTGGGTAGAGGACGAGAAAATTATAATCGATCGTCTTTTCAAATCTCAAATAAAGTGCTCCAACTGACTGACTGAAGCTTACGCACAAAGAGCATCGTGGCGGTCCGTTGTACAAGCCGTTGCCTCGCATTGGAGCTCCTCACCTTGGATCCATCACATATAATACATGCTTATATCAGCCGAAGCGGCTCAGGCGATGCCAAGGTGGCTGTTAGCCCAGGGCGTGTGAATCATCATGATAACATGCGAGGCCAGGCCCGCCTACTCTGTCTCTGCCTGTATCTATGTGTGTATGTATGTACGTATGAAGGCGCATAAACTTGTACAGCAACACACATTCTGATATCATTGAGAGGGAAAAAGGATAATGTAACAACAGAAGCTGACAGTTCATGTTTTTTAAACTAAATCTGCTAGTTTGTTTCCTTAAGGCACACATCTCTAACTCATGTGATCTCTTTTGGACTTGCACTGGCTGATCCAGCATTAACAAGTGAAACCCATATGAATGAAAATAGCCAAAAAAAAGCCCAAAAGTTGCCCAGAGGGAGCACAGCGCCACACAGGGTTAATACGCATTACAAGACAGGCAGTGCATCATGTTGACACGGATAAAAAAAAAATAACGATGATTCATGATTCCCAATTACATTCTAATTTGAGTCAGAGATGAGTGGCTGGTGAGGGGCAGCCAGAGTGGCAGTGGGCTGGGTGGGAGGTTGGCAGGAGAGCAGAGAAGACATCTGTCTGTACAACCGGCCAGCAGATCGAGTGCGGGCTGATATTAAAGCTGCATTTAGGTATGAACTAAATGAGCCGCTGGAGCTGCTGCATGCGTGCATCCCAGCAATGGCTGCAAAAAAAAAACGACTCCATGGATTTTTTTTTTCTATTAAATAAAACTGTTTATCATTATCTCAGTCGTTGGAAAAAAGTGGTAAATAATGTTATTTCATGCTCCTCAAGTCCTTGATGCTAAGATATCAAATGATTTTGTCAAACAGATTGAAAATAGTTAGTGGGTGGATTATCTATTGATTAGATGTTGCAGCTCTGGTGCATATGAGCATATATATTGATTCCTACAAGCATCTTCATGCTGCCCATTACCAAATAAATTAATTTCATGTAGCCCAGTAGGAGTAGTATGATTTTTTACGGTATTGAATATAGCAAAAGGAAGAGAGAGGAAAGAAAAAACCTTTTGATTTTCTTCAATTAGACTAGAAAATGGTTGGAACGTGAGTGGAGCTGTGTGAGAGAGGGGGATGGAGAGACAGGAGAAGGGTAAAAGGATTCCTTTTGCCAATTTGTTTCTTGGCAGTATCTTTCGAATCGCTCAATACAATCTCTCTAAAAGTTTTCATTTATCAATTGTTCCCCTCCCTCCCCCCGTCCCCAACTCACAACGGGAGCCATGCAAAAATCCTTCATTCATTAATGAAAGGCATCCATTACTGTCACCCGGCGACGGAGTTAATGTAAATAAATGAATTCTCCAACCCACTTAACTGTGGTTTATTATGAGCGAGCAAGGCATAATTGTGTTTCTGATCAGTTCAGATAAATTCAGACGCACAATGCCGCCGCCCCCCCAATGCCACTTCTCATTTGCATGCCAAGGACTGCAACGAAAGGGGATACATCACATGGCTTATTACCAAGGCTTGGGCTAATGACGCTGGCATATAAGAGGAAATGTATTAAGGCCAGTGTGGTAGTGCTTGGCGATGGGGGAGAAAGCCTCTTACGTCTTTGGAGTTCAAGAGTAAAAAAAAAAAAAAAAATCTAATATTTGTATGTTATTATCATAAGAAACCCATCTGCTTTGGGTGTTTTAATTTGAGCCAACCTATAACTCCCAGTAAAATGATTTGATTTCAGTTTCAGCACCCCGCAAACCCCCGACGTGAGGTAAATGGCATTTCAGTAAATGTGAGCTCCGACGGATAATGTAAGTGGGGATTTAATAGAAAAGCTTGCGAGTCTGAGATGCAATTTCGCTCAGAGTACTGTTTCATTAGCACAAACATATTTAGCACCAGTTGCTCCAGTGGGAATGGAGCCCAGAACCTGTCAGCTTTGCTTTTTTTTTTTGCTTTTTTTTTTTTTTTGCTTAAACGCTACACCCAAGACCATCAGAATTTGTTGACGTTGCAACAAGGCTGTTAGTCAGACGCTTTAAATTGCATCTACTTCTAAGAAAAAACAGGATGACTGAAACGCCACTCAGCATAACACAGGCGTGCTCATTAATCATCCGCACACGTGCTGTGACACTTTTAATAGCGTGCAGGTACGGGGCGGGAACCGATCGGAGCCGAGATGGCTCTGAGTTCCCCATCCCTGCCAACTCGCATCGCACTTGTGCGAATGTTTGCTCTCCCATCGCCAACTGTTGTCTGTTACACCTAAAGGCATGGAAACATCGTCCCGATTCGGTTTCAGTGCGAGTGCAGAAGGCTCGGCCGTGTCGTTCGACGTGACATTTCTCTCGTCACACCCCGATGCGAAGTGAGAGCGGCCGCCCGCATTGTGTGCTATCATTCTCTGCAGAGGCTGCTTTAATGGGTGTCTCTGGTATTTGGCTCCGGCCGGAGGAGTGTGAGGGAAAAGGTATCCATTCGTTCGGGTTCCACGGCGGCCTAACAAGCCGACACTGGAGCGTTTGTACACACAATAGGCAACCCGCAGACATCCCGTCTCTCCAACGCTGTTCCATAAGGAAGCTGAAAGATGGGAGGTGAAGCTGCAGCAGATGTGGGCGTAGGGAGCGTCAATAATTGAATGATGAAGGAGGTGCCCCTCATTGATATTGATTGATATATTTACCGTGGTAATGTTGCATAAAATTGTGAGCAAAGTGGGTCACGATTGCAAAAACTTTTATGTGCTGTGTTGGCTGGGAGCCTAAAGGGCTGGTTTGTGATTTGTTGTCAATCATATCACAACAGAAAACGGCAATAATTTGGACTATTTACAGGAGTTTTCGCTGAGACAAAATCCGTTTATAGAGTAGATACAACTATATGTAAATATGTAGAAAAAATGGATCTTCAGTGGGACAATATGACTTTTAATCATCAAAACAAGTAAAATTTTCCAGTGTAATGTGGAATAACAAACACAGCATATGTAAAACCTGTCCTACTTGCTAGCTATGCTAGTTGGAACCCTGTTTATTAGATTATAGCAAATGTGTTGCACCATCCCCAAATTAAACCCTCCCAATGCTCTTGAAACTGCTCTATTTGTCTGCAATACAAAATTAAATCGCGAAATCCTAAATGCTAAATGTGTAACATCTCCCACTGTGCTCTCCGTCCGTTCAAGTCAAGACAAAATATTACTTTCGAACACGTTTTTCCCTAATTCATCACAACACCTCAAGCTCCAGCGCGATGTTGCACTCCTCAAATATGCTGTCGCATCCATGGAGCAGTTAAAACCGTTTCGGAATGAATAAAGATGCAAAGCAAAAGCAGAACAAATGCGAGACTTCCAAATGAGCTAGCTATTAAAGCAGCGTTATGAACTGAGTCAATCATGCCTGCTTGTCGTTTTCACCCCGCTGCTTTGTGTTCATTTACGCTCGCTCGCAACTTGGAACTGGTCGAAAAAATGCATTTCTCCACTGTTGGCCACTGTTTGTCTGTAATGGTCCATGAGGGGGTGCTCCACTGCTTTGCTGATGGGCACCAGCACAGTTGTTAAATATTACTCATTCGTCTCCCAAAGCCAGATAAGACTTACATGCCAAAGTAGGTACATGATCTCTATTCTGGCTGAATGTTGGATAAATAAAAGTGATTTAACGGCAAATAATCATTTCCAAAGACCTCCGGGACCTTCTGACTATTGCATGTTTACGATTAGAAACGTCTCAGAGAAACACTCTCTGCTGTGCGACTACTTGCTCATGTCTTGCCGACTCCTCACGCTCACATAATCCCACTGTCACACTGTGTTTTAATGCACAACAATGCCCGTAGCAGGGATCAAGTGCATTTACAAGACTCTGGTTTGTTCTCTGCGCCTCTCTGGGGGAGGACGTGCCACAAGTTTCAGGGCTCAACTTTTTCCTGTCTGCATTCGAGGGAGGGAAGCGGCGCACGTATGGCCCCGTTGCGGGAATACACGTATAATGAATCAGGAAGAAAACAATAAGCGCTCGGAGGTCGTTCGGCGCCTTGGATGTCTTTTCAATCATTGCCACCGATGGCTCCGAGGTGAAAATCCCAGGGCGGGGAACTCTCTCTGCATTCAGCCCGTGTTACCATTCAGTACCAGCCCCCTCCCGAGTCGAGACAAAGTGTTGTTTACGATAACATATCTGTGTTATGTCTCCGTGAGTGGGCGTGTACATACAGCAGGCAGAAAAGAACAAAAAATATCAACCTTGAGTGCTGTTGCAGAGCTGCTTTGTGATGAGACGCTGGGGCCCCGCTCTTCCTCCAGCCGCCTGCCTCCCCTGACGTCTCCTGGACTGACCCCCCGTCATCGCTCTTGTACCCGGCCGTGTTATGCAGAGCTCTGAATGCTTTTAAGAAATCATTTTCTGAGACGTTTTCAACAGCCCTGCACCTGGCAGATCACTGGAGACGTCAAAATTAGTTCTGTGAGGGTCTGCATTTAAAGTGCGAGCGCTTGCGTCACCCATCGTCGCACAACATATGCAAAAACCGTCCAGCAGAGGCACATAAAATCTACTCTTCCCAGGTGTTTTGAAGAAAACACAGCCCGGTGTGCTCAGACACAATTTTTTTTAGAGGTGTCAATTCAGCGGAATGATGCAAGAGAGAGAAAGACTTCTTCCCATTTTGGATGGAATAAAAGCACAATTCAGCAGTCCGAGCTGCAAGGTCACACCAGCGTTTTCACAGATTTCGTGCGGCTGAAAACTCCCAAACCATTCAGTCACCACAATCAGCCTCGTTGGACACGTGAATGCATTTTTAGTTTGGTGAAGTTGGACAAGCAAAACCCTGGTTAGTTCTCAATATCAAGCTTGCAGAGTCCTCTTTAGTCGCACCACGACACTCACTCTTCCTCAACTATGAAGCTCAGCTCCTACAAGCGTCTATTTGAAGTCGGTCTCAGCCATTTTGACCACCATGAAACTTTTTTTTCCAGCCAACTCCACAGTGTGACCCAGACTCCATTCAGGGAGCTCAGAACTTTCTAAGGTTGCAGTGTCGCAATCTGCAATGAGAGCGGCCGCCTCCATTTCAGCTTCCCCCGAACGGAGCCTCGATTCCTTCTGCCAGCTGTTGAGCAGACATCAAACAACTCCAAAAGGAGTAGGAAAACATGAGAATGTGCAAATCTGTTTTTTTTTCTCCATTCACAGAAAGACATATCAATTTTCTCTCATCTCTCTCCACACCCACGACTACAAATGTACTGGAGACATGTGAGGACCCTGATATTATTCTGTCCTATTGATTCTGTTGTAGGTGGAAAATCTACACATGAAAATAACTTTTTCACGCTGGTGTATCTGCAGTCGGCTTTACCACTACCATAGAAAAGAGTCACGCGAATTCAAAGGACGAAAAGTCGCTTTACTGTCGATATGTTTATGCTGCACATACAGAGGAAATTCATTCTCCTCAGAAAACAACATGACCTTGTGGAAGTATTGTGCAAAAAGGTAACAGTGCAAGAGACGAGAAAAGTAGTTAAATAGTCAGCTAGATAACATTACAACTTCCCAACAACAACAACTGAATGTGCAAACTATGCTGAGCAGCATCTCCAATCTGGTTATGCACACTGTTAAACCAATCAAAGCCCAGGTATATATGTCACACCACTTTCAGCCATTTTGACTCGCACATATCCTATTTCATATCATATATTAAATAGGAAAGGCCCTAAAAGGACGATCAGCGAGACCAGACCTGAGACTGTCCATGCAGTACCATTCTCCTACGAGGCATAAACAAGAGGCCTGTATGCACTTTAACATACGTGTGGAGCAAGACACAGTATTATCACTCCACCTCGTGACATTATCATGATATGATACGTTGCCAGCAGCCCTGCTTTTATTCACGGCCCTGTGCAGGAAGCTCCGGCTCTTAACGCAGATGAAAGATTACCCTTGTTGTTCTTTTCGTGGGCACACTGCAGCAGTGATTCACAAATGGAGGTGTGAGGTACTGTATATCCCACGGGGCGCGGGATTTGCAGCGATTGTGCATTACTGCGGCATGTGCATGCGGCACGGCACCTCTTATTTATTTATACCGGGGAGATGCGAAGGGAGAGGAGGAGAGCGCACCTCATCTGTAACCAGAGCCTTTGTATCAACACACATGCTTGGCAGAAGAATGGAAACGCGGCGCTTATCTGCATAATTGGTAACCAAGAGTGCTGGCAGGACGCTGGCCGTTTTTCTCTTTTAATTTCCTGTTTTGAAATTAGACCCTTGTATTGGGAGATAATCGTGATATTTAGTTAGATACAGTTGCTGCTGAATATTCAGGAGGGGAGAAGCACTGCCGGTAGCATCAGTGCGTCTAAAGTCGATGGAACGACTATAAAATGTCTGAATCATCATCAGTGTTGTTATTAATTGTTCACTGGCCTCGCAATATTACAAACTGAGCAAGTGATTATGTTGTCGTTATAGAGCCGAGTTCCCCAGAGAAAGATGCTTTTTCATCTTTTTCAGGCTCAACTTTATTATGACTCTACCTTTATTGTTTACTACCTTTTTCTAAAATGTATCTTGTCAATCTAGTCTACAAACAACAGAAGTGATTGTCACAATCAAAGCAACAATAATTTACCATTGCCTGTTATTTGTCCTGTTCTGTTTATGTTAGTAAGATTTAATATTTCTTCACTTTTTATGATTTTTTTTTTAATCTACCTCTGTTTGTCACTGTCCACTTTGCTGCTGCAACAGAAGAAATGGGCTCCTTGTGGGACTAATAAAAGTTTCTGGTATCATCTTGTAAATATGCATATTTCTGAGTAATAGGAGCATGTTTTTTTGACGGTGGAAGGAAAGTACCCTAAGGGAACTCATGCAGATAAGTCCTGATTGGGACAGAATGACACCACCATTATTGTTTTAAGGACTATTCATTCTTATGAAACCAGTGGAGACAGCAAATCTTGAACTGTATGACCAGGTATAAATCTTCGGAGTAGCACCCATTTTAAAGGTTCCCCTTTTTGTGAGTCCTCTCCTACTTTGTTTTACCTCTTGACATTCTCCCTCATATTATTGTGGAAAAGACGGAACCGGGTGGTGCTCCAACACAGAGTACGTAAATCCTTCCGAGATTAAGATCGTCCTTGAAAATGAGATCTTAATCTCAGTGCGATTTACCTGATTTAATACTGATTTATTAAAGTCAGGGCTGTGTACACATACAGAGAGGTTCCTTTTTCCTCTTCCTTCCTTCCTTCCCTCCTTGTCCTCCCCCTGAAATTCAGACATATTTATACCTGGCCTGCCACCTGCAAAACTGATGTTTGTATTTATGTTCATGCACCATGTCCCAAACTCACACAGCCACTGAATGTTAATGCAACAGTAAAAAGCGGCGGCCCCAAACAAGACAACACAGGGATATAAACCCTGTCCCTTCGAGTAGGTCAAGCGTTGCGAAATGAGGTGAGTTTCGGAGACTCAAAAGTTCGAATGGAGCTTGAAAAAAAAATCTACTCGGACTGGTAACATTTTGCTGAGAGCGCCTGATTAATGCCACGTCTGCTCCTATTTAGAATACCCGGGAATTCACCCTTCTCCGAGGCAAGGAGCGAGCTGCCAGGCTGCGTTTCTAGAGCTTGTGTGGCTTTGGCATGTTTGCATGCAAACTTAATGCATCCGTAAAGATACGAGACTGGGGAGGGATAGAAATGTAGGAAGGAAAGTACATGTCAGCTGCTGCTGTATCTTGACGACTTTCATAAAGAAGGCTTTAATCCCCCGTATTAGAATATTTGCAGCTTTATTTCACTCCTTTATAGCTCCCAGCTATGCATTTTATTCTACCTGCTTGACTCGACAGTTCCAGGTAACAAAAAGGGAGCAGCCGGCTCTTCAAATTCCACACCGGAGAGTGCAGGACCTGCAGAAACCGGGACTTTAATTTGCCGGAGTGACCTTCAGATTTACCATTCGACGCAATATTGATAAAACCATAACTGTGCCATAAAATACTGTTTACCACTTCCTGGCAATGGGTCTCAGCTAATCCTAATCTTTATTTGCACATTGTCAGTTTACACTGGGAGACACCTTGCACTTTTTCTTTTTACTGTTGCGTAGCTTTGTCGTTTGGAAAGTGATGACTGTTTCCTGAAACTCTCTTTAGTGCAAGTAGAAAAGGAACAAGCAAAAAACGTGCAATGCTGCATATATCCTCAAGACTGGAGGAAATACTGTGGAATTCGTGCCCATCTGTCCATTACTGTGTACTCAAAAAGGTCTATGGTCTTTCACAGTACACACAAACACACTGTTTACTCTCACATTCACACCTAGGGGCGACTTAAAGAGTTTCAAATCAATGCTAATGCATGTTTTTGGACCATAGAGTCATGTACAGTCAGATATACTCACACCTCAGGGCAATTAAGAGTTTTCAATGGCCAGAACATGCAAACTCCACACAAAGGCGCTCGCCTCCCATCCAGCGTTTCGCCCCATTCGTTTTATTTACTTAGTGTTTGTTCACCCTCAAATTTTACTTGACAGTTACATGGACACAGCTACCTCCCACACCAGCCGGCTCTTCCATCCAAAGCAGGTTAATAAAATGCAGCAGGAAGACGGGGACTACATTCCTAATAGGGGCGACGGTCCTTGGAAATTTATTTCTCTACATCCTGTTTAAATCTCCCTCAAGGCATATTGCAGCTTTGTGTGTGCGTGAGCGTGTGCTAGGGCCCACCCAGAAGATTCCTTCACGTGTGAGTGTTTCTCCGGCCATGTCAAATAAATGCCAGAGTCGTGAATTAGTATTATCTTTTTTTTTATGGGAAGTGGAGCCCTTAAGTAAGGGCTGAGTCTGCATACAAAAAGGGCGACGGATGAGACGAAAGAGAGGCAGTTAGGTTTATAATGCCGCCTGTGCTTTGTGATGATATTGAGACTTGTTACAGCGACTCTCCCCGGCTCCGAGCCTCTCTGCGGATAATAATCACCCACATTTGTCGGGTGCACAGACTCTGAGAAACAGTTAACGAGCCTGTAAACAAGAGAGCGGCAGACGCCTCGCTAGCACATTGCTAAATGTCAAGAGAGAGGGAAGGGAAAACATTGCCAGAGCCGGAAGATGCTATCAAGCTCCTATTCTGCTGGTAGAGAGCCATTAAAATCCATAAGTTACCCTGGGTCAAGGTTTGGGGTCATATATGTGCGTACACACCGAGATATGTATTGATGAAGGAATCGATATTTGTTAATTTTGCAGCGCGGGTCAGATGGGAGCGAACCAATAAAAAGGTGGCAATAAAATCATTCAATCAGCTGCTGAACATTTAAAAGGTACAAGGGGTCAAAAGAGGCTTCGCATTTCTGTCAGAACGCGGGGAATTTTATTTGCCCTGCAAGATATCAGTCACAATATTGTCTTTCAGCAACTGGAGGTGGAATGAATTCATCTTTGTAATGATGAAAGGCGTCCAAGGACAAAAAAAGAAAAATCACACAACTAACACAGTACAGGCATTAGCCATTACCCTTCCAGCTTTGAACACTAACCCTAGCCTTTGTAGCTATGTTGTGGTGCAAAATCATGAAATAAGTAAATTATACAGTTACTTTTCTTTGGTTTCAAACCACCAATTGACTTGAACGTGACTGTGTTGGAATCCCAGAGATGCAAAGAGACTTCACAACCGGCTGCGAAGCTTGTTGGGACAGCTGAAGTCAAGAGTTTGTTTTTCTCTGTCTGCTTCAATTACAGAGGTCAGGGGAGTTGTTACGAAGCATCGGCGAGTTAAAACGCCTACAATTAGCCATGTGTGAAACCGGATTTAAAGTGTCTCTATCAGAACGGCCTGACGGATTATCTGCAGAGGCGGAGGACGCAGCGCGGCCGCCTCATGAAGAAGCTGCGAAGTTTCCACAAGGCTTCACCAAACGGATGAGATGTTTTATTAATTGATTTGCTCCATTTCCCCTCTCGTCTTCTCCCCACATTAGCATCAATTACTATCGTTTTTTTTTTGTTCGGGGAGGCGTGCCGTCGGAAGGCGCCCTCGGACGAGGCGGGGCGACGACTGCTCGCCTCATCGTCCAATCAATGGAGCCTGAGTCGTCCTGCAAGACCCCCCCCACCATTCACCGGCCATCCTAACACGTTGTTGACCTCGGATGGTGCCCAGCGGCCGCGGCTGTTGTTGTTTTGATCCGGGATTTGCTCGGCGAGAGAGAGAGAGAGAGAGAGAGAGAGAGAAAGAGAGAGAGAGAGAGAGCAGCACTGGAGGCAGATGATGTTCTTGGGGGTCATTAATTAACTTATCCAGAGCCTTTATTAGCTCCTTAATGGATCTGGTTAGAGCATATCAGGGCTTTGATTACCTCCCGTTGGCTATGCACAGAGATTGACTGCATATCTGTGTGTTAGTGTGTGTGTTTGTGTGTTAGTGTGTGTGTGTGGTTATGTGTTTTCTGCAAAAGCGTTCGCGGCGCTTTCCGACGTGCACGGACGAGCAGGCGTGTTAAAAAGCGATAAATCGGAGAGGCCAGCGGAGAGAGGGAAGAAAGGTGAACTTGTTTTGCCGACTTAACCCGTTCCTCCTACGAGCTCGACCCCGAGGAGAGACCTTTAATCTGTCCCGGGGACGACGGCATTGGTTGGGGTGCGAGGAGATGAGGCTCGGAAAGGTTCTGTTTTGTCGGCCGTCGCCCCTAAGTGAAGCCCAGTCTGTAACCAGCGCAGTCCAGCTGATATTGATTGACATTTCCAATACTGGGCCAATGTGCCTGCATGTGTGTGTGTGAACCAAGCCTGCAGGCCTTGTTGTTGCCTGTAGTGAATGTTCTTAATTGAGAGACAGAGGAGTTCTGTGCCCCATGCACTCTCCCTCTCTCTCCTCCACACACACACACACACATACACACACACACACACACACTCAGACACGTAC
Organism: Karalla daura; assembly: GCA_029224185.1. NCBI lineage: Eukaryota > Metazoa > Chordata > Actinopteri > Chaetodontiformes > Leiognathidae > Karalla > Karalla daura. Next base: position 4,445,011 of record CM055211.1, read on the forward strand.
AAGGCTACCACTCAGCTGCAGTCCTTCGATATCAAACGCACCATCCGACCTCCCCACCTCCACCGCCGCTCGCTTTGAGTTGCCGCGCCGAGGCCGCTCACGCGCGCGCTCTCCCACCCTCAAGGCTTTTCCGCGCCGCGCGCTAACTGAGAGCTGAAAACGGAGGGCGGCCGATTGATCGGGCCTTGAATCTGCGGGAGGGATGAGAGGGGATGAGATGATTTATCAAGAGTGCTCGGGAAGGAGCGGCGTCCTTACGCGCCAACACGTGTGTGTGTGTGTGTGTGTGCAGACTTGCTATGCTCAGAGTCGAGATGCTGAGTGGAAGTAAAAGGAAGAAAATGAGGTTTGCATGTGTATGTGCGTATGCGCGCACACTTTGGCACTTGAAGGTAAGATTTGCACATTCGTATTAATTCCAAAGTATTCAAGGTGACAGCAATAAAATGCTCATGTTTGCATTTACGTGTATCGGAGGAACAGATGTACTTTTTTGATCAATGGAATTAACGATGGAATGAGATTAAGGGGCATTCACGTGTGGAAAACAGGCATTTGCATGTTTAATGTATATTTTTTTTCTGAGAGGCATGTTTAGACAGCAAACATATGGAGGGTTGCATCGTGTGTAAGGAACGGCTCACCTGTTTAGACATTTTGCGTTCAGTTAAAAATGAAATTATACAAGTGGAGGGGAATCCTCTGGGATTCATTGGCAGCAGACTGGTGCTGCAGAGAATACACAGGGGTGAACGAGGCTGGATCGTAATTAGTGCAGCTCGTGCGGCGCCCCCTGGAGGAAAGCAGCGCGAAACGGTAAAAGGCCCAGCTGGGAATCCGAGCAGAAAGTCTCCCGATTTCAAAGGTTTGACCGCTGATAATTATTTTCACACAGCATATGCACGGTTTGGGAAGGCGATCCGAGAAAAAAAAAGTGCAAAACCCGGAGAAAAATTATGCAAACTGACATGGAAGTCCCTCGCTCTGGCTGGGACCTGAACCACTTTTCTTACATAACACTGGATCTTATCATGGTACAACTCCTTACATAAGCTCATGCTCCTATACCTGCTCTCACATGTCCTGGACTTCTCATCTTGTCGAGTCTTTTGACCTTCCCAGCAATCGCCCACCACCTCCTCATTTTAACGACTCCAGACCCCCCCCCACACCACCACTCGCTCTTAGCTCTAGTCATTAGCACCGAGTCCTCCTCGTCTCTCCCTTTGTCTCCATCTGGGTTACAAGGACATTGGACTCGACAAAAAAAAAAAAAAAAAACAGCAGTGTCGAGTCTCCCCACCCAGCACCTGTAACTGTACTCCTAAATGTCACGGCGAAACCGCTCCATTACGGCTAGATAACGAGTGCGACCTCGCCGGGGCGCAGAGAGCAATTTGCTCCGGCAGGTCTGAGCCCCGACGTGCCGGTAAACACGGCCGCCGCTGCCATCCGACGACACAAAAGACATAAAAACCTCATTGAGGGATTTTTTGACGCGCCCCCCCCCCCAAAAAAGAGAGAGAGAGAGAGAGAGACGGAGAGATCCTTTGCAGTTAATTAAGTCTATTCAGAACTCTTTCTTTGGTGACCTTTCCTCGCAGGGGGAATGACACGCGGCTTTGCTCTCTCCACAAAGTTTATCTTCCTATCAAGAGAGCATTTCCATTTAATTCCACTTCCTTCCCCACTCTAACCTTTGATTCGGTGGTTCCGTATGCAAATGATCATCTTCATATTGTTAGCGAGGCGAATTAGCATTCGCTTCTTTTTTTTTTTCATTCCCTGCCATATTATCTCACTTTGGGTTTACATAAACGTTCATTGTCGGTGTGGTGCGTGAATTATTCATGAGGGCCCTTCCCCCAGCTAAATCCTCGAACTTGAGATCAGCATATTTTAGATATTCCTTGCATATCGGGCATTAATATGTATCCCTCGTCTGAAACTGTGATAGTAACACCTTTTCTGTGTGCACGGCCGAAGCTCTCTCTCTCTCTCTCTCTCTCTCTCTCTCTCTCTCTCTCTCTCTCTCTCTCTCTCTCTCTCTCAGTTAAGAAATTGTGCAAAACACACAAGATAAAGTTGCACGCATTTGTCAAAAACCAATGCTTTAACACAGTATCTTTCACAAGAAGCAGACGGCGCTCCCCACCACTCCCCGCTGTTAGGAATCGGAATATTGTAACACGTAATATTTGCTTCTTAAAAGACAAGATTTATTTCCTTATCTTTCCACATAGTTGAGCGTAATAACGGCGGCCGGGGTCGGATTTAAATGCAAACTCCGGGGGTTGGGTGGGTCGGTGTAAAACGCGTTTATCGGCCATAAAAAGACAAACGAGGGCGAAGCTTGATTGATGAAGAGGCGAGAGAAAAGTACACTTTCCACCACAAACATTGGGCAGAGCACTTGAGGAGAATACGTTTGATGGAATAGTATTTAAAGTAGAACAAGTATTAATCTTAAACATACATTAAGTCTTAAACGGATGAGAATAATAATTAGATAGAACTTAAACACAATCAGAAAAAGCCCAGGGCGAGGTGCGACCTATCAGAATGATATGCTTGTCTTTTACCTTTTTGCTTGTCTTGTCTTTTTACACTGAGCTGTGCAGAGTCAGTGGGTCTCCATCTGCACGGTCAGCCATGTTTCCACAGCCCCGTCCATCCCCGCCTACGAACACAGAGAGGAACGATCGGTTAGTTCTAGCTCTCCCGATTCTACATTCGGGCAGAAATAGGATGATGGCAAATATTTGATAGCGTGGGCGGCAGGTGCGAGTTATAACAGAGAAGACACTGTTCGCCATTTGTTGTTGTTGATAAGGGCAACAGCGTAGTGAGTGGTGGAGTGTGAGTCAGGGCCGCGCTACACACGCTCCGTGAACGAGCGGAGCCTTGCTCGTGGCGCCATCACGTCCGCCAATTATCTTTTATGCCGAAATCGTATATTTTTGTTGTCAGGTTTACGCTCCCGCGCAGCTGTTTTACAGTATCGCATAAAGGGCTGGGGATGGGCTGCCCCACGCTTCACCTCAGTCACCTCTGAACTAATCCTGCATTATGTTTTTTCTTTTTACGACGTCCTGTCCACCCCCCCGGTCAGGGTGCATGTCCTCCCCTCGTTCCTGTGGGTTTTCCAGGTGGCTCCGACATTGTATGGACAATATATTCAATAAATACAATAAACACTGATAAATATGCGGTATCAAGGTAAACCTATACAGTACAAATACACACAGTACACAGTACATGTAACAATGGACATGTGGCAAGCTCTCAGGGAGCAGCTTTCCAGAGCCTTTGTGTATGTGTATTTATTTACTCAATATTGTAGACTGTATTTCTATTGAGCCATGGTCATATATATAATACACACACACACATACACACACACAAAAAGACTAAAAAGCAGATGAGATGATGGACGCTGTGTCCCAGCACCGCTTCAGAAATCATCTCACAGCTAATCAAAAATCACGAAACTGTTGGCAAACAAATGAAAGACGCTACCACAACTTGGCAGCCAGGTTAATTAGCGATTCCTCAGTCTGTCGGTGGAAAAAAAAGAAATCCAATCTGCGGCGGCTCCTCACCAAACGCGCTTCATTATTAAGAGTAAACCGCAGTAACAGATGGGTGAGGCAATGACAACCTGACAATTAACCGAGCGTTTAATGTTGGAAAACTTTTTAACGCCGCGCTCGTACAGTCTGCGGCGTGTTGTATAAGAACTGCAATCAACGTCGAGTGCCGACGTCGCTTTTTGGATCCCGAGGCCGTCTGAATCTCTGTCTGCGCCCCCAATCAGCCTCCCTCCACTCACACAGAGGCTAGCTGGAGCGTCCTGGGGTGCTCCAGTTAGCGCATTCACTGCTACTGACATGTTGTCTGCCGGTTCACAACAACGTGGACGCAGAAATTGGGAAAAGTGAAGGAGAGAGGAGCGTGGGTCTGTTTATTTTCTATTTTTTATATTTTTTCTTTCTCGCTCCGCTTTTCAGAAATGTGAAAGCACGTCCAGACTGTTGAGAAAATGATTGGAATATCACATTGAATAAGTTTTTCCTTTTTCAAAGCACACTTCTTCTTCTTCTTCTTATTCCTCTGGCAGATATTTCCTACACAGAGAAAATCACCACCATGGAGTCAAAATAGCAGAGAATAAAAAAAAGACAAGAAAATAAAAGAATTCAAAGGAGAATGTAATGAAATGTTTGACGCAACGTCAGCAGCTATATGAACGTATAACTTCCTTATAGCTGCTGTAAGTTTCATCACAGAGGCTATAACTTGTTGGATTTGGCTGTATAAAGTCTTCTGCCCATTGATTCCGCAGTGGTGCATAGATGTTAAATTTCCATTCAGGTATTAAAAGAATGAAACCGGAGGACCAGTTTGGAAATAAGATTTTAATTTCCCCGCATGTACGTTCCCGGCTACCTCCATTTTACCATTCACCCAGCGAAAATGACCTCAGCTTAATGGCTTCAAATTTAAATATGCACTTTTTAATCACTCAAAATGGAGAGCAGACACTGAGAAATACCCACAATTTTTAAATGACCAAATTAGAATAGGAAAATTAAGATACTGGAACGCTGAGAGCGCATTCCATTGTTAGCTAGGGTTCGGCTGAGGCTAAATAACGTACTTTGTAACCTTATTCAAATGTTGCCTAGGGTGAGGACAGCGCAGGCTAAGCCCTGCACACATAACAACACGGCATCTTCCAAATTAAGAGAAAAAAATGACACCATAATAGGCAGCATCTGAAAAATGTCCCAATTGTGACATTCCAGCATGAACCACATGAACACCGCAGCCACAGCGTAGCTAATCCACATCCGCACATATGTCAAACTCCCAGCTCCAAACAAAACGCAAAACAAAAAGAAAAAGGTGAGCTGCATCTTTTTTCTTTCCCTTTCTCCAGGTTTCATCAGACTCTAATCAGTAGCTCTGAAGATATCTGATCTACAGTCCACGCTGCTACAAAGCAGCCGTTCCCCCTCACGCGTATTAACATCCATCATTCCACACACACATAAAATCAGACTCCGGTCGAAGAAAGGGAAAAAAAAAAAGGCCATTCGACTAAAACCCGGCCTCATAAAGCATCTTTATTACTATTAGTGCAATTTACTGTGGGGGTACAATCAAAGAAATTGACCATTTGTAATTGGAAGTACTCTTAAGGGGGAGAAGATGGACAATAATGGAATCATGATGATGTTGGGAAAAACAAAATGGAGAGGCTGGATGGAGGGAACATAGGGCGGGGGGGGTTTGAGCTACTCAAACCAGGAGCACAACCAATGATCGTGCATTAGGAGTAGTGGCGAGGGGCAGAAAACATGCTTTGGACATGGTCAGCCTAATGTCAGGTGACTTCTATCATCAGGATCATGGAAGTCTGCAAGTCAGAGCTGTTTGTTCCTCTTCGCACTTTTTATCATTCCTTTTACATGTTTCTCCATACAGGCATTTTGAGGCTACTGTAAAATGTGCAAAATCTTCCCTGTAGCAGACCACCACCAAATGGATACCAGAGAGACTGCCAGGTGGCTCTGCCTGCTTATTTTGTTTTTTTGTTTTTATCTTTTTTATTGCTCTCCCAGAATCTGGCGGCATTAGAGTCTAGGTGAGGGGGAAATTAATTCTGCCTCCTGGTCGCCGGCCTGCCACGAGCAGCAGCGGCTGATACCGGAGACTCCGGCTCGGGCTGGAGAGCACTGCTGGATGTGAGTCACACATTTTGATAGCAAAGGTCGAGTGCGCTGCGTCGCATCTGTGCAGCAAATGAGCGCGGGATAAACACAGCGGAGAGATGGAAATTCACAGATCTTCTCTGCGTCTGCGTCACCCGTGTCACCTACAGATGTGTACATGTTGAGATGCTGATTGCATGTTCTCCCTGTGAAGACATCAGCTGTGGCCAAAGGATGAAAGTACCGTCCACTGGTGGCACCCAACGGGACGAGGAAGATGAAAATGAAGCACCCTTTCTCTAATTTGCTCTTTTTATAAGTTTCCCTCGCACGCTGGAAAATGGCAACAAATGGAAATACTCGAGCAGATCTATTCAGTCGCCTTCCCCTCGCCCTCCGCTCTCAGGAGGATCAATTAACCATTGCGGGTTGCTGGGGGTGCTGGGGTTGCGTCCTTCTCTTATTGTCCAGTATGCAAATATTGTTGTGGAGAATAGATTTAAATATGTAGACAGCCTCCGGCCCAAGGCCGCTGGTATTTACATATGCATGTGAGGGTATTTATATCGAAGCATTCGCATTCGTTTCATTAAGTGCGTGCCATCAGAAGTTTGAGTCCTTGCGGTGGGGGGGGGTCGTCCACCGGATCGGCTCTCATGACAATAAACAAACAGGAGGGGAACGGCACAGTTTTCTCCCTGCAAACCGCGACTTAATTGGCCAGGGCTGAGGGACAGAAACACACAGTCAAGGCCTTCACCTCATTGGTTCCCACTCCAATAAGTTATTCATTTTCTTTCTTTATTTTGCAGCGCGTGTAAACAGAACCCCTGGATCAGATGAGATCTGAATCCTGGGTAGCTTTGCTCCCTATTCAGTTAATCACGTCGCTCCCTTATTGTTTGGGTCCCCCGAGCAACCAGGGAATCACTAACAGAGATTAACTGGCAAGCTTCCGAAATGCATTTTAAATTAAAGCTACGAGAGGCGAGGTGGACAGATGTAATCGCTTCCATCCAGTTACAGTTTCTACCTTGTCTCTTCTCTCTCTCTCTCTCTCCCTCTCTCTCTCTAATTTGCTTGGAAACATGCAGCACAGCGTGTGCTTCCTCCCAACCCTTATGCAACAAATTTCCAGTTTCAAATTAGGTAATGGATGCTCCGGCATCGCTCGCAAGAGCACAAATGGACAGATGGAGACCCGCTCCGGCCCCACTTCTGCCACGCCGCAGATCGCGCTCTTCCCACAGTCGACATATTTCTTTCAAAACATATTAATGGAAAGGAGACGCGTGGCTCTTGATCTTTAATACATTAGGGAGAAGGGAGACGCTAAAGAGCTGCAACAATCCCACGGGGACGTCACTGAACTATCATTAGAAGGTGCACTTTGCAGAGTTGCTATTCTTGAATTCGGAGCTGTCACAATTTTTCTTTCCTATTCGCAACTGTGGGTTCGAACCTTTTCTTTTGAAGCCTATTTTTCATCCAACAAAAACCTGATTTTATTTCAGTTGTTTCCTCCAAATTTCTCCTTCAGTAGGAAACCATATCCACTGCCATAATCTTACCAAACGAGGGATACAACCCAGACTGTTTTTGTGTTGTTTTCTCTTCTCCTCCAACTCAACTCTTCCTAATTTTGTCAACTCAGTTTGCAGAACGTCAAAGTGTAGCATCCCCTTATACAGTACTTTTGCAACCACAGCGACATCATAACTGCTCACATGCTCTAGGGTCACTTCAGGGTTGAGACTGGTGACACTGGACCGTCTCACCCAGCCTTTGCTTCTTCCAAAAAACTATTCATGGACTGGGATTCAATAATATGCTGGTAGGGGGACACAGACAAGAAAGGACAAAGTTCCTTATCGGACAGAAGCTGGGCAGTCATTCGGTCTTATTCACAGTTTGACAAACATTTGGCTTAACCCCCAGTCAATACGCAATTACACACGGCCAAGTGCTCACAATAGTCCGAAGCCACACAGAATTAAATTTGATAGTGATTAATTATTCATGTGGGCCATGCAACATTTATGTCCCGATAAGAATAAATAATTCAGGCCACGAATATCAATTATGGATAGATTTGGCATAACTAAATGCAATGTTTCTATAGCCTTTATCCACACGGAGCCCAAAGGAAAATGCAATAATTAAGAGACAGAGAGGATTGTGTTTGTCAAGGGTTTTCAACAGGCGCTCGGTCGATAGCGAATCATTTGACTCTATGGATCTGAGCCCCCTAATCTATATAAACGATCAAGTCCTGTGCCTGTTTTAGCCGACGATGCTGCAGCTGCAAAAGTTATCGCCACCCACCCTCTCTCTGCTCTATTAGAGAGATTCATTATGCAAAGAAACAGTCTAATTTCCCTCTCATCTGATGCTGGAAAGACAAGAGGTGGGACGCGTCAAACGCGTGACTGAACGATGCTCGGTTTCGTTTTGTTTCATGTTTCAGTGTTTTCATGCACACATTTACATCCAGTGCTGATGTGGCAGAGCGGCAGCTTCAAAATAAAAGCCTGGCAGCCCAACAGTCGAGCTCTTTCAAGACTGTATGTGTATTCGAGCAGCTTGTGTCTCATGTTTTGCTTGAAAAAAATGCTGCTAATACAGATGCTTCACCCATTGCCTCCTATACTTTACTTGTTACTTCTTTTCCAAAACTGTTCCTTTGAAGCAGCCTTTTTAAAAGTCTCCCGTCCCTAGAATGACGTGAAAAAAAGCAATTAAACTCTCTTTCTCTGGCTATTTTCTCTCCTCCGCCCAGGATGTTTCAAGAGAAGGTTCAGCTCCCAGAAATCACTGATAAGACAAACAAAATAAAGCACCCTCATGGAGACATTTTTATAATTACTCCCTGGAGTGGCCCAGTGGAAAACAGACCACCACATTTCTTTGTGATCTAGGAAAAAAAAAAAAGAAAAAAAAAAAAAAACAAGAACATTTTCTCATGTGTCTTCTCAAGCCTTACACACTGGTTTGCTTCCTTAAATCCTGCATTAGATTGCACTGCGCTTTTCACTTAATCACCGTGTTTAGATGAAGCCGAGGCAGTGAGCAGTGTGGCACGTAATTTCCTGGACCAGCAGGCTCTAGTCCGGGCCCGTCTTTAAGTCTCCGCCGTGATGGAAACTCATGATTGCACCTCAATCACGCTGTCACAGTCGCACACTTGAGACATCACTAAATCCCATTTACGCTCGGAATCCAGTCGTAAACAATCAGGGATATCTGATGTATGTAGGTCGGAGGCGACTTACTGAGACCGAGCACCCGAAAGTCCGCTAAATGACTCAAAGATGTACATTGCGAAATGGTTTGATCTAACTTTGATGTATTTCTGACTCTCGCTCTCTCTATGTGTCACGCTCTTTTACTTCCTTACTTCTGTGGATCACCTCTGCTTTTGTTAGCCTCCTGTGGATTTAGCCCCTTGTATTTCAGTTAGATTGCGTGTGTTAGCTGCTTGTGTCATCTCATTTTATTCATATTCGGGCTTTGAAATATGAAATGGGCTTGAAACTTACTTTTTGACCAAAGGAGCCCTTTTTAGATTCTGAAACAAAGCCTCTAAAAACGGTCTCCCTCCACCCTCACCCTGTGGGTTAAGATCGGTGTGAGGCAGGTGAACTGTGCCGTGTCAAGCCGGGCTTTCGTCTCCCCTCACACTTTAATTAATTTTTTTTTTTCTTTTTTCAAGTGGAGCGACTCGCGCCCGACAACTTGACAGGCAGGAATAAATGAAGCTAAATGAATTAAATTGCTTTTAAGTGCCATCCAGCTCTTCACTCGCTTTCAGAGTAATTACATCAAAACGGGAGATCGCGCGGCGAATTAGGCGAGAGGTAAAACAGTGACGCAGGGAGAGGGAGGAAGACGTCAAACCAAACAAAATAAACAGAGGGAGGAAGGAGGGTGAACGCCTGAATGAATGGGTCGAGGTGGGGATGCGGTCGGCTCTATTTTTACAGGGTAACTTGACAGATGAGTTCCTTGGTGCCCCCCCACCCACTAATGTGCTATTTCACCATTTCCCTGACCCCCGGCAGTGACAAAGCGAGCCAACTAAAGCTGGATTACGGGGCGCGACGGCGTGTTTACATGCGGCGGGCAGGTGAGCGGGGCGGCTGATAATTGATCGTAACAGCGTGTGAAGACGGTGCGGGGGGGTGTCCGTGTCGATGGGCCGACCGAGCGGAGCGTGTGATCGATGCCACTCGCTCCAGGAAGGAAGGACGGGTTTTAATCCCATGAGCCGCGCCTCGCGTTTGACATTGATGACTCTCAATACTAACCTCAATTTTTCAAAGGTGCCTGGAAATCAATTTGTTCTTCAGATGCTCCGACCTTTCCGGCCCACCTTTTGATTCTCTCAAAATTCCTATCGATTAAGTCCAATTTACAAGGCCCCAGCCACATTTGCTGTAGCCTCTCCCCAGATTATTGGATTTGAATTGGCTTGTTTTGTTTTTCCTCAACTCGAAGAGCCATTAATCAGTATTTATCGATGGTAACATTGAATTAAATGAGTCCGCGTCGCTGTCAAACTGTTGCTGGTAACACTGTTTGCATTTGGTTCGGGTCCAAATTGGCGTAAAGCCACAGTGACAAAGCGGATGATAAAGAAAGACAAACACTATCACATGTCGTTTGAATAAGCAGGCATTGGACTACAATTGTGTTATTTTATGAAGTTAACCAATGGGCATCCCCAAATGCAAGCAGGCTGCTGTGCAACTTCTTGCTGAAACTTTAATTTTGTCATTATCAATTCTCAAAAAATGAAAAACAATCTTGGCAGAGAAAGCATTTCATGTTGCATTAGCGTGTGGGAAAACGGCCCGCCTCAATTCCCCGCCACCCAAGGTCAACAAAATTCCTCTTTTGTCCGGCTTGCAAATGAAAGATAATAAATTTACCATCGACCAGACAGAAAAGGCGTAAAATCATCATAATGGAGAAGCTGCAGCTAACTAAGATAACTTAAATGAGGCTGCTTTGCCATTTCCATTTGAAGCCCTTTGTCTGCGCCTTTATGCATGAGCCACAATAATAAGCATTTAATATTGCACCAACAAAATAAGCCTCGGCCTAATCATTTTTTGATTTGTTCCCTGTTATGTGCAGAACAAGTCGGACCAAATGTTGGTTTTCATCCAGCCAAAGAAATAAATCTGACCACAGGCTCCCCCCGGATGAGGGCTCCTTGTGAAAATATTAGCAGTGTTAATGTCCGACTATTCACACAAATGGAAGGTTTTTATGCAAATATCAAATATTATATAATCACAAATAATCATAATGGCTGTGGCAGCAGACTGTGAATGGGTTATGTATTTTGGGGGAGTTGATACAAAGAGTGAAAATGCAACAAGTAATCTGTTCATTTACTAATATCAACAAATAGAAAAATCGACTATGACTATATTTATGGATTAGTCATTTTTAGAAATAATATAAAACATGTCATATGAATCACTCCTCTATGGCAGTAAACTGAATGTATTTGAGTTGTGGACTAAGCAAGATGTTTGAGGTCTTCATCAGGCTTTGTCATGCATGTGCATCACATGTTTCAACGTGTTTAAGACATGACAACATTTTCGAGACAGAGCAACTGATCGATAAATCGAGAAAATAATCAACAGATTAATCGACAATAAAAATAATCACTCGTTGCAGCCCTAGTGAGTAAACAGGTGTGATTAGACTAAACTGAGTGAAGCAGAAAAGCGAGGAGGAGACGTAGTTTTTGGTAACTAAATAATTAATTTTAAAATGCTTAATACCTGAGAAGATTTTTTTTTTTGTGCTGGCATGAGAGCAAAACACAAATTGGTATTCCAAATAGGAGTTGCCGAGCCCCTGCAAAATAATTAGATTTTTGCTCCTGAGCTCATCTGTCTTTTCTTTTCTTTTCTTTTTTTGTCTTTTTGGAGAGAATGAACTCCAGACTCCCATCTCGCGGGCAACACTTCAGAGTGGAGGGCTTTAACTGAGCAGGATGGGAGATCAGAGAGGCAAAACAAAAACAAAAAAGGCAGAAAGCAGGAGATCGACCTCCAGACCGCACCGTGTTGCTGGAAACAGGCTATCGGCTGACCAGGTGCACGCGCTCCGACAGGTGAATTATTTAAGGGCACTTTCAGGTTTTCCGGCAATCGGATGCACATATGACTGATCTCCCTAATTGGCTCTTGATTGCTTGACTGCAAAACAGAAAGTATAATTGTCTAATTAGATGTAATTAATTCAGATTTGGATGTGAAATTATTTTGCCGTGTTTGGGGAGATATTTAATCCGCGGCACTTGGTCGGGGTTAAATGAATTAATGTGAAAATTGCCTTCCGTGATTAGGCGCCCCCCCGAAAACGCCCCGCGCCTCGCCAGCAGGCGGAGAGCGGGGCCGAACCTGGGGGGATATTTCATGCCGGGACTAAATTGCCAGAGCCTGGTGGAAGCAGATGCGCCAGGGAGATGCAAATGTACGACAGCGTGGCTGACGGAGGAGACAACAGTCGCCGGAGAAGGCTGACGTTGACCTTTTTGACTTTCATGAGACTGTTAAACCCAATCAGCCACAAAACGCCAGGAGAACCCGATTCGATCTAGATTTCACCGGCCAGTTTATGTGCATATTTAGATAATTTGCTCATTAAAAACGTCAATCAAGGGAGTACAGTAGATGGGGGGGGTTGAAGAGTTGAAAAGGTGACTCATTCGGCGTGTTGTTCTAATTAAAAGAACTATTTTTTATATTTTGCCTGATATTCGATATTCCTGAAGGATGACCGGCACAAGTCAAACCCGGATTATCGGCACCGACCACAAATCAGAGCTTCACCATGCTTCTACATTTATAGATATCTCGACGTCATTACGGATGGATCATCTGGTGTTTTGGATCTTCAAACAACACGGCACTCGGCCCGAGATCCCCACGGGGGTTTTTACATGTCCGTGCATGTCTTCCAAGTGGCGTATGTGGTCCACGCCTCGACCCTCTCCATCCTTCTCCATCTTGATCCCTCTCGTGCCCCATCGGTGCTCCTCCTGATGGCGGCCTTCCGGTGCCATCTCGCTTTGCCAAGGAGCTTGAAAGTGCCACGCGAGGATCGGCCAGCCAAGCCTATGCGGCCGACCTCTATTGGCACGGGATGCGGGCACCATACTCTGGTGATCAAATCTCCAAACTTGGATCTCTCTTTCCATACTTTGGGGGCCTCTTCCATCTGGTCCCTTTTTTTTTTTTTCTGAGAAATTCCTCTTGCCTCGCTAGGCCAGCAGGTCTCTGGTGAGCGAGTTCTTGAGCTGCCTTCCTAGGTAGGTCAACCCTTCGCTGCCAGGCCCCCGCAGTGGCAAGAACCCCACTTAATGATCTCGCAGAGCTGCTGTGGCTCCCCCTTTGACAAAGCCAATTCCCGTGGGCCCAGTCATTTGCTACCCTTAATCCCTGTGCAGAGGGTGCGCAGGGTGTCTCACTGGCGCTCTCTGAGCCTGGCAGTGATGCCGACAGAGACGCGTTTCCCCACAGGGTCCTCAGACTGCAGATCGGGACACACTCCCCGCGGCATGTGGATCACATTAAAGCAGCCCCTGCCTTACCAGACAGCACTTCTTCGCTAGAGACGACTTGTTTTATTTTTTCTTTTTTTTTTCCTTTCCCTCAGCTCTGTACCCCACAAAGGCTTTACCCAAAGGCGATAATTCCACCTCCTGGGGTGACGCTGACGCAACTTCCAGACGCCGCCTGGATGTAATGTCAGCGTGCAGTGGGTCAAGCTGAAAAAAGAGAGAAAAAGAACTTCCCCGATACGGCCGCCCACCGCATCCTGTTTGGCAGGCCGGATAGGTGACACATGCGCCTTGACGCGGCGCACCCGGCGCTGGAACACGTTTGGGCGATACATCTGTCACGACGGCGTGTTCAGCGGGTGATCAGAGCGCTGCAGGGCTGTCAGAGCTTCCCCTCTCTCTCTTACACACACATATATGTCTCCTCTGTGGGATTAAAGATGAGAAGCCCTGAGCAGAACTCTGCTCCGAGGCATATGGTTTTGAACCTCGCATGGCGGAAATGAGCACCACTATCGGATGCCGAGGACGGGCACGCTGAAGCCGTCCACGTAACGGAGGCGGTTACATTCTACGTCCAGCGCACTGGTCCACATGTACCTGGCTATTTTGTGCAAACTGATTTTCCTATTAAAATGAAATTTGCATCAAGACCAAGTCTGCATGTGAACGCAGAAGCGCAATTAAAACTACTTCACTCCCACAAAGTTGTCAAAGTTGATTCAGCTCTTCCCACAGAGAACATTTAACAGTGGGAGATGAACTCGGCTTCGTCTAACCCAAGGGGCTGAGCATTTGAATGACTGGAGTAACAAAATAATTGACTATGCAGCAGAAGCGATGCTGAGAGGCAGGGACGCCCTTTCCCTAGAGTGAAGTCCCCGGTCGCATCCTTTTCTCCACCACTCGAGGGATGAAAGAAAAAGGGGAGGAGGAAAAAGCCGAGAGCAGCAACAGGTGAGTATGACGTCGCGGGACGCTCCCTTGGTGGAGGAAAATGGCAGAAATGGAAATGTGGACTGATTCATACGCCCCAAAAAGAGCGTCGACTCCGGGAGCCGTCAGCTTTGAATGAACAACTTAACAACTTAACAACTTAAGAGTCCTGTCCGCCGGCCTCCAGAAGCTATTTTGGAGGTGGCCTCGAATGATAGACATGGGAACGTATTGCAAAACAAAGCAATCTGAGGGCGCAGAGGCCGAGTGCCACCGAACGCTTTTGTCTTCCTCCGGGTGTCAACAATCCTAAACCAGGCGCTACAGAATAATGCATCCCCACAACGGAGACTTTGTCACAGGTGGGAAATAATACATAATGTAATACAACCGAACAGAGAACTGAGTATAAATAATATCTGAGCCTCGCTATGCAAAAAACCTATCACCCTTTAAATCCCCCGGTGTAGCTATTTTATTTAGCCGTTATTTTTCCTTACAGATGGAACAGAAATTGAAGTGACATCTGCGACTTTTTCCCATTTAACCCTTCATCCTTTTCATCCTCTCCATCGCGCCACTGATTGACTTCAAATCCCTCAATGTTCGGTTCATATGTAACGAGGGGTCTGAGGAAATAAACAAGCGATTAAGAGCCCGCGAACCTCCTTGATGAGAAACAAAGGGATGTGGAGGTGCCGTACATGCTGGGGGGTGGGGGGGTGGGGGGTTGGGGGGGGTCGGTCCAACTGCCTCTATAATCACTGCATATTTTACGGCGTGTTTACAACTTGTGGACAGACTGCCAGACGAAAGGGAACAGGTTGCCTGTCTCATATGTTTTGCAAATGAGCCTGTACTGTACTGATGTACCCGGGCTTTGGAAGCATTCCTCACAGAGTAAACATGGATGCAGAAAAAAGAAAAAAAAAAAGAAAAAAAACACAATCATCTCCCATGGGAGTGGCAGCAACTGCAGCTAGAATAAAGGGGGATTGGTGTTGAGGCGGGGATGCCAAGTAAGCACAGTTTGTGGCAACACTTTCAAATGGGAATTACCTTGTGTTGTGTACCAGGCTTGTTTTTTTTTCCACCCTCCCTCCCTTACATGCAGATTTCCCCCTGAAACCATTCATTGATCATGGAAATTAAGCCCGAGCATATTTATTTGCCAGCCTGACTCCGCCGCTCAAGCAGGCTCAACATTTGTTTTCCTGGTTGTCACTGCTGTCTCCCGGGAGCCGTGCGCCACCTGTTCTGTTTCCGGGCGGAAAATGATTGCAAGGGAAGTGGGAACGGAGGGTCTTGTTTTGCCTCCTACTTTCTTTTTTTTTTTTTTTTGGAGCAAATGTGGCAGCACATTAGCCCGCAGCCTCAACTCTCACAAGCCGGAGACTTCACAGTGGCAAAAAAAAAAAGATTGATGAGCAGCTCCGACTCTGTGAACTCCTACGGGTGTTTACTTTAGAAAGTCAACTTTTAAAATAGTGGGATAGCCTCTTTGTTTTCCACGCATATGTATATATAAAATAAGAAATGTTCCAAAAAGTCATCATTTCAAAAACAATCTGGTTTAAAGTTTTATATTTCAACAACATAGCTCAGTTATTTCAGCTTTCTCTATTGATTAACCTCTGATAAGCCTCCATCCTTAACTGATGATATGTGATATGACAGACAGAAGCTTTATTGATCCCTTGGGGAGATTCCTTCAGGGAGTGAATGAGTGACATTATGTGATGGGAATATAATCGGATGTATTTTTTTAAAAACCAAACTTCATTTGAAATCTGCTTTTATTTCTGGTACGCAGAAACCCTTATGCTTCATTCTATCAGTGTTGTCATTCCTTACACCTTCACATCTCTGCAAATCTGCACTGCGATGTAGGAGATGACACAGATATGGGATTACTGACAGGACTGCAGCTCTGCAATCAATACACAAATCTATGAGTTAATCAGTTAATGCTCTGACATCCTACTGAAGGTGATACTGTCAGACTAGAAAGCCACGTACAGTAAATCTGTTGCCGGGTGGAAATCAAAAATCCCCAGGAGCCTCTATTTGAAGGTCTCATCTAAGATTTATAGTTCACATAAAGCTCATGTGATACATGGGCACACGACATTACATTACATGAATTAGATTTAATGTAAGGCTGATATAGTGAGGCTAATTTCTACAATAACAGCTGTGTATTTAAGGCCAGAGAAGCCACTTTGAGCTGTTGCCCATTGGTATCGAAGTGTGTTTTTACATGCTCCATAAACATGGAGGTCAGGGGGACAGTGGACTCTAAAGTACAGATTAAGTCATTCCAGTGCAGTTTCACTCAAATGCTATGACAATTATTTGAAGGTCTAGAGTTGCTCACTCATCACAGGAAGTGCAATTTAAATTAACGTCATCCATTCACTTCTCGGCAAGATCTGAAATTGTCCAAATAGATAAAACCTGCTTCTTTTGTTGCAGCCAGCTTTATTCAAGTGGAATAGGAAGATAGAGGGAGGCCAAGATGAAGACGAGCTGTTGTGGCCTCGATAATTTCAAGAAAATAAAAACATCTGGAAGAAAAATATAGAATCGCTGCCTTTATGTTGAAAGGCACGAAAGCTCTTATGCAGCTGCCTGTGTGTCGACCTCTTTGACCTGCGAGGGGCCTTCAACAGCGTCGGCAACGCTTTGTTGCCTCCTTTTCCCCCCCGACAATTTAGCCGCTATAGAAAATGTTCTCCACTCTCCCCTGTATACACAATGCACAAGCTGAGAAAATGTGTGCATGCCCTGCGAGGACGGTACACAGGGGGCGAGCTCTTTTCCACATCAAGAGAAATCCCGCAAACGTACAGCTCTGGCGAGGTCATACTCGATTGCACCACTTTTTCTGTAAATGAGGCCCCTCATTGGGTCTTTCCTAGGGCTCCTATAAGGAACGAAGCCTTCAAGCAACACCCACGGACCAACAGCAAGATTAAAAGTTTTGTTCTTTCCCTGCCGACCAGTCGACTCATTTGAGCTCCGCGCGAGCGGGGGCCCAAGGACTGAGGGGGTAGATGGACTTTCGGGCATGAACTTTTGACGCGGTGACCTTTAGAAACCTCGAGTCAAACAGGCGGGGAGCGAGAGCACGGGAAGTATAGGGAAAGTAGGAGATGAAGAGAGGAAATGACACAGGGAGAGGGGGGAGACAGCCGAGCCGAGCAGAGAAAGGAGCGCGGACTTCTGTAATGAGCCCCGCGTTAAGAAGCCGTCTGTCGGCTCTCATTTTGTACCGATGCCGAGTTACGAGTTTTCACTTTCCGCTGTAATCATGTTGCCTCGTGGAAGTTATGGGAAAAGAAAATAAAGGCTCCCCGTCTTTCAGTCCCCCTACCCAGGCTGGGAAAGTTGCACAGTATTCCGTTCGCAGCTCTGTTGTCTCTCCTGGATCAGACGCGTCTACGAGAGTCTAGAGCGCACGACGTCCTCTTTGATTCAGACACAAATAGGCCCGGCTTTCACCGCAGCTCGCTTCTGAGGTGGGTGTTTCAACCCCTGTCAGAGCGCCCCCCCACCCCCCGAGAAACATCCCTTCAATGTGTCGGCCGCCCCGTATGTCTGACGAGACGGGAGTAATCGTAGACGATCATTTGACGACGAACCGGGAACTCGGAGAGTCTTGCTCGCGTCCCCTGTGGAGAACCGACCAGCCTCCATCTGAAAAAGTTGCTCTCAAATCTCAAAAAAAGAAAAAAAACTTTCTGACAGCAAGAGGCGAGGAATATTCGCCCAAGACAGTCACAATGACGTCGCTCCCCCAGGAGCGCAACAGAGCAGAAATGCCGCAGATCTTATTTTAAGTTGCTGATGGTGAGAAAACTCAACAATTTCTGCCTGCACTTCTAATTGAGTGGATGTGGGCTGATGTGAAAAAGAAAAAAGAAATAAATAAAAGCGCGGGCTAATTGGCATGTCTCAAAGACGCGCCCTTGCTTCAAAGACATCCAACAAAAAAAGAAAAAAACTGCAACTTAAGAAAATCAAATCCTAGCTTTTCTAATTACCTAAAAGCCAGAGGAGCCGTGTGATGGGGAACAGCTTGCGCTCTTGTTTATTCGTATTATAGACGCAGCGTGTGCGCCGCAACTTTTGTCGTCCCTCCTCCAGACCTCAAAGTGAAGCCATCCAGTTCACGTCATCTGGGGTTTTCTCTCTCTCTTTCTCTTCCCATCGAGGCTCGGACCGCTTGTGTACCCCTTAATGTTATTTTGATTCCTGCGTGTCCGCCTTTTTATCACAGAGCCGTTTCTACTGACACGGACAAAATGAGACTCCCCGCGGACCAATTATTTCTGCTCTCTCATTGGCGGTGCCGGCTCGGGCCATTAGCGGCCGGCTTATGGATGTATACGACGTCCTCGGCGCGTCTGCGGCTGACAGGACACACGCCTCCGTGTGCTTTCTACTACTACGAGTGTTCTTCAGAGGAGAGCTCACAATGAGGAGGCTCCGGAGGGAGCCCGTCCACATCCAAGAGAGGAGGCCAAACGAATAAGAAGACGCGGGGTGGAGGGGGGAAAACGAGGAAGATGAAAGAGAACGTGGCTGCATGGGAAAGCTTAATGAAACTGGCAACGCGAGGGGCTTTTCGTGGTGTTCTCGTGCCGGTAATCATCCCACATCCTGGATCGCGTTATTTCAGAGACAGGTGTTTGCTGGCGCCCGCGGCCGTCCGCGCAGCGTTTCATTACGTTTAGCTTGGTCGACCGTGTTGGGGATGTGGAGTTTTATTGGAGCTCGCTGGAAAACGTCTCCAGTGTCTGCGGGCGTGCATCATCCAGCCAGTTGTTTCATAATTGAAAACGCAGCGTCTTCAAAGGGGATACGGTGGAAACGTTGCGCAAGTTGTCTCGCGTGTCTATTTGTGTTCCAGTCGAGCAGAGAAAACGGATTAAAAACCACGCAGACGTTCTGTGTGATCTGACATCAGGATGCTTTCAGAATTTCATTTACGATTTGGATTTGATCGCTAACTCCAGGACGAGACGTGTGAAATTCGAGAGTTAACGACAGTTTAGAAGCTGAGCCTCTGGCGGCCACTTCCACCGTGTACCTGTCTGGCATTATTTATGACACACGAGCTCGTCTTAGCTAATGATGCCGAGAAGCTCACACCATTAGGTAAACTGAGGTGATGTCTGACTGCCCGTCACTGAGGTTTGATGTCTCCTGTGTGGGTGCAAGTTCTCAAACTAACTTTGTTCTATATTAAGAAGCCGCAGACGTGTCTAAAGCAGGAGGAGGGCAGAACAAAAGGGCTGAAAGGACAACACATAAAGAAGTCAGCTAAATAAGCAGAACTAGAGACAATCAACATAATGAAAATGAAAGAGAAGAGTAGCTTGGAGGCCCATGAAGGCAGGAGTGATTGAATGAGTGGCAGAACTTTCTTTTAGTTTTGAAGTTTTGAGGGAGAGTAGCATGGAAATTAGAAATGTCCCTGATGTGGAACAAATTAATTCTATTCAATACTACTTATGGATATTAAAGGGAGTTCATAGTTCTCAAATGTGGGAAATCTGACCTCAGATAACCTGGTTTTAGGCCTGGTGCTGTACTAGGCCTGAGCCATCCTGCATGGCTGTTATGCTATTCTAGACTCGAGTTAACCTTTCCAACAGTTGAGCACACTCCCTCTGATGCAATTTTACAATTTACATCAGCGTCGCATTCGTCTGGAGTGTCCTCATAAAGCTCCAGCGTGCACAAGCCGAGAGGCCGACGATAACAAAACATAAATCCCGCGCTTCACCCAAAGTGGACGAGGCACACTCAAGAACGTGTGTGTGTGTGTGTGTGTGTGTGGTGGGGGTGTGAGCGGTCATAAAACACCCGAGGTACAGCCTCTCGCTGCCATGGTTACAAATGTCCGTGTAGGTTACCCCCAGTGTGCGGTGGCGGGAGACGAAATGAGCTACCGGTGTACGGGGAAAGTAAAAGATGTCACCTCAAAATGGAGGTCAATTATGCTGGAAGTTATCCATGGCTTAGAGCCGGGGATATTGCTGCCGTCACACAAGATAATAGCTATTACTGACAGGTTGGTAAAAGTCGTGCAGCAGCCGAGCCCAGCTATAATTTCTCGGGGGCTATATGCCAGCGGTGTCAGCTCGCATCCATAAGGTATCCCTCCGTGCGAGGGAAGGGGAGTCGTTCTTATAGGTCAGAGACAACAGGCCCGTGGAAAATTTTGATAAATAGTCCCTGGCAAGTCTTTTGTGCGGCGCTTTTCTCTCCAATTTGTTTATTTGCTCCAGGGGCCCCGTTTGTGATGCATCACAGAGCCGTGCCCCATCCTAATCCTCCGGTCCTCCGCACCGCCTCTGACAGCTCTTTGCAAAAAAAAAAAAAAAAAAAAAAGGCGTACAGTCGCGGCCTTTGATTTCCCTAAAAGTTGCACAGGCTGTCGACAACAGACCTGCATATTTCATGTCGCGCGTCGCCCGCAATTAAGGCGCA
Source organism: Karalla daura (assembly GCA_029224185.1). Classification (NCBI taxonomy): domain Eukaryota; kingdom Metazoa; phylum Chordata; class Actinopteri; order Chaetodontiformes; family Leiognathidae; genus Karalla; species Karalla daura. The sequence goes on from CM055211.1 coordinate 4,465,753, forward strand.
CACGAGCTGGCGGAGATCAATCTCCAGGTCTGTGTGCGTAGCGTGCGTGTCTCCTGCAATAAATAGTGCCGTAAAGTTTACACTCTTCCTCTTAAAGAGCGTCAACACAACTGCCAGACTGTAAAAATCAGGGCTGAAGTCAATCATTTCAACTGAGATCTCCTTTTAAAAAGTCCAGAAATGAGGAGTCCGAGCAGTTCCTATCCAGGCTCGCTCACATTTTTGAAAAGAAAAAGAAAAAAAATCCTTTATTATTATTTTTTTTTTTTTTGGTTTCTCAGGCACAGTTTCTATTTCTTTCCCCCGTCTGATGTCTCTCCCTCCCCCTGATTTCCTCCTCCTTGTCTGTCTCTCCCCTCCCTCTGAAGATGGCCTTCACACAGAGTGGAGGAGAAAATGAGCTCGGCGAGAGGGCCCCGAGACGTCGGACAAAGAGACGACGCGGCCGAGCTGACAGCTCGCGCCCGCGTTAATTGAGGGGGAAAAAAAAAGCAGCGAGGTGCGCCCGGGGTTGGCGCCTGCTCGCTGTCGGGAAGTGCTGAGGCTTCAGAAATGACCGCTGCGGGTCGCCGTAGCCCCCGCCATGCATCAATCAGCGGTGCAGGTATCATTAGAGGCGTGCAGGGAAGAGGCAAGGGCCGCCATCGGTGAGAGTTGACTGACTGGAGGCGGCTAGGGGAGGAAAGACCTTGCTCCGTTTTTTTACACATTAAAAAGAACATGTATGATGTCCGCATAGCGACAGTTCACAGCACTGCTGATTTTTAATCGAACTGACTCTTTGTGTTCATGGCAGCCTGGGCCATTTGTTGCCTTGTTGATGTGTAAAAGATGGCTGGGCCTGGGATGTTATTTCCAATGAATGAAAAATACAAAAATACAACACTGGTGTATTTATATGGCGTAATATATCATTTAATTACATCCGTAACACTTAGTGTCAGTGTCTTCTATTTGTATTTCATTATTTTCATTTTCTCTGGTGTTGATGTGCCTGTACTGTCCACTGGGGACAGATAAAGTCCTTTGAATTGAACTGAACTGGATAAATGGTGCACGAGCAGCGATTATTTAAAGGAAACAATCTTATTTGCGTCTAATGGAAGGATCTCAAAAGTCATCTGGGGGCCGTATTGGGATATTTTATGCAAACTGTGAGAGAGGGGCCGCTCTGTATCTTAATGAATCCGAATCATCTCGTAGATCTGTGTCACACTGGATGAATCATGCATGTTTAGGTTCATTGCCATATATTTCCTTCAAAGGAGGCCAACTTCTGAGACTCAAAGTTAAAAGGCACCATTTGGGTGATATGTATACGGGCTCAGGCAGTTGCAGCCTTGCCCGCACTGGCTCTGACACAAAGCCTTGCGACTGGTTGATCGTCTCCAACAAAGGGGCAGAGCATGCAAACGCGTGGGAGGAGAAACACTATAGGACTAATTGGTGTGAGATGCACGCTGCTCGTTGTATGGCGTTGGGCGTAATTACGCCAAGGTGTAAAATCTGATGTGAAAATCACAATGAAAGCGACTTCGGAACGCCTTTAATCACACCAGCGTGCCATGTCACAATACGGTGCTGGCCATGTGTGTGTGGAACAGTCATGACTTCACGAGGGGCGCCGAACGGCACTTTCCTCTGGCCGTTGACAGACATTTCATCCTCAGAGGAGGCTCTCGATGAGAGCGGAGCGATCCGCGCAGTTTAAGGAGCAGGCCAGCACGAGTAAATTATACATCCAAATGGCCTCTATTTTCCATCTCCCCCACCGACACAAATGGCACCCTGAAGAGAGATTTCGCTGCTAAACAGGGACGGCTTTGAGACGCAAAATTAGCACGGGTCACCCACTTACGAGAGCCCTTAGAGCCGGGCGGAGGGGGTGCCCCTAATAAGGCAGATACTGCCTTTTTTTAGGCAGGGATGCAGCCGTGTAAACGCCTTTATTGCTCTATTATAGGAAGTGAGGCCGGGGCCGCAATTCAACAGCTACTTCCACCTCGACCACGCTCGGCTGCAAACTCGAGGGTCACGGCTAATTGGTCAGCGGATCTGAATGTGACGAGTCAGCGTCCGGCGGAGAGGAAGGGAAGAGTGTCAGGAATACAAAGGGATGATGTGATCGTGAGTCTGGCCCATACAACACATCTCTTTTTGCTTTTTATAGAGAGGGAGATGCACGCTGCCGTCTCCCACTATGAGACGCCCTGCAAGACAGTTTCCATTCCTTCAAAAACAAACTCACCACATGCAAATTGAGTTTCTCTCTTTTGCTATTCCGTTCTCAGTCCAAAATGGTGCATTACAGTCAAGTGGAGGCCCTAAATTGTCCCTATATGTGAGCATGGGAGTGGGTGAGTTAAGGCTGTAGACGGATGAGGATTGGAGTCAAAATCGCACTTTTGAAACGCTCACGATTGAAAAATCACTTTAAGAAATAGCACATATGTGATTTTCACCATTCCAGAAGTGTTTTATCAGTTCTGTTTTCAGAGTAAGAGGAGGTCTGACGGATTCTGAATGAATAAATGACTTCTTGCTGTGGCATGGCGGCGCGCTTGTATTACATTGACAGAACTACAGTAAACTTGTTTTTCAGAAGCGAGTTTGTTTGTTCGAGGGACGGCTGCCGCATAGGTGCGAGGACAGCGTGCTGGCGGCTTATAATGCACGGTTCAATGACAGGTCCAGTACAGGAATGTACCAGACTGGAATGAATAAAGCATGGTCGCCACACGGCTGAGTCATAAGCACTTGCAAGAAAAATGAAAGGAAGGAACATTTCAGCCGACTTGGTTTTTCAGGCCGGGCTGGAGCGTTAATCCCCCTCCATCGATTCCAAATGGGACCTTGCAAAACAGATTTTATGAAAAAGCTGAAATCACGTCCAAAAAACAAAAACAAAAAAAACTCAAGAAAGAAATGTCAGGATTTAGAGCTAATAGCAGCTTCAAAAAGCTCAGGTTCCAGCTTGTAGGCATAGCGGGAGTTATTATTATTATTATTATCACGATTCGGAGGCGAATGTGCCATTTGCTTGGCCATACCTACGACTAAAAAAAAAAAAGACATGGAGCAACAGATTCCTGTGAAATGAATAGTTCTTTCACAGCAGTTGGCTAACTATGACTCACCCAAACACTTTGCTCACTGTGAAAGTTTTCTGATCCGGCTATTACCAGTAGTCATGGCAACGCGACCAAATACAAATTTCTGGCGCTTTTCACTTCCAGTTGGCTCTATTATACGGCTACGGCGCATTAAGTGCTACTTTCCCCTTCACCTGCTCGTACCTGAGAGCAAGCAAACCTCAGACAACAAACAAGCCGCCCGGACAAAAGGGAAAATAAGAAAGAAGAGAACAAAAAAGATACAAAAGGAAAAAAAAAAAAATCTATAAAATCAATATGTGTGCAGCCAAATCTGAAACTTCACTCCCGGACGCCGCAGCCTTGACAGGAATGAAATGATCCCTCCGCTCTGGTTGTTTACACCGCAGCTGATTGTCTCAGATACAACTGGGTGAGAAAATCGTACATATCGCCTGCATTCTGATGAGCTGTTATCGGCCAATTATTTTCTTCCGGCTGTCAACAGAAATGAAGCTGTATTTCTGCAAGCATGGCTAACAACCCGCAGGGAGGCCTGTCTGTCGGCCTTGTGTACGTGTGCATGTGTGCATATGTGCGTGTGTGTGTGTGTGTGCAGATTTGGGGGAGTTGCACTACATGAGCCGTACAAACGAGACTCCCCCCTTACAGAACTCCCTTCCTGTTCACATCCCGGCGCTTTTCCCGGCGCTTTTCCCCACTTTTCCCCTCCTTCCCCACTTTTCCTTTTGTTTTTTTCGTCTTCTCTTTAACAGGATGAAAGTACGGCAAACCACACACGGGTTGACACAGACGCTGTGTGAGACTTGGGCCAGCGCGGGAAGAGGCATCGCAGGCCAGAGACAATTAGGCACAGAGAGGAGACGGGCTCGCTAGTGAGGGGCGTTTACATTATTGAAAAGGACTTTGAGGGGAACGGTGGAAGCTGTATGCCCAGAAAACACACATACAAACACTGCCAAATAATGATCTTTCCCCTCTCTCTCTCACTCTCTCTGATTCAGCCTCCCCTCCTCTCCCTCCTCTTCCTCTTTACTGGATGTGCCCTCTGGTGTCATCCAAATCACGCTCTAATCTTTACAAATGGCGCACCTAGGCAGCAGCGGCATGACGTGACACTCTGCCTCGCAAACTAGGGCCGGCGGGACGCGCCGGGGACGTCTATTGTGCTTGACACCCCCCCCACCCCCACATCCACCCCCTCCCTCCTCTGTCATTTCATCATGTAAAATGTCAAAGTGTGTGTGTGTTTCTGTTTATGTCGGCAGGCACGAGAATGTGTGTGTGTGTGTGTGTGGCGCAGCTGTTTGTGCTTCCCTCACAATAACCTGCTTATGAAAAGTGCAAGGGAATATTTTCATGTTTTTGTGTTTGGGAATATAATCTCATTCTGATGCTTTGTTTGTTTACACACACACCCAAATACACAGGTGCTTGTTTTTCTCATCTAATCTGACTTTAACCTCATTCAAACTATAACCCATATTTTATACCTAAAATGTAATGATTTGTCCCCTATGGAAGGGGAATCCCCACAGTGCATCACAGCACAAGCAACACACACATCTCCATGTATCCTGTGTGTGTGTGTGTGTGTGTGTGTGTGTGTGTGTGTGTGTGTGTGTGTGTGTGTGTGTGTCAGAGAGATTATGCGTGTGGTGTGTGCTGGGTGAGGCGGTGAGAGAGTGATCGGAGGAGACAGGGGACTCATGGGCGAAGCCGGCTTCTCAACCTGCTCCCCCGGAGGACAGAGTGTTCGGAGCGCTGCTCTTAGCAGCACACACACGCACACACACACACGCACAGTCAGTTCTCCATGCGACTGATCATTCCAGGTGACGTGCAATAGCTGGAGCGTGGACAGAATTGCTGCCTCGCAGTCATGTGACTTGACTTAGTCACATATCTAAGTTAAGGAGCTCCATGCCGGTTAACTTGCAGGCATCACTCTGTCACATTATGTTTAGATTCGCCTGTTCAAACTAATCAAACTGTGTATATAAAGAGACAGGTGATTATGTTTTTGAAGCTGTTTGTTTTTCTTCCACCCATCTCACCTCTGCTGCTTTTCTGACTCCTGAAAGACACCCTGCACATCTTCTATGGCAGCCATGCCCACCCCCCCCTCGTCCTCCTCCTCCCATCCTTTCACCCTTTTGTTAATTCCAATGAGGGGAGAAAGAGAGCGACGTTCATTCACTCCTCCTCTCCTCGTCTGACTGCAGAGCGGCCAGGCTTCAGCACACTCCGTGCTAATTTTAGACCTGGGGAGGCGCTGACCTTTCATTGAGGAAAAAAGAAAAACCCTGATAGTCACTGCTGCTGCTGCTGCTGCTGCTAGTGTGTATCCTTGTTTTTATGACGGCCTGCCGGCAGGAACAGAGGGAGCAACCGCAGCAGCAGCAGAAATGGCCGGGCGGTGCCTAGCTGGCAGCGGGGCGCAAGGACAGGGAGAAAGACAATGGGGCTCATTCACGAACCGGCGCTACATCAATATGCTGCGTGAGGACGGCACGTCGGGCTTCGCTGGAAGATACTGCGTCTTCAGGAGGGAGGGAGAGAGAAGGAGAGAGAGGGGGAACGTCTACAGAGACCAATAACATGTGCGGAGAGATGACGAATGGCTTGTCAGCTGTTTTTTTCCGACTGCGGACAAAAAAAAAAAAGTTTGGCTGCGGGAAGCTGCTCACGTCCCGGGTCTATTGTTTCCCCAGACGGAGCGGATTGGGGCTGGGATATGCGACCGCATGATCTGCCCGACGACATCGGGGAGCGTTTAGGTTCTATTCAACAGCTCGGACTGTCTTTGGAGCAGCAGGTGGACGGCCTGCGAGCACCTTTAATGTGCACCCATCATGTCAGCTGTATAAATATTTATGTCAGAATAGCTGCAGTCGCTCCAGGCACCTGGGATATGGCTGGAAACTATCACTTATGTTTCCATTTCCCAGGTGTATAGGACCATTATGGGGCCCATATCCCGACTTTAAAGGAAGGATTCCCATAATGCAGCACGGCGGCATCTTTCTGCCTCTCTGGAAACACATCACTCCTGTTTTCATGTCCAGATTCCCGAGCGAAGAAATAGAATAAATAACCCAAATGATTGTCTGCAATCTGGAGGACCACGGCATAAAAACAGCACACGAGTGGAAATACTCCAGTTAGACTCCAGTCCACACACACACACACACACGTCTCACTCACACTCAGTTGCCTTCCTGCCTCCCCCACGTTGTTGCTGGGGAGTTGCTCGCTGAAATATCACCTTGAGTCTTGCCATTTCCCAAACTCATTTACTTTATTACAGCAAGTGTCTGCCATGAGCGGGAGGAAAACAAATGGGAGACATAGAAGACTGGAGATAGAAAAAACAGCCACTTGCACACACACATACATACATACACACACACACACACATATATATATATAGATATATACACACACACACACACACACACACACACACACACACTTGTGCAGACACCTACGTACACAGAAGACCACCGTAATCAGTCTCAAGGGGGACTCCATGCTTAAGCGGGGGAGGGAGCGGGTGGGGAGATTAATAGAATGAGAAGAGGAGTGTGTCGATTTGTATGAATGTAGGAGAGGCTGTGCTTGTGCGTGTGCGTCTGTGTGTGTATGTGTGTTAGCAGCGGTGGCACAAGTCAGATGGAGATGACAACACCGGGGCACAGAGGAAGAGATGCTCTCTCCCCCTGCAGTCCTCCCACACTCCATCCATCAGTCCCCGCTCTCCCGCCATCTTCTCCCCCTCGCTCTTTACCTCCGTCGCCCTCCCCGCCTCTCTTTATCCCTGCTCCGTCTCCTGGCCGAGCTCTCAATAAACATGCCGGGGCTCGCGCCTCCCCTCCCTCTCTCACAACCTCCTCCTTCTCTCCCCTCTCCAAATTGTCTTTCCTCCGTCTGAAACGGCCCGTGATGATTGCATTCTCACACCCCATTGTAAAACTAACAACAGCTGAAGAGAAAAAAGGAAAAAAAATGGAGAGAGAAAACAGATCGCCGGTGTACGACGCGGCCCCTTTTTTTTCTATTTTTTTGGACTCTTCCAGCCCTGGCAATGAGGTACAATGACAGGAAAAAAAAGAGGGGGTTGGAAGACAGTTCCCAACAATGCAGCGCAGTCATTATGATGTCCTAACTCATTGCTTGGCATCGTACCGCCACACGCATCAGACGCGGGACGCGGCCGGCGTAAATTACAGCCCGATGGAACCAATCGAATGCAAATTGCGTGCCCGTGCAAACAGAAGGGAAAGCGAGTGGATGTTAATGACGGTTTTGAAAACGCCGTTTGGCAAATACCAATTAAAGGGCAAAGGGAGCGACGACGTGGAGGGCATCCCGCACGCGGGCGACGCAGAGGACGCATTTTTTCGTGCCTACATTCATAATTTTCTTTTTCTTCTATTTGTGAGAAGAAGTCGTCCAAATGCTGGCAGGTTTCATTATGTGGGGTGATTTACCCGCACCCCGTGTTGAATGACAGCGAACTGGAGCTTAGTTACTCCAGAATAACCATCTGAAACAAGGTGGACGAGATGTTTCCTCAAAGACAAGGCGAGCTGTGATTACTTTGGACATGCATTCAAAGATTCCACATCTGGACTATATCTGTTTATCTAGGAAACTGGAATGCCAAAGCTTATGCTAAAATCTCTGAGATTTCAAAGTCCGAGGACTAAATTTCTAAAGTTGCAGTCATATCCAACCATATACAATAAATATTACAACTCATAGTGGGCAAAAATAATCTAGTCTTGTAGGTATTGACCTTGTGAAATCTTCAAAGACGATGGATGGGCAGTATAAAGGACCCGGTTAGCAGCACAGTAAAACACTGACATGTACATAAAGCCCGATTCCGTCTTATTCCAAGGAGGAAAATCTTTACAAACAGCACCGGGGGAAAGGAGGCTCACACACACACTCACACTCACAGCATTACAGCTCCAAGCCAGGAGGCATCGCTGACATTTCAGGGATAAAGGTCTTGATGAAACCTTGCTGTTTCACACACACGCTTGCTCAGACACACACACACACACACACACACACACACACACACACACACACACACAGAGACACACTCCCACTAACAAATCCCAAAAAATGTGAGCAGGGCCAGCAAAATCCCGGGCATGGAAACATTCACGCCGATCGATAAGTCTGCGAAAAATCCAGAACCAGCTCTTTGTAGCTGCAACCCCTAAAGTGAGCTGAACTGTGCTTTGCCCCCCCCCTGTACCCCCCCACACACCCTCCCTCCACATTACTGCTATGTAGTCTTGACTCATCTAGGCCAACTGGCAGAATAATAAGCAGAGAGGGGTATTTGGTGGGACTGGAGCAGAGCTGAAACTACAGTGCTGTATTAGTGCCACTTTCACTCACTCAGATGAAGAAACATTGCCAGTGATTAAGCTTCTTGCAGATGTGTGTGCTTGCCTTATGCGTGTGTGTGTGTGTGTGTGTGTATGTGTGTGTCTTGGCTCCACCGGGAGCCTGTAGCAGAGCCTTAAATTATACATATGTTCTCATTCCATTACCAGTGGCAACGACTAAAGGCTTCCCAGCATTTCCATTACCAAAATGAAGGGATGCACGCACTTACTCGGTATCGCTCTCTCTCTCTCTCTCTCTCTCTTTCTTACACACTCTCTTATAAGAGTGCTTAAGCAGTTGAAATTTGAGCTTCTTTGCTCATGCGGTTACACCGAACAGTGACAATCCCGATAAAAGTCCCGCTGGTAACGATGTTCGTTTTAATAGGCCGCGGTGCATCTGCGACCAAAATGGCTGCCAGCTCAGATCCTCGGACAGGCTGGTGAAATCTGGGCGGAGGGGGAATGCATGATTAATGCTCCGTCCGCTCCTAACAACTGCCACTGAGATGCCATTGAAGGCGGCGTTTAATCCTCTGCTGTGCACTGGGGCCGCTGCTCTGTGGCCAGAGGCACTGGGGCTCTGCACTCGTACTGGGCAGCTCCCAGTAGTGCTCATCTCAGAGTGTGTGTGTGTGTGTGTGTGTGTGTGTGAGACAGAGAGAGAGAGAGCAAAGCCAGACGCTTCCTTTAATAATTCTGCGGCCAATACAAGCTGTGTCCAATAGATCTGCTATGGCTTTCTTGGCAGAGCAACATTACATATTTTGTGCCTTTCGAAACTTTTAAGACGGAGGCAAACATCAATAAGGCTCTTGTACAATGTGCATCTGTTCTTATTCGCCACGCTGGAATGAAAAGGTTGTGTCTGACGCATTTTGCTGAAATTGAGTTATTCGCATACTCTCGTTCTGGGATGAGATATTGACATTATATAAGGTGTTTTACACATTTCTGACTTCAACTCTCTGCAAAGTTGAATCCTAACTTACTGTTTGATAAGATTCTGCCTGTGAGCCATTAGCAATTGGGATGCAAACAAGAGGATCAATCCAAGTTCTAATAAAACTATTGTACTTGTTGGGAGTATGATGTTTGACCTGATGTAGACAGAAGCTATAGGGATAGGGAAGTTTGATCACTGCACTCTACTAAATATTTTGCACTGCTCTTTCCACTTCTCCTGCAGTGCCTCTGAAAAAGATGAAGCACAGTGAAGGAAATAAAGTAAAATGCCAATGGTTCTTTATCTCGAAAAACGGATTTGATTTGATTTGTGAGTTAAAACCTTATAATTTTAAGATTATTACTAGTTCTTTGAAGATTCCATCTTCATTTGACCTGATTCTAAAACCCCCATTTCCTTATTTCCATTTTTTTTCCAGTAGATCTCATGCAATATAAACTCTTGTTCAGTTTTGCCATTTTGAAAGCAAATTATGAATGTCAGAGTGCTTCAGAATCATTGTTTCACTGAGTTTTGATCATCTAATTAGAATGCATTTACTGTAGGGCTCTTGTGAGTCTAATCTAATACATTAACTTGTTCCACCCACAGTATCAGTTTTGCTATTTAGAATGCAAAAAACATAAAACCTCCACGTCTGAAAAGCACTCAGAACTCAGATAGGACCTTTCTAATTCCAAGGGGACGAACAGGAGATTAACATGTAATGCAGAGGCTTTGTGCAAGCTGTTGCATGCATGCATGATCCATTAACATGCTTAGCATATGAGATATCACATGCGAAGCGTCTCTTAGCGGCTCGCTGGAGCCTGGCTGTTGTTTACTGGAAGCTGTCTGCGGCACATTCCAGACAGGTGGAGGAGAAGAGAGCGCCCCCGCCAACTCGACTGTGCTCTTCTGTGCCGCTCCACCCAGCTGGACGCCGGATCTTAAAACCTCCTCCTGCAGACAGCGGCGCCTGGCCCCGGCCCGTGGCTGCCTCTCATCAGCTTTCCGATCAGATCGTAGCGACGGGCTCGGAGGAGACGGCGTTATCAGACAGCCCGAGCGCCGAGGCCCCGGGCCCGGGCCAGTCATTTGAGCCCGGGCGACGAAGCTGAGACAACATCAGACAAGGATTAAATCAACAAACGGCCGGTCGACCCTGGGTGACGAGAGAGCCTACTTACAACCACTGTGGAGGAGAGGAGTATTTAGCCCTGCTGCTGAGGGGGGAGGTGTGGAAGGATCCGGAAGGAAGGGACATCGGAGGAGACAGCTTTGCAAAAACGTTCAGGAAGCACCCATTCGTAATTTATGTGAGTCATGCTAGGAGTATGGAATGAATGAATAATAAGCATGGGCCAGTGGGATAGAGCTCCTGGACTGTGATATTTATTTATTTTGCTGCAGGCCCGGGAAGTCTAACCTCTCCAGCTGCATCTTTTGTTGAGCTGTGCCACGGGAGGCACTGCCGCAGCACCTCGAGAAGCAGTAAATACTGTGAGGTGCGGCCCATCCCTGCAGCCAGCGTTACCTTTGACCTGCCGCTACTAGACGGGAGTGAGACTCTCGGCAACACGAATGACCCAGTTTGACAGTGCAACATGATATGACTCCACATGCTACAGCGAGATTTTACTTATTCATATCTTTCCGTATCCCATTTTGCCTCCAGAGGAGTCCGAGACTGCGGATCCAAGAGCCATCATCCCTGTCTTCCCTGTCTGATGTGCGAGCGCCGTTGACAGGATGTGTGCATATTAGAGAGGGGAGACAGATGGTTTGAAAAAAGGAGCGGAGGAAACCAGTTACGCCGTGATAGAGAAACTGTCTCTTAAACTCGTGCAAACACCATAATCAACTCATCTTCGGAGGTTCTCATTGGTCCAGGCCATCAATATTCAAGCAGTTGCAGAGTTGTAAAAATTGGTATTATAGATTATTGGAGGTGTTTTACCTCATCCAGGAGGCTGCCTCTGATGCTCAGGATTTACAAGTCCAGCTACCAGGAGTCTACAACTCTACTGATAACAATGACCTGAGAGTCTGGACAGACTCCGGCATGCTCTGGCTGTCCTCTCAGGCCCATCAGATTCATATCTGTCTCAGGTGTGTTTAAGTGCAGCATGTAGCTGTTGTAAAGCGAGAGTTTTATCCGTTATCCTGTGACTGGGATTGGTGGAGAAGTTGTGACCCACATGCAGTCTCTTAATATACTGAGCAAAGTTTTAATACTGCGTGCAAGACCTCACATTTTGCCGTAGTTTGACAACTTTGCAGTCTGACGTTTTAAAACGCGCCTTGATGAACTGCCTGATGGACCCGGAGCTACTTACTGCTCTGCACTTTTGTCTCCTTCATTGTCAGCACAAGAGAGACATTTTAGCAAATTGAACAATTTACAGCGCTGATGTCAAAGTGTTATATAAATGGGCCTTTGGCCGTTGTACACCTCGTCCTCCGTCCCGAGCAATGTGTCCACTAGGCATCTTTTTACTGGCAGGGCCGGTGGCGGAAAAAGAGGGGGAGCAAGTGCCTGGAAAAAGAATTAAGAAAAAAAAAACAATACTCTGAGGTACTTTTAGGTGTGGGGTGAAATGCAGTTATGTTTGCTTGCCACTTTGCAGCCAGCTCTATGCCACCGCAGGGAAATGCAGCCTGAAAGTCCAGCTAAAGAGCTGCCGCAGTCCTGTCCGCAGCCTCATTACGGCTGTATTTGTGTGACTGTGCAGCCTTAATACCCAAATATAAACTATATAGAGTTGGTGGAAGTCGCAATATATGCTCACAAGGCACACACACACACACACACAGATCGCCCCTACACACACCTAGGGGCAATTCAGAGTTTCATAAACATGCATGTTTATTAACCGTGGGAGGAAAACAGAAGAAGCCCACGCACACACAGCGGGAACATGCCAATTCTTCGTAGAAAGACGCTCAAGTGAGGCTGGGATCTGAACCGAGGACCTTCTTGCTTTAAGGAGACCTAGTCCTGTAGTTTAAACGTAATACAGATCGGATCGAGTCGACTGGATTGCGCCAAGGATCATTTTTCGACACAAAAAAAACCAACAAAAACAACAACAAAAAGCCGTTTCATTATTTATCCGGTTGATCTTTCAACAACAGCAACATAAAAGCCCTTTGGAGGTGCTCCTGTTTGAACTGAACATCGTTTCGTATGCGATCGTACCGTGCAAAGCATTAAAAGCTCGGGCTCTATATTGTTGAACAAACTAGACGTGTGAAACAAACAAAATAAAAATCGGAGCTGAAATCACAATTTGTACGTTGGTAGTTTCCCTGCTGTCCCGGCAGCTTGTAAGCATTCA